>JAMXDE010000052.1:0-422846 GCA_026770025.1 Craspedostauros australis | reverse complement strand
CTCTTTTTATTCGTGCGTGTTGTCAAAGGATGTTTAGATCGGGGTAGCTGTCGCTGATCGCTCCCCACTGGTCGTGCGGACTCGTGCGTGTACCAACGTTGTGGTTTCCGCCATGCAAGCTTCCATCGCTCGAGTCTGTGAACGAAGATTTCTTTGTTCTTCTGCTGGTGCGAATGGGCAGCTGGGATACGTTTTGTAGACAGCGCGGCGCATTAGTCTTCTCCGTCATCGGATCCCGCAGCATCGTTTAGCCTCTTGCTGCATCTCCCCTCCTGTCTGTCATGGTTGTCTCCGTACTCAGTGGAACCGGGGCACCGAAACCTTGGCACTGATGGTGTTGTGGTGTCAACATCGAGTCGAAATTTAGGCTAACATCACACATGATTGGAACGTGATTCGACTCGATGATAGATAGTCGAATGAGTCTTGATGATGCGATGGTGTTCGGTTCTATTGTCATCAGATATGACGTAGGCACTGACATCAGAGAATGACGTCAGAGGATCGTCGCGGAGAGATCGAGGAACAAGAATAAGTGTTAATCATGGTATGCTGACTTGTATAGTGACGCCAGGTGCATCAGTGAGCACTTGGTAACAACAATTAGAATAGTCCTGTGATGTCAGGGATGATGCAAGCAATCTACTGACGTCGACGGTTGGGATATATGAGTCCTATGGGATCTAAACGCAGCCAAGACCAGGCAAGATTAGACAAGATCAGACAGAGATGTAGAAAGACCCAAAGGCAAGAATACAAGAGATATCGTGTAGATCGAATTCATCTTGGCAATGTTTTAGAAAAGACTGCGAGAGAAACACGAGGTAATCGAGCAGCATGTTAGCAACAGGCAATAGGCCACCATCTTTAAATAGAGATCATCATCTCATAATTTCAAACTCAATCATCAATAACACACACCAATAACTGTAGCAACCAAATACACAAAAACATCTCCAACCTTCACCTATTGGATTGATCACCTGGCGCGTAGTAAGTGCAGTGTTTGGTGCTCCCCTCTTGTCCACTGTGCGTAATTGCTGATTATCAGAAGTAACAGTCGCAGACTCTATCGGAGTCATGAACGAATCCTGAAGCGCTGTGCTGCCCTGGGACATCACGCTGTCCCCTTCCCTTTGAATCCGAAAAGCCCACCGCGTTCATGACGACGACCCAATTGCTCGT
Organism: Craspedostauros australis; assembly: GCA_026770025.1. Lineage (NCBI taxonomy): Eukaryota > Bacillariophyta > Bacillariophyceae > Mastogloiales > Achnanthaceae > Craspedostauros > Craspedostauros australis. The sequence goes on along the minus strand of JAMXDE010000052.1, from coordinate 421,661 downwards.
GTGTGCAGATTGCTACGTGCCGCCAACACACGCTTTGCCCTGCTAAAGGCAGAAAGACTCACCCGCTGTTGCGAATATCCGCAGGCGGAGTAAATTCATCTCAACAACCCAATTCCGCATCACTGCGTTACTTACGATAGCTGGTCAGCTAAAGACAAGGTGTAAAAGCCCGTGAAGCAAGTCACACGTAAACACTTGGACCTGGTCAGCATCGACAAAGTGAAAGCCCGTGCAAGACACACGTAAAAACTTGGAGCGCAAAGGCCCCTGAAACCTATCGGCAATCTCACCGAGAGTTGTCGCGACCAGGTCAGTCGTTAACACTAAGTCTAAGCCGTACTTGCGATCGGTTACAGTCCTACGGACGCAGAGATAACTGCTACCAGACTAGCGTCGCACCTTGACTGGGAAGAAACGCGATCGTTAGAGATACCGCGGATGCAACCCGTAAAGCTAGCATTGTGTTGATAGCAATATCAACGCGAATAAGTCTAACGACACCGAAAGGCCTGTTTAAGCTGGATGAAAACGCGAGTGGTGGAACCAGGTGAATCAAAGCAGTTGCTGGCACCTGGGGGGCACCGCGCTCATTAGCGTGCAAAATCCTGTTAGCATCAGGTACATCGGGCAAGCTGCTGCCAGATCTAAAACACGTTATAGCAAGCTGATCCGTGGCACTCAAAGGAGGCACGGATTGGATTGCAGGTCCAACTGGGTGAAACCAAAGGTGCATCACATCCTGGTGAAGCACAGCTGACACAACGCAAGAAACACAGCGTTCGAGAGACGATATCCGAACGGCAGGGCCATCCAACGCGCAATCCATCCGCGACGTTTCATCGCTTTTCAAGACCAACAAAATAACAAACATTCCATCACAACGCCCATTGGCGCTCAGTCCAACTTTCTGATGGCTGTGAATTCCTACGGTTCATACAATCACTGGGCGTCACATCGGCTCACAACTCCTTCGCCATCCCATTCATCATCGGACTTCGGGTCGCGCGCCAACAAATAATCCAACCAGGAAATTCATACGGTCCTGACTGACATTTTTCATCGTCTTCGCATTTGGTCAATCGGAATTCGCTTGGTCCCGTTGGGTGTTTTATCATCAGTCATCCAAGATCACCCAACTACAGTCACATCGAGATACCGTTGACACACTTCGCCATCACTGACGCTTTCCATCGGCACCACTTCCAATCCCGCGAATTCCAGACAAGCGCAGAAATTCACCGTCACATTCTGGCGACGTTTCGACATCACACGGAATCGCGCAGTCATTTCCAGTGTGACCACTTTCCTGGGAGCTGCGGAAAAATAACTCGTCCGAATAATATTATCAAATTGGACCAACGACCACATCATCGCAACGCTCAACTACACGTGTCCAACGCAATCCAATCAACGACCCCATCCTGTGCACCTCCTCAGCGTTCTCGGATATGACACTCGTCTATTGAATGGCTTATCTGGCATACCGAAGATATCCGAACCATCATGGATTTCGCCTCGCTCCATCGTGAGGATATGCTCGAGTTCATGCCACCATCGAACGATCTGATCCAGAACCCGACTACGTAGCCCAACTGTCTAAAGTAGCAGTCCGGAAATTACCAACGCCATCAGCTGGTTCAGTGTTCAACCTAATCCCACTGCAGAGACATGGCGGAACTCAACCAAGCTTCGTACATGGAGTATGTCGCCCGGACGTTCACACCCTCGCCCGCATCTCATCTGCCATGCCCGATGGAACCACCAGCACATTCCCCTTCGAACCAACGAAGACCGAACCAACGGAGAAGACTGACGCGACCTTCGCCGCAGATTTCAACCGTAGCATCAGCGTAACATTAGCGACTAACCAACGTTGTCTGATGATAAATACTTCGCTACATTCCATCGTCGTCTGCGTGCCACCGCTGCTGCTCATGGCATCTCCAATGTTCTCGATACTGACTACGTCCCATCCGATGAACAAGCCGAGCTCGTCAAGTGCAGTCCACCTTCCTGTTCAACGTGTTTGTATCCAACCTGCAAGACCACGAAGAGTAGAAGTGTGTCACTCCGTATGAGTCGATCTGTGACGGCCAAGCCGTCTACTGCATGCTGGTCCGCGAGTACACCCCGGTGCCACTGCCGTCAACAACCATCCGGCGCATCCGAGACGAGATCATCAAGTTCAAGCTGGATAAGCAGTGGCGCAAGAATCGTGAGCATTGTTCTGGACCTGTGGCAACCAAGGTTCACGACTTGAGGCTTTGCGTGATGAGCCAATCGACGACGCAACGAAGAAGGAGTGGTTGACCAACGCCATCGAGGCAGACAAGGCTCTGTACCAGTCTATCTTCCAGACTGACTACCTGCAGACCGCTATCCTGGCCTACTCACCCGGCAAGTCCGCAACCACCATGGAGTTCGACACCCTCGTGGAGCTCGTTCGGGTCGTACGCCGTCCACCTCGATGGCCACGACGCCAACAAGCCAAAGACGCCACGGCAAGTCAGCAACACTGATCAGCGCAAGCAACGCGGGAAGGATAAGGACGACGGACCCAATCTCTGGAAGCCCAACAAGGGACTACAGCAAGGGAGACACGAGAACGGCTGCCGCGAGAGGAGTTCCAGAAGCTGTCGGATAAGCAACGCAGCGACTTCCTCCAAGCCCGGCGAGCCAAGTCTGGACGTGGTAAGAAGGACAAGCCTAGCGTTCCGCCAACAACCCAACCGCAGTGGATCCACATCCACCAGAACGACCAACAGGACACTCAGACCAACGACAATGGTAGTAACAATAACGAGTCTAGTTCTACCGCTGGAACAGCAATCAACCGTATGCTTTCTAATGCCATGTCTAGCGCGTCTGGGAGCCCGCCGGCTACCCTCGTCATTGATGGTCGCACCTACACCCTGTCTCACACGAACGTATCGTACAAATTCAACAACACGAACGTGACTGTGCAAGGCGCATTGGTGGATGGAGGTGCGAACGCGGTCTCGTTGGCGATGACATGCTGGTGATGGAGTCCACGTCCACCGAGCTGATGTTTCTGGAATTGGTGACGCAGAGATCAAAGACCTGGCGCTGGTCACAGCCACCGCTGTCATCCAGACCACCTCAGGGCCGGTGATTCGGTTGGTTCCATCAGTACGCCAACTACGGGAAAGGGCGCACCATCCATTCTGCCAACCAACTCGCGGCGTTTGGATTGGATGTCAACGAGAGACACAAGAACCTCCCTGGCGGTCGGCAAACCATCGTCACGCCGACGGATTCGTCATCCCGCTCACCGTGCGTCAAGGCCTCGCATACATGGATATGCACAAGCCAACTCAGGCAGAGCTAGACGATCTGCCACACGTGTTCTTCACCTCCGACCAAGAATGGGACCCATCTGTCCTGGATGGGGAGGCTGATCTGGACAACATTCCCGCAACCGAACGCGGCGAAGGCGACGACATCGACATCACCATCTCCAAGTGCGTTCAGTACACTCAGTCCGCTGCAACGCTCGGGGATGGGGAGAAGGCAATCAAGGCCGGGCCACCAACATCGTGGGTAAAGCGCCCAACTTCCATGCGCTACGGCCGTACTTCGGGTGGATTCCAGCGGACCGCGTGCGTGACACTCTTGCATGTACTACCCAATGGTATCGCATGTCTGAGCGTATCCCATGCGTAAACACTATAAGTCTAGATTCCCCGCAGCCAATGTCAACCGACTTCACGATGTTGTTTCCATGGACACGTTGTTCTCTGACACGCCTGCTCATCATGATGGAGTCCCCGGACACGGTGGATGTACCATGGTACAGGTGTTTGTGGGATCCAACACGCGCCTCACAGCGGCGTACCCTCTGGCAAGCGAATCCCATGTTCCCCATGTTGTGCAAGACTTCATTCGGGAGCATGGTGCCATGGACGTGTTGATGTCCGACAACGCCACGGCGCAGATCGGAGGCAAGATGAAGGACATCCTCCGGCAGTACTGCATTGCAGACCACCAGTCCGAACCGCACCACCAACATCAGAATCCTGTCGAGCGACGCATCCAGGATATCAAGCGCATGTTGGAAATCCGGGGTTAGGTAGTAGATTAATCTGTTATCAATCTGTACCAATTTAGAACTGTGAGAACAAACTCCTTGACTCTCCAATTCCAATTCAGCAGCAAGTGTAATCTGTAGCAGTTCACCATGATCATGCACTTGTCCATGGTTGCTTTCATCTGCTTCATCAGCTTGCTCTCATGCTCTCTTCTGCAGATTCATCATGCATTCTCGTGGTGATTGCATCTTCTACATTCGAGCAGCATCTCTCATAGACGCACAGGTACCTTCAGCATGGGTCTCCGTCTGATCGATCCCACTTGACCTTCGGTTCCTCAGTATTCCTCCTGCGCCATCATCACATACTCACCGGTCATGTTCATTCCATGTCGCGTCGTCAATCGTGCTCTTGAGCGGATAGGGGCATCGCTTCCGTTTCTCTTTCTCAGAGAAGCGATCCCTTGTCCGTCGATGCGCGTCGACATGTCTGATACATATCAACAGTTTCGCCCATAGTCTTGGCTCATGTGCGATTACATCCCTAGAGGTCGATCCATAGGTTCGCCCTCATTACAGCGGTGGTACATGGATAGGCTCCATGGTGGGACATGACTGATGTTGATGTCATTCATGGACAGAGGGTTGATGGGGGACAGGCTGCAAGGTGGTCCGAGTGTTACCAACAAAGTTGACCTCGTCGAGTTGTGAAGATATTATTGGGAGGTGCGGCAATCATGGGTATCTTAGTAAAAGCGTACCCCCGATTCCTGACACCCTTCCATTGTCGCATCGACAATATATCGTTCTTAACTCTGCTCTCCCTTACCCTTCATCACCACCATCCCACTCTCTGTTCCATTAGTCCAATGCTGACCTTGGCTGGATGATATCGCCCTTGTGTCTGTCGTAGATCTCTTTCTTCGTATTCTTGGTGAACCCGTCTGCGATGTTGTCCTCTGAACGTACGAACCGGGCTCTAGCCTCTCTGTTCGCAATCAGTTCTCGAATGAAGTGATGTCGTATGTCGATGTGTCTGGTTCTGGCAGACGTGGATGGATTGGAAGCGATGAAGATTGCTCCCACGTTGTCTACCATCACGTCTGCTGGTCTGTGCATCTCCAACCCGATGTCCTCTCATCAGTTGGGTGAGGAAGCGGATCTCCTTTCCGGCCTCCGATAGTGCAACGTATTCTGCTTCCGTTGAACTCAGTGTCACGCTGCGTTGTGCCTTCGATCTCCAGATGATTGGCACTCCTTGTAGTAAGACGATGTGTCCTCCTACACTGATGCGGTTGTCCTTGTCGCCAGCAAACTCGCTGTCGGTGTATACAACAATCTTCCATGCATCGTTCTCCAATGGATCCGGCTTCACCCTTAGTCCATATTCTCTCGTGTCCGACACGAACTTCATGACCCTTAGCATTTCCTTGTATGCTACGGCTGTTGGTCCATCCAACACCTTGGTCAGTTCGCGTACTGCGTTGGCGATGTCGGGCCGGGAGTGTTTCACCCAAGTATAGCAGCATACCTACTCCACTTCGGTACCTGCTATGCCGATCCTTGTCCACCTTGGGCGAGTCGCTGTCCCTTTGGATGCCTTGCCCTGGTGTCCCTGGTGTACCGTACCGTTGTAGCTTCATCACGTCGTTCTTGAATGTGTCAGTGATGTTCTTGATGATGTGCGGTTGGTTCACCCAACAGTTCGTATGGTCGTGGTTGAATATGATCTTGCAACTGAGATAGTCTTCGAGATCCTCTTCCACCTTGATTCCGAACCGCTCTGCCTTGATATCCCTCACTAGCTTCTTCAGTTCCTGTTCCTCTCCGATGCATAAGCAATCGTCAACGTAGGTCCCGATCAGCAGTAGGTTCCCTTCCTGATTCCGAATCAGAAGGCATGGATCCACAGCGCTTTGTCTAAACCCCAATTTGAGTAGGATGTCGACCAGCTTCTTGTTCCATTGTCTGGCACTCTGCACGAGTCCATAAATCGTCTTCTTGAGTAGCAGGCATTCGTCGGCTTCATGCTTCATACCCTTGGGGCATCGCATGTAGATCTCCTCCTCGAGCTCTCCATGTAGGAATGCTGTCTCAAAGTCGATAATGATGCTGTCCAAGTGTAACAACATCTTCATTGTGAGCATAACGCGGTAGGTTGCGTCGTGTATCACTGGTGCGTGGTGTGCTGAGAAGTCAACTCCTGCAATCTGCGAGTATCCGCATGCGACGAGTCTTGCACGGAACACACCGTTCCTCTTCTCCTTGAACACCCATTTGGTCTTCACGCATCGCCGATCCTTCGGCATTTGGTTCATCTTGATCTTCTCCCATACTCCTCTTCTGGCCATATCGTTGAACTCCTTGTTGATGGCCTCCCGCCATTTCGTTCTCTTCTCAGGATCTGCATGATCCCAGCACTCCTCAAATGTGGTTGGGTCTAGCATCATTGCGACATTAGCTTGCTCGTACCCCTCTTCGAGTGATCGTTGGTCCAATCCTTGGCTCGCAGTGATGAAGTCGTTGAGTCTCATCTTACCATGAGTAGTGTCTATCATCATACCTGCGACGTCTCTGTTGAATGTTGACCAATTCGTGTGGAAATTCTGTCCTCCTGTTGCCAATGGTGTGGTAGTCGTTGTTGGAGTAGTCTCATTCTCTCCTTCATCTGATTCTGACTCTCCACTGGATCCTAGGTCTCGTTCCTCCATTGGAATGGGTGAATTGTTGAACCCCGCGAGAGCCTTCAGCATCCTTGGCATGTCCCTAACAGGTGTTGCGACTGGGATCTCGTCTGGCTCGTCCTCGCCTGACTCGTATTGTCCCTTCTCGTCGTCCCTTCCGGATTCATCGTCGTTATCATCGTACGAATCGTCATCCCCTTGGGTGGGGAGCAAGTCATCTTGCCCTTGAGCAGCGTCTTCTGTATCTACATCGATTCCGGCTCCTCTGCTCTGATCTGCGTCGTCGGTCTCCATGCCCTTGATGGTGTCCTCACGTCGCTCCCAAGTTACTCTATTGTTCGGGGAAGGTATCTCCGATGTAGAGTCGTCATCTTCCAGGTCCATTAATACTGACCTGTTGGCGTTCGCAATACCCTTGAACTGCCCATATGACTGGTTCATCCATGTCACGTCTCTCGTGATTAGGATTCTCGTTGTAGCTAGATTCATCATCCGGTACACACCACTAGCATGCGATTGGCCGTATCCGACGAACATAGCCGGTTTGGATCTGCTGTCCAGCTTCGCCTTGATTGTTCGTCCTCCGATGTGGACCATACCTATTTCCCCGAATGTACGCAGTCCATCTACGTAGGTGGGGATCTGTTCGTTGAATAGGATACACGCTGGTTCTCTTGTCTTTGTTCCGATGATGTTCTCCAATTGCGTGGCTGTGCGAGCTGCTTCTGCCCATAGCTTACTTCGAGAGCTCTTCGGTAGATGCGTCTGATTCAGCATAGCTCTCACCTTTCCGTATAGTACAGCGAATTTTCGCTCCACGCGACCATTTTGTTGGGGAGTGGCCGCGGCGGTGTACTCGAAAGTCGGTCCGAATCCAGCGTTAAGTAGTTGCTTCTCCGTGGAGTAATTTTCTCCCGCGTTGTCACATCTCACATTTTTCACGCTCACTTCCTGATTCGCCTGAAGCCACCGTAATAACCCCACCATCTTGGATCCGACGTCGCTCTTTTCTCTCACAAAGAAACTCCAGCAGTAATCGCTGTAGTCATCGATAACCAGAAGCCAGTATTTGCCTCGGCCGAAACTGTACGTCTGAACACTCGATGTGTCCATGAACAGTCGCTCTCCGACTTTCTTTGCTCTTGGCTGTAGAGTCTTCGTCAATCCTCTTTGTCGCGATTTGCCGATCGCGCAGTCCACACAAGCGTTCAGTTTCCCTGTGACATTCCATCCGTATCGTCCCGCAGTGCGAGAGATGGTGTAAGTGTCAACATGGCCTAACATTTTATGGATTTTGTTGATGTCGATCGGTTTCTTCGTCGACACCCCGACGTTGGCTTGGTCGTCGAGTGCAGGAGCGGCTATCATGTTCACGCCACTCACAAATCCGCTGTGCGTCGCCATGATGCGATCGAAGCGAATGCGTTGCCCCTTTTTCTCCAAGGACATGATCACACCTCGGTTGCTAATATCGAAACCGTTTTCGAGAGCCTTGTTGATGCTCAAGAGGTTGACCCATAGCTCAGGCACGTACTTCACCGACTTGAGGAGGATGATTGCGGTATCGCCATTCTTCTGCATGACCTTCATCCGCTTGTCCCCCACCTTGGTTGCCCTGAGGTATCGACCGCTGCCTACCTTGATGGAGTGATTCGCTGTGCGCACGTTGATCATACCCTCGTCGTTGTTCGTGAGGTGACAGGAGGCGCCGGAATCTCCCAACCAGGTGTTGGCCTCGTGGCGGTCGGGTGCGATGGTCGACTTGCGCGTATCGACGTCGTCTAAGTCGCCGATCACCATTGCCATTTCGTGGCCGTTGGCATCACTGTACAGTGGTAACTCGCAGTGGGTGCGATAATCACGGACGCCGTTGATGCTTGGGTGGTGCATCCACATCAGCTGTTCCGATGCGATGCTGCTCATTTCTCCGATCAGCGCCTGTTGGATTGGTTGAAGACGAACATTCTCCAGCATTCCATTCATCCTGTATGCATTCACGCACACGTCGAGTGCACCTCGCACTCCGATTTGGTGCATCAAGTAGTACAGGGAGCGTGGCTCCACCCCCGTCAATCTGAGGGTTGCAATGTTATGCACTGCCTCGATGCAGATGAGGGAGAGTTCGGACCGGACGTCGTTTGGTGAAAGGACGTTGCTCAGCGAGCACCGGGCGGTCACGAACAACATTCCGCTCGTCTCATCTAGCACTTCTCTGCGCACCATCCTTTCGCCTTCGTTTCTAGGCACGGCACCTCTTGGCTCGTTGGCGAGCTGGATGAAGAAGGGTATGTTCGGGCAGTCCACGCACCATGCGTAGAGAGGCCCTCGCTTGAGGCACAACGGACACCATCCGTTGTTCATGTCGCGACGCGATGATTGCTCGATTATGTCGTCGAGTGCGCTTGGACGAGATGGGAGACTATAGACTGGTTCGTTGATGGCGCGGTCGATGTTGTCGTTGTCGACTCCTGTCATCGCCATCTCCGTTACGTCTGCGTCCTCCTCATCTGTCGTTCCCTCGTGGTACTCTATGACCACTTCGTCGGGATCCTCGGCTTCTGCGTCGGATGAAAAGAGCTCGTCTTTGATCATCTCCTCGTCGTTGATAGGGGGCCCGTAGTAACCGTACTCTCGTGGAGAGTGCTTGGCCATATCTTCGGAAGTCCATGCTCTTTCTGCGTTGGATGCTCTGCTCTCGAAGCTGGCGGTTCCGTCGACATCGATCGTGACGAACGCCATGTCATCCATCATCACGTCGTCATCGTGTGAAAACACACGGTCCTGTGTGGTCACATTTTTGTCTTGGTTTGCGAATTTGGTGATTTTGTTGAGTTTTTCGCTGATCACACTTTCTTCTTCGCTCGCGTCTTCGTTGATGAACACACACATCATATCGTCTGATGCGGTGAGTGCGACGTCGTCGACTCCATCCATCCCATCGGTAGCGACGTTGGCGGAGTCCGCCTCCTTCATGGCGGCCCTGAGCTTGAAGCACTGCACAATCTTGTGCCCCTTCTTGCCGCAGTAGTTGCATTCCCCGTTGAATTTGGGTTTGCCTCCGCCGTTGCCTTGGCCCTTCGACTTGTTCTTGCCGTTGCCCTTCTTGGCTGCGGAGCGACAATCCGCCTTCTTATGGCCGTAGGCGCCACAGTTGCGACAGTTGCCCTTGAAGCTCCCAACGGCTGCGAGTGCCATCTCTTCCTTACTGTTGTTGCCGCCGCGGTTGGAGTTGCCTCCTTTGATGTTGCGGCCGTCGTAGGTGGCACTCATGGTCTCGCGGATGTCTTCGATGGTCATGGTCTCTTCCTTTCCGAGGAATCTGAGTTCTATGATCTTCACATCCATTTCGTACTCTTTGCCAAGGGCGTTGAGCACGAGCATGTGGTACTGCTGCATATCCATGTTGATACCAGCGTTACCGAGGCGATTGCGCAGCACTTCCATTTCGGTGAGGAACGTGTCTGGGTTCTCGCCCTTCTTCAATCGCATCCCGTTGAGTTGAGCCAACAACTTTGCCTTCATAGGCGCGGTTCGTTGCTCGTAGATGCGCTCAAGAGCCTTCCACGCCTTGCGCGGGTCTCCACTCTCAGTGAGACTGCCCTTAGTCCCCACCGCAGCCATGAAGGCGACATTGCCTTCCGTTGTTTCGTGGTTGATAGCCACGGCCAGTTCTTCGAACGCATACTTAGCCAGCATCTTCTTGTATTCTCCTTTTTCCGCACGGGTCATGGAGGATACCTTCTTCGGTTCACTCGCGCCTTCCTCCGTCTTAGGAACGGGAGCCAAGGGGTCTGAGCTGAACGGAGCTGGCTTCACCACTACATCATCGTAGTCCAAGAGGTAAAAACCCTCGAGTCCCTTGCGCGCGGCGCGGGTCATGAACTTGACACTCCAGCCTTTCCAGCTAGAACGCTTACCGTCAAAGACGACAACGCGGTCGGACTTGAAGAGATAGGAGTTCATGGTCGAAGTAGTGGTGGTGATGTTCGTTGCTGTGTTGGTGGGTGATGGAAACGTTGGATTTCAATCGTAACGTTTCGAAACGTGTTGGAAATCCGGGGTTAGGTAGTAGATTAATCTGTTATCAATCTGTACCAATTTAGAACTGTGAGAACAAACTCCTTGACTCTCCAATTCCAATTCAGCAGCAAGTGTAATCTGTAGCAGTTCACCATGATCATGCACTTGTCCATGGTTGCTTTCATCTGCTTCATCAGCTTGCTCTCATGCTCTCTTCTGCAGATTCATCATGCATTCTCGTGGTGATTGCATCTTCTACATTCGAGCAGCATCTCTCATAGACGCACAGGTACCTTCAGCATGGGTCTCCGTCTGATCGATCCCACTTGACCTTCGGTTCCTCAGTATTCCTCCTGCGCCATCATCACATACTCACCGGTCATGTTCATTCCATGTCGCGTCGTCAATCGTGCTCTTGAGCGGATAGGGGCATCGCTTCCGTTTCTCTTTCTCAGAGAAGCGATCCCTTGTCCGTCGATGCGCGTCGACATGTCTGATACATATCAACAGTTTCGCCCATAGTCTTGGCTCATGTGCGATTACATCCCTAGAGGTCGATCCATAGGTTCGCCCTCATTACAGCGGTGGTACATGGATAGGCTCCATGGTGGGACATGACTGATGTTGATGTCATTCATGGACAGAGGGTTGATGGGGGACAGGCTGCAAGGTGGTCCGAGTGTTACCAACAAAGTTGACCTCGTCGAGTTGTGAAGATATTATTGGGAGGTGCGGCAATCATGGGTATCTTAGTAAAAGCGTACCCCCGATTCCTGACAAGCGCACCACCAACGGCATCATGGACCGAACTGGCACCCCTGCCAGGTTCTGGCTCATCTGCACCTTGTACGTCGTGGGACTGCTCAACCATCTGTCACAGTCCACGGCCGGTCACATCACACCCTGTTGGCAAGTTCCGCTCACAGTAACCTACGATCGTGGAAGATGGTGTTGGTTGATAGTCGTCTGTTTGCTATTTCATTACGTTGGCACTCCGATACTCTCGGTGTCCGTTCGTTCTCTTGCCCGATGCTCTCGGCGCGTCAATCTGTTTCGTAGATTCGGTCTCCGACTATGAGTCGGTACGCGAGATCCTCTCTCGCTCCTCTCTGTATTCTCTCTCTCTCTCTCTCAACATCGTGTGCTCATGCTACACGATACTCCGTGTTCGATGCGTGCTCCGCATCCGACACTCCGTTCATTCAGTACTGGCTTCTACTCCATGAGTACTTACCATTTGAAGTTCACCTTCAGTATCCATGATCTTCATGGGTCATCGTATCTTCGCCTCCTGCTCTGACTTGGAGACAGCTGTCGACGTGGTGACATGTTGACATCCTGTCGACGTCAGTAGGCGTCCTTCTGCTCTCCAGATGTCACGTTCCATTGGTGATGCAGTAGTCTGTCAGATGATATCGTCATCTGAGGTTTAGTTGGGAAGTACCTTGAGATTCTCTTGGTACCATTGATGGATGGACGGATGATCTTCTGATTCTCTCAGAAATCGTTATTTGCAAATTTCCTCCAGAAATCTTGCCCCTTTTCGTGTGTTCCATTTCCCCTGTAATTCTGACGAATCACAGCATACTATCGACACGAGTATAGTTATACCGTCCAAGTGCGTATGAGAGAATAGCGGGTGAACGATGCACATATACACGTACATCTTGACATATACTCACATGTACATCTCGACACCCTTCCTGTGTGCATTCGGTCACTCGAATGTTCTCGATGTGTCAAGGTACGACTTCTCATGTTCACGTTGTAAGTCGGCCTTGATGTTCTTGGTGAATCCGTCGCTTGTGTTCTGCTCGGATTTGACGAAAATGATTTCGATGGTTTTGTTGATTACCATGTTCCTCACGTAGTGATGGCGCACGTCGATGTGCCGCGATCGTTGGGATGTTGATGGGTTCTTGGCGATGAAGATCGCCCCGATGTTGTCCACGCGAACCTTGATCGGTGTCTTCACTGGGACGCCCACACTTTCGAGTAGCTGCACAACGAAGAAGATCTCCTTTGCCGCTTCGGAAAGGGCAACGTATTCTGCTTCGGATGAGCTGAGTGTGACGGCCTTCTGTGCCTTGGATCGCCAAAGGATTGGTACCTTGCACAGGTATAGGATGAATCCCCCTACGCTGATTCTTGTGTTCTTGTCTCCTGCATATTCGCTGTCGCAGAAGAGCTCCATGTCCCAGCCGTCGTCATCTGGACGCGCTGGATGGATCTTCAATCCATAGTCCTTTGTATCGATCACATACTTGATGATCCGATACATTTCCTTCATTGCGGCCTTGGTGGGCCCGATCAATACCTTGGAGAGTTCCCTCACAGGGTTCGCGATATCTGGTCGCGAGTGCTTGATGAGGAAGAGTAGCATACCGACGCCTTGGCGGTATTCGGCATGTTCTTCCGGTCCGACCTTCTGCAGTCCGTTATCTTCGGATGGTCGTACGATGATTTGACCCGGGGTTCCCGGTGTCCCATAACGTTGCATCTTCTCAACCTTGGTTCCGAACTCTTCGATGAGGTGTCGGATGAGATGTGGTTGACGCAATGTCGCTCTAGTCTTGTCATGGTTCAATTCGATGTTGCAGCTGAGGTAGTCTCCGAGTCCGCGCTCGATTGTCACCTTGAACTTGCTGCCTTGGATGTCCTTCAGGAATGTCTCCAGTGCCTTGGAGTCTCCGCAACAGAAGCAATCGTCCACGTAGATGGCCACGATCATGCTTCCTTCGTTCGTCTTCCTGTAGAACAGGCACGGGTCTGCTGCGCTCTGTTCGAAGTTGATATTCTTGAGGGTCGATACCAACATCTTGAACCATTGCCTGGCGCTCTGCACAAGTCCGTAAATTGGCTTGTGTAGGGTCAGGGCTTCGTCTGGTTGATGATCCATCCCGTTGGGACAGTTCATGTAGATCTCCTCGTCGAGGTCTCCATGTAGGAATGCCGTTACGACATCGACGAGTGCGCAGTCCATCTTCTTGATTAGCATGATCACCATCATGACCCGATAGGTCACGTCATGGATGACGGGTGAGTAATGCTCTTGGAAGTCTACTCCTGCGACTTGTGAATAGCCACATGCAACGAGCCGCGCTCGATGTGTGCCGTCACGCTTCAACTTGAAGACCCATTTGCACTTGCAGCATCTGCGGCCGCGTGGAATGGCGTCTCGTTTGATCTTACTGTATACCTTGCGTGTATCCATGGAGTCGAACTCTTTCTTGATGGCTGCTCGATATCCCTTTCGATGGATAGGATCTGGGTAATTGAAGGCTCCATCGAATGTTGTAGGTTCGATGTGCTTCTCTGGTTCCTTGTTCTCGTCTTGCATCGACAATCCGATGTCGATCGCTGGTCTCTCGGTGATGATTGCATTCATTCCGTATAGTCCTGTTGTGCTATAGTGAGTGATCTCGATCTCTTCATCTTCGTCTTCGATTTCTTCGTCATCTGTAGTTTCGTTGTTGGGATCGTCGATCATCTCGTCGCTGAGTTCGTCACTCGCCTCACTGGATGATGGATCGCTCTCATAGCCTTCTTCCTTTCGACCTCGTTCGTTGAAGTCTGCGAGCTCACGCAGAGCTCTGGGAATACTCTTCCCTGCAGTTGACTTGGGATTAGCTTCTCCCTTCCTGCCTCGTGCTTCGTGACGTCGGATCCTCTCCTTTCTAGCTATGTCACGCTTGTTTGGTTTGCTTGGTGGAGATCTAGATGGTGTGTCATGTGTAGACCTCGCTGGTGTGTTCGGAGGAGTGACACCTGTCTCGTCGTCGGCTTCGTTGCCGGAGGGTAGGATTTCGTCATCCTCATGATTGGATTCGTTCCGATCTTTCTCGTCATTCTGGATTAGTTGAGTCACTACTCCGTCGTCCTCATTATCCTCGTCATCACTGTCTGATAAGATGTAGTATCTGTTGCTGTCAGCGAAAGATACTCTCTTCGCTTCCGATGTTTGACGCGTTGCCGTCCTTGGCGTTGCTCCCTTCCGTCCGATGGTTGTGAAGCCGTCTGCGTCCGTTGTTCCTGTTTCATTGGATATGTTCGGTGCTGGTGCCCAGCCACGGAACTGTCCGTATGATTGGTTGAGCCATTTGATGTCCCGTGAACAGATGAGTGACTTGGTCGATGGTCTGTACATGTTGTAGACTCCTGATGCATGTTGGTGTGCATATCCGATGAACACCATCTCTTCTCCTCTGTTCTTGAGTTTGGCGGTGATCCCGCCGTAGGTAGTCTTCACAACACCTACCTCTCCAAACGTGCGTAGTGCATCCGCATATGATGGATCGTTGCCGAAGAATTGTCGATGTGGTGACTCCTTTTGGTTCTTCGCTACGGTGATGTTGGCGATGGCGGTGGCAGTGCTAGCAGCTGCTGCCCACAGGCCATGCCTATACTCTTCGTCGAGCTGTGCTCCGTTGAGCATGGAGCGAATCTTGGTGTAGAGGTACGCGAACTTGCGTTCCACTCTTCCGTTCTGTTGCGGCGTGTTCGATGCCGTGTATTCGAATTTCACGTTGAGTCCTGCATCGATGAGAATATCCTCCGTGGATTTGTTCTCTCCGCTGTTGTCACCTCGGAAGATGATCTGTTGGTCACCAGTCTGTGACTTGATCGTCTGGATGAACCGTTTGATGTATCCTGGTTGATCACTCTTGTTCTTGAGAAAGAAACTCCAGCAGTGATCCGTGCAGTCGTCCACGATCAGGGTCCAGTAGCGTTTATCTCCGAAGCTTATGTGTTTAGTGTAACTAATGTCAATGAAGAACCGTTCGCCGCGGCGAGTAGCTCTTGGAATAGTTGCCTTCGGAATATTCTTCACTCTTGCGTTCGCGACCGCGCAGTCACGACACACCGGCATCTCGCCGATGATTTTCCATCCGTACTGAGCGGCCGTCCGCTTCATGGTCTCGAGTGGCGCGTGGCCGAGCATTCGGTGCAGGTTCACCGCGCTGATCTCCTTGGATGGATTCTTGACGATAGCTGTACAAGCTTTGTCATCGTCTGTTGGCATGATGGGATGCATCTGCACTCCCGTGATGAATCCGTTGGATGTGGGGAAGACTCGATCGAACACGATCTTCGTTCCGGATCCGTTGATGATGTCCATCAGAATGCCGTTGTTACCAAGCTGGTAACCGTTGTACAGAGCCTTGTTCGTGGAGAAAAGGTTCACCGCCATCTTGGGTGTGTACTTCACATCATCGAGCCGGATGACGTGGCCAGTGTTGTCTCGCTGTTTGACTTTCAAGCGAATGGATCCCATCTTGGGAGAGTCCAGCTTCGTGCTGTCTCCCACTTGGACGAAGGACTTGATATGCCGTACGTTGAAGAGAGCGGCGTCCGAATTGACGATGTGACACGAAGCTCCGCTATCGGCGAGCCAGGTGTCTTTGTTAACCTTGTCCTTGTACTTGGTGCTCAGTTCGTGGAGTTGCTCCACAGCTGCCGCAGCTATCTCGTCGTCGAAGCTGCCGTCGTCGTTGTCTTCGTGGACTCCATCTTCGTTGTATGGATGATGATGGTCTCCGTCATCCATGTCGTCGGGTAGTTGCGCGTAGTCCGATGGAATCGTAGTGTTCCGATGAAATCCTGTGGCTGGATCGTATGGATGGACCCGTGGTCGTTCGCGTAAGAGTACGCGCATACATCCTCCAAGGATGTAATGAAGATCCGTCTCTGGGATTGTCTCTGTCTCGGCTGCTTCCAGTATGCGATTGATCACAACTGAATTGGCGAGAATCTCTTCAATCGATCTGAAGTTCTCGGATAGGATGGATCCCATCATGTTGACCCATATCGGTCTGAGTACTCCTCGTTCGATTCCTGGGAATAGGCTCACTCCTGCTTCCATCACTGCATCGAAGATGAGTTGCTTCTGGATCACCAATGCTGTTTCTGTTGCATATGGGATGGTGTCATGACAATGGAGGTAGTTGGACCTGTTGGGATCCTCGATTGGTGGGAAGTCAATATTCCCTGGGTATACGACGCGCTCGTTTGGATTGAAGCTGTCGTCTGGATGATTGCCGTCCTCGGATTCGTCGCTGTCATCCTCGTCGAAGATGCCCGATCTGTTGTTCCCCGCCGCTGGAGGAGGAGGCGCCGCGCCGCGGTCCGCCTCATCGTCTTCATCTGCGCCGTCCTCGTCGGCGTTGTCGTCGTCGTCGCTCATGGCCTCTTCGATGTCGCTATTGTTGGCCTCGTCGTCCATCTCAGCTTCGTCGCCGTATGAACCGATCAGGTCGTGCGCGTTGAAGCAGCATTCGTAGCTTACTTCGCGTCTTGGATCCACCTCGTGGATGATTGGCTCCTCGCTGAGCCACTCCGGGATGATCTCATCATCCTGTACTTCGTCGTCACTCCCGACGTATTCGAAGTTATCGAAGAAGGAGTCTTCGATGTAGTCGTCGGACACCAACATGCAGAGCGGCATGTCCTTTGCAGAGAGTACCATCTCGTGCCCGCTCTTGTCGTGTCCTTGCGTTGCTGTGTTGGCCTGTTCATCGGCCTTCTTCTTCTCGTTGAACTTCTTCTTTCGGCACTCCGCCTCGCGATGTCCGAAGATGCCGCAGTAGTTGCACTTGCCCTTGAAGCCGCTTCCCTTGTTGCGCTTTCCGTTCATCTTGTTGTTGTTGTTGTTGTTTTTCTTGTTGTTCGGTTTCTTGCGTTCTGGGCAATCGGCGGATCTATGGCCATACACGCCACAGTTGTGACAAGTACCCTTGAAGTTACCGGTGCTTGTGAAGCCGGTGTCGTTGCTCTTCGTGTTGCTGTCTTGGAAGTCGTCGACGTATGCCTTGCCTCCTCTGTGGGTGGCGTATGCAGTACGGAGTACTCCTCTAATCGCGTTGATGGTAACCAGTTCCGGATTGAACGTGAGTTGGTGTTGGAAGTTCACGACGTGGGTTTTGTATTCCACGCTCACCGTGCTGAGGATTTGCATGATCATTTCCTCGTCTGTGATCTCGTACTTGACATCGTGGAGACGCGATCGTAGACTCTCAAGTTGCGTGATGTAAATATCGGGGTCCGTGTCTCTCTTCATCTTTTCGTTGTTGAATTGGCGCTTGAGTTTGATCTTCGTCACCGCATCGGATGGTCGGAACTTCTCCGCGAGAACGTTCCACGCTCCGTGTGCGTCTCCTTCGGGGTAGTCGACGGAGATGCATTGGTTGATGTACTGGATAGCCTGCTTGCCCTTTCCTTTCTCTGCATCCATCATGAGGATCAGATCGCTGAAGCAGTCGCATCCCAGCTCGTAGATCTCCTCCATCGCTTCCTTGTCTTCATCGGCGGCTGCCGCGATCTCGCTCACTGTTGGCACCTTGGTCTTGCCCAACATCACGTCTCTCGTCTTCTGTGCACGAGCGTATGCCTTCGCTTGGGACTCCCATGCGCTGTAGTCTTCCTGTTCACCGCTGAACATCGGCGCCTTGATGCGTCGCTTGTTCACGTTGGCTGATGTCGCCATGTTGATTCGTTGTTTCGTCGTTGGTGCGCTCGCGCCCTTGATTTCCGTTTGTTTCTGTGTTGTCGATTCTTCGATTTTCGCCTGTTGTTGCGCGGAGATTGTTTTCGTCACAAATTCTCCTCCTGGTGGTGTCTCACTTTTCCCACCCTGTTTGGCTGTGCGAATGCTCTTCGTCACACCAGTCTCCTCTTGCTTGATCGCCTTGAGAATCCTCTTCTCCTTACGATGTAGTCTTGCAGACCGTTCTTCTTCGGTCTCGTCGATCGCGCTTGCGTCTGCGCCTGATAGGACAGTAGCCGCGGCTGCTTCCTTCTCTTGTCGTGGTGGAGTCTCACTCGCACCTTCTTCTCTCTTGATAGTCGGATTGGACAGAGGGATGTCTTTCAATTCCTCTTCCTCGCTCATTCAGCCTGCTGCTCTTGAATGATGTTCGTCTTCCTCGCACGATACGATTCGCGGGCTCGCCCTGATCTATCGTTTATAAACGTGTTGGCAAGTTCCGCTCACAGTAACCTACGATCGTGGAAGATGGTGTTGGTTGATAGTCGTCTGTTTGCTATTTCATTACGTTGGCACTCCGATACTCTCGGTGTCCGTTCGTTCTCTTGCCCGATGCTCTCGGCGCGTCAATCTGTTTCGTAGATTCGGTCTCCGACTATGAGTCGGTACGCGAGATCCTCTCTCGCTCCTCTCTGTATTCTCTCTCTCTCTCTCTCAACATCGTGTGCTCATGCTACACGATACTCCGTGTTCGATGCGTGCTCCGCATCCGACACTCCGTTCATTCAGTACTGGCTTCTACTCCATGAGTACTTACCATTTGAAGTTCACCTTCAGTATCCATGATCTTCATGGGTCATCGTATCTTCGCCTCCTGCTCTGACTTGGAGACAGCTGTCGACGTGGTGACATGTTGACATCCTGTCGACGTCAGTAGGCGTCCTTCTGCTCTCCAGATGTCACGTTCCATTGGTGATGCAGTAGTCTGTCAGATGATATCGTCATCTGAGGTTTAGTTGGGAAGTACCTTGAGATTCTCTTGGTACCATTGATGGATGGACGGATGATCTTCTGATTCTCTCAGAAATCGTTATTTGCAAATTTCCTCCAGAAATCTTGCCCCTTTTCGTGTGTTCCATTTCCCCTGTAATTCTGACGAATCACAGCATACTATCGACACGAGTATAGTTATACCGTCCAAGTGCGTATGAGAGAATAGCGGGTGAACGATGCACATATACACGTACATCTTGACATATACTCACATGTACATCTCGACAACACCCATCCAGGCCGCCACTGGCCAACGTCCCGACGTGAGCAAGTATCTCAACTTCCACTGGTGGGAGCCAGTGTACTACAAGGTTGGGAACGCTGCCTTCCCTGGCACCGCGCAAGAACGCCGTGGGCGCTGGGCTGGACCGTGCGAGCACAAGGGTGACGAACTGACGTTCTGGGTACTAGATGATGCGACGCAACGGCTGTTGCCACGCTCGAGCATCCGACGTGTGTCTGATGACGCGCGAAACCTTCGGGCCGACTACCCCCTGCCTGATTCTGGGGAGGATGGTAACGTGGGTGACGAAGCTAGCGAAACCAGAAATCCAGAAGATTTCGACAGTGACAGCACACCTAAACCTAGACAACCCGTTGTGCATGCACTATCTGACCTGGTAGCCACATCACATGGAGAATCAGATTCAGGTGTAGTCAAAGTCCCCAAGTTCAGTCCTGATGAGCTGCTCGGATTGACCTTCCTCCATCAACAGGATGGTCTCAAGTGGAGAGCTCGCGTGATCCGCAAGATCAAGGACGGTGACGCAGCCAACCATGAAAACATCAAGATGCTGATCGCATACGGCGACGACGACACTGAAGAGCTCATCGCATACACGGATCTAGCTGACATCATCGAACGGCAACACGAACAGGAGATCGGCGATGGGGAGATGTGCGTTTTCAAAGCCATCACCGGTCATGAAGGTCCATTCCACTCCAATCACAGCAAGTACAATGGCTCCTCCTACAACCTAAAGGTACAATGGGAAGATGGCAGTGTGACCATGGAACCACTGGATGTGATTGCCAAAGACGACCCTGTATCCTGTGCAAAGTACGCCGCAGACAACAACCTCCTCAGTCTGCCTGGCTGGAAGCGATTCCGTAAACTAGCAAAGAGAAAGAAGAAACTCAATCGTCTTATCAATGCTGGTAAACGCAAAACACGTGCACAAGGTCCTATCTTCAAGTTTGGTGTTCAGGTTCCACGGAACGGAAAGGAAGCACGCCAGCTTGACGAGAAGAACGGCAACTCCAAGTGGGTAGACGCTGAGAGAAAAGAAATGGCTCAGCTCCACGAGTATGGCACGTTCAAGGATCTTGGAAAGAACACTCGGAAACCAGACGGATACAAGCAGATCAAGCTCCTCTGGGTGTACGACGTGAAGCACGACCTTCGGCACAAGGCAAGATGCGTAGCAGGAGGGCACTTAACGGATCCATGCAAGGATATGGCATATGCAGGAGTAGTCAATCTCAGATCATTCAGGATTGCACTGCTTGCAGCAGAACTCAACAACCTCAAACCCATGGTGGGTGATATTGGTAATGCCTATCTAGAAGCCTACACAAAGGAGAAGATCTGTTTTGTAGCTGGTCCTGAGTTCCAAGAGTTTGCTGGTCACATGATGATCATTGTGAAAGCGCTCTACGGACTACGCACGTCTGGTGCTCGATTCCACGAGTCTCTGGCCGACACACTCCGCGACATGAAGTTCTTTCAGTGCAAAGCTGACCCGAATGTGTGGATGAGGGATGCTGGTAGATGCTGGGAATACATCTGTGTGTACGTAGATGATCTGATGGCTGTCATGGAAGACCCACAGTCATTCTTCGACACGCTCATCAACAAGTACAAGTACATGTTGAAAGGTGTAGGACCAATCAAGTATCACCTTGGCGCAGACTTCGACCGAGACAAAGACGGAACCCTGACTATGAGCCCGCAATCTTACATCAAACGGATGCTGGCGAATTACGAACAGGTGCATGGGGAGCTTCCACGGACCTACACCAGTCCCATGGAACACAACGACGCCCCCGAGCTAGACACATCACGTGAACTAAACCCTGTAGAGACCAGACAGTTTCAATCACTCATCGGCGCCCTTCAATGGTGCATCACATTGGGACGGTTTGATATTGCTGCAGCTGTGTGTCAGGAATCGGGTGTTGTGAAACACCGAATTGCCGCACCTCCCAAGAGTGCGGAGTTGAGCATCGTGGAATGCTACACTACCGCACCTCCCAATAACCCAAGAGTCAGGAGTCGAATGTCATGAAATGATACATTACCGCAACTCCCACGTTTGATCATTGTGACACAGAAAAATGTGAGCTGCACGTAACTTGTGGTGGAGAACGCCACGTGCCGAATGCGAACCGGACTATGGTGTCCGTGACCTCAATGCAGGAATGCCAATCACACGTGTATGTCGCAGGGGGCGGGGATGTTGGAATCGTGACCAACATCACGATACGAGCGACTACGGCCCCCATGTCGCAACCAATGAAAAAGAGTACTGGAGGAAGGCCAATGTCACGAAGTGTGAGACGGCCTGTGAACGAACCAGTGATGACGAACTTCCAGGAAGCCGGTGAAGTGATCGGCGAAGTAATGGGAGAAACGACAGGAGAAGCATCGGAGAAGCATCGGAGAAGATCGGAGATGATCGGAGATGTTTGATGGTCGAGGAGCTGAATGAGCTCCCAACCAAGGTGCTCCTGTGACGAGTGGGAAATCGTGATCTGATCGAATGGACCGAGCTGTGTGACGCCTACGACTCGGCGATGTCTATGCTAATGAAACTATTGGTAGAGGGCAGGAGATGGAATATCTGAGATGCATGATGAGATGCACCAATACTGCAAGATGAAATGTACATGGAGTACATGCTGCATGACATGATGAAACAGGAGGACAGCACTGCATGAGCAAGGGCAAGACTGTGTGCTACTGTGGATTATGTATGCTTTGGCAAATGGAATTGAAAGTGATGAAGATGTTGTACTCACAGTTCCAACAATGCAATAACATGAATAGGTAACCAGAGACTACTACTAGAGACTGGGGTGCCCCGGATTTCCAACACGTTTCGAAACGTTATGATTGAAATCCAACGTTTCCACCACCACCAACACTAGCCAACATCACCATCATCAACATGACCACCATCTACACTCAAGACCATCGCGAGTAATGGTCGCCTGTGTGAAGAGAGAGGAGAGCAAGCTGCTCTGGAGCATGATGCTCCTTGCCAATGGATGCCAAGATCGGCATGGTAACCCCCACACGAACGACGATATCAAGATGATGATGATGATCGAATCGAGCACCACCGCGAGTCCACCAGCAGAGTGGAGACCGCAGCTGAGGCAAGTACAGACACTGCATGTATTGCTGAAGCAAGGAGGCGCTCAGAACCCACGCATTGGAAGAACTGTCCATGGTCATGGGACCATGAAGTCAAGGAAGGCATGGAGACCTTCACGGCTGTGTTGGAGTACGAGAGCGAGCTGTATGCAAGAAGAGATTCGGACGCAGCAGACCAAGCTCTCGGATGCATCGTATTCAGCAGACTGCGCCATGAGGGCGAGATAGCTGAAGGAGCTCAACGAGATGCAATTGAGGAAGCAATGAGAGCTTCCAACCTACCCTGCAAGAATGGAGCTGCCTCGGAACTACTCGGTCAATATGGAAGCCGAGATGAATGAGGAGCGAACGAGGTCGCTGATGCTGCGCGTCTGTGCACACGGCACGCGCGACGCAATCGAGCACGAGCATGCAGGCAGGGATGATAAGATGAAGAGAGATCAAGATCTACGCAGGAATGGGCATGGCCCATGATCGCGATCACATCAAGAGTGGTGCGAGAAGCAGCAATGGAAAGCATCGAGATGATCATGCGGCACCGACTGCCATCGAGTGATACATGCTCGAGTGCTGGCTGCGATCCCTACTGTGAGATGATCGAGATGGTAAGGATGCAACCTACCAGGCCAAGAATTGGCAACAACAACGAGAACAGCAACACAGGAAGTGTGTGCTTCGACGAGAAGGGAAAGCGCTGGAACAAGCTGGACGGGAGGTCCTTCCGCGCTTCGATCCCAGGCTCAATACGAAAGACGAGGAACAAGAGGTGTCCTTGCCATCGGAGAAGACGATGATTCAAGACCTCTAC
The DNA here is from genome assembly GCA_026770025.1 of Craspedostauros australis. Taxonomy (NCBI): domain Eukaryota; phylum Bacillariophyta; class Bacillariophyceae; order Mastogloiales; family Achnanthaceae; genus Craspedostauros; species Craspedostauros australis. The sequence goes on along the minus strand of JAMXDE010000052.1, from coordinate 398,186 downwards.
GAAGCCATGAACCTCATCTACGACCGCCACCGTATCAAACACGGTTATGAGTGCGCACGAGGCAATGGCAGTGAGAGAGTGAGAGATGGATGACACTGACAACGGATTGGTCGGTTCAGGAGCAGACGCCCTAACCGCGATGCCCACGATAGTGAGATGAAGGAAGCCAGGTCGACCAAGGTCGCGATAGACAGGATGGACGGGATGGATGACATCGCTCTCATCACAACCGACGAGCCGATGTCCATGCCCATCAACGAAAATGTGGTCGGCATCAAAAATGTGACCAACGCGAAATTTGTGGCCATCACCGAAATCGCGAACAACGACCAAAAATGTGACCATGAGAAACCACACGGCGATGCGCGACGACAACGCGATCACGAACAACATGGCACTCGTAACAATCAACAATGATGGGGTTTCCGGCTTCGACAGCGGAACACCAGTCAACGACTACGAGTGGACCAGGGAGGAGATAGCTGAGTACACTCCAGGAGTGTATAGCTACTACGGGTCTACGAACGATCACGATGGAGTGGATCAACAGACAACCCTTTTCATCCAAGAATGAAGAGGAAGACGGCAACGCCAACTACAATGAAGGCGAAACGAGTGATGAGGAGCACAGAGGACTGCATATGGATGCAGGTCCGATCTGCCTCTTGGCTCGATACTCGTTGAGCAGCATGACATCTGCCAACGATGTGTGCGTCGAGCTTTCGATGATCTGCTACGAAGCGATCGACGAATTCGAGAGTCGACTGTGCAGATGAGTGCACCCATGTGGGTTGCACTACATGATGCATAAGCACTACATGATGCATGAGATTGGCGTGCGGAGCGCATTCGACGTGGCTCGTAATGTGTACGCAATCAACGACATGCTGGAGAACAGCAACCTCGCTCCAATCCAACAGATGCTGATTGGATATAAGAGTCGCATGCAAGCGGTATGGACCGCACGAGTGAACCTGGTGATGACCAGGATCCTAATCACGATGAACGTGACATGGATGAATACGTCATGTGAGCAATTCGAGAGTATGGAGAATGCCAGCAGGTCAGTACTGACAGACCTGGGAGATGACGACTCTACTTCAGGGATGAGTACCCCAGATAGAAGAGTGACTTGGGAGCGACGTGCGGATACCATCTGAAGCATGGAGACCGACGACGCTGATCAGAGCAGAAGAGCCGGAGAGGATACAGATACAGAAGACACTGCTCGAGGGCAAGATGACTTGCTCCCTACCCAAGGGGATGAACCATCGGACGATGATGACGACGATGAATCCGGAAGGGACGATGAGACGGGACAAGACGAGTTGGTCGAGAACGCACCAAACACAGTCCCAATTGCAGAACCTGTCGTGCACATGCCGAGGATGCTGAGTGCTCTCGTGGGATGCAACAATGCACCCATCCGAAGGAGGAGCGAGAACTCGGATCAGGTGGAGAATCAGAATCAGAGAATGATGAGGGGTATGAGACCACTCGAGAGATGACTACCACACTACCTGCGACAGGAGGACCCAACTTTCACACAGAAGGGTCAAGATTCAACAGAGATATCGCAGGCATGACGATTGACACCACTCATGAGAAGATGAGCCTGGGTGACTTCATCACTGCGAACCAAGCATTGAACTACATACAGAACGAAGAGAGGGATCCGAGCAACCAAATGTCGCAATGATGCTGGATCCAACCACAATTGACGAATGACGGGGTCATGTGGATCCCGAGAAGAGCAATGAATGGCGGGAGGCCATGATGGTACGGTTCAGTGATATAGCCATGGCATGAGCATGGCAGATGATCAAGAAGAACTGGATGCTGAATGATCGGCGAGATACTACAAGCACAGACATGAGATCGATGTGCGATAAGAATGAGATCGATGAGAGAGAGAAACTCGAATCTGGAAAGGATACAGCTATGAGAGCGCGAGCCAATAACGGCGGATTCCAGATACAGTGAGCCAAGACGCATCGATATACGATCAATGAGAGAAACGCGGGCATGTCGGATGAAGAATCGAATGACAGAGCCGGAAGGGAGGAACCTCAGATGAATGGAGGATGAATGGCAGGAGGCCACCAACAACTCCCATGATGAAGAAGCTGCAGCATGATGAATCGATGCTATCCAGAAGAGGATGAAGGGGATCGACAGCGTGGTTGCAAGGCAACACGACAACAGAGCTGGCAGCTAACCACAATATGCCAATACCCAACGAGGGTGACGAACGAAGCATCAGAATCAGGAGATGACGATGGCTGCGCAACTGCACAGGAGACGAAGACTGCTCCAGTGGCAACAGACGGACCCAACTTCGAACAAGACGGGTCAATCATCAACAAGGACGTCGCAGGCATGAGGATCGATGCTATCCAATGGAGGATGAGAGTGATCGACTTCATCGCTGCAAGTCAGGATGTTGAGAGCGAACGCGACGGCGAGAGAGATTCGTGCACATCAACACTGGAATGATGCCGAGTCTATGAGCGCCTGAGGAGTGCCAGGATCATGTGGATCCTGATGATCGGAAGGGACAAAGTACGAGTGACCCGGAGGCAATCGCTGAAAGCGAGGACCTTGAGTACTCTCCCATGAGACCAGTGGCGAGGATGCCACGGATGATACGCGGCTTGGCACTGCACAACAACGCGCCAGAACACCACTCCGACTCAGATTCAAGCAGTGGAGGTGGTGAGTCAGCTGAGGAAGTGGAGAAGACCCCAGCAAACATGAGAGAGGGAATGAGACGTCCGAGCATGCATATACAGCTATGATGCTGGACACCTCCACATCCAAAGAATGCTGGGATCATGCGGATCCAGCGAAGCGAGGTGAAAGAGATGGCAGGAGGCCATCAACAAGGAGTTCTACGAAATGATCAGACGAGGAGTCTGGCAGAAGATCAAGATGAGCGAGATGCCAAGGGATCGGCAGTGAGTGAAGATGAAGTGGGTCTTCAAGGAGAAGAGATCTACATGCAGTGTCCCAAGAGAAAGGAACACGAACCGGATGGATGCCTGCCGCTGAAGAAGACCATCTACAGGTCGGTGCAGAGCGCGAGGCAATGAAATGAGGAGCTTGTGAACACATTGACCAAGCTTGGCTTCTGGCAGAGCAAGGCGGGTCCATGTCTGCTAATCCGGAATCGGGAAGGGAGCCTCGTCCTCATTAGGACGTACGCCGACGATCGCCTGTGCATCAGAAGCACACGCGAGCTGAAGCAATCGGTGAAGAACATCAAGGGAGAGCGATTTGGAATCAAGATCGAGAATGGTCTCGAGGACTACTTGAATTACCGCATCGGATCCAACGAGAGCAAGACCAACTGCTGGATAAACCAGCCACTCATCATTCAAGAGGAACAACAAAGCTTCAAAGATATGGAACACCTGGCATACGTGGCCAAGGGATCCAGAGGAACAACGAAGCACCCAAGGTCAATATGGATCGACACAGCAGATACCACAGTGGTGTGGGTGTGCTGCTATACCTGGTGAAGCATTCGAGACCAGACATCGCGAATGCCATCCGAGAACTGACGAAGGTGTTGGATGGGCCAACGACCACAGCATACGAGGAGATGCTGAGAGTGACGAAGCTCGTGTCGGACACGAGTATATGGATTGAGGATGGAGAGACCTGTGGATGTGATGGTTGACAACATAAGAGCGATCTTCATCGCTACCAACCCATCGACATCAGCCAGGACGAGAAACATCGACGTGTGCAATCACTTCATCAGAGAGCTGATTGCGAACAAGGAGGCGAGAGCTCGATTCGTGAAGTCAGAGGACAACATCTCTGACGGGTTCACGAAGAATACAAGAAAGGAGATCTACGATCGGCACAAGGGGGAGCATCATTCAGCCCAGGTCAGCATTGGACTGAGCAAGGTGGATGATATGGTCGGAACGGCAATTGGAAGGGTGTCAGGAATCGGGTGTTGTGAAACACCGAATTGCCGCACCTCCCAAGAGTGCGGAGTTGAGCATCGTGGAATGCTACACTACCGCACCTCCCAATAACCCAAGAGTCAGGAGTCGAATGTCATGAAATGATACATTACCGCAACTCCCACGTTTGATCATTGTGACACAGAAAAATGTGAGCTGCACGTAACTTGTGGTGGAGAACGCCACGTGCCGAATGCGAACCGGACTATGGTGTCCGTGACCTCAATGCAGGAATGCCAATCACACGTGTATGTCGCAGGGGGCGGGGATGTTGGAATCGTGACCAACATCACGATACGAGCGACTACGGCCCCCATGTCGCAACCAATGAAAAAGAGTACTGGAGGAAGGCCAATGTCACGAAGTGTGAGACGGCCTGTGAACGAACCAGTGATGACGAACTTCCAGGAAGCCGGTGAAGTGATCGGCGAAGTAATGGGAGAAACGACAGGAGAAGCATCGGAGAAGCATCGGAGAAGATCGGAGATGATCGGAGATGTTTGATGGTCGAGGAGCTGAATGAGCTCCCAACCAAGGTGCTCCTGTGACGAGTGGGAAATCGTGATCTGATCGAATGGACCGAGCTGTGTGACGCCTACGACTCGGCGATGTCTATGCTAATGAAACTATTGGTAGAGGGCAGGAGATGGAATATCTGAGATGCATGATGAGATGCACCAATACTGCAAGATGAAATGTACATGGAGTACATGCTGCATGACATGATGAAACAGGAGGACAGCACTGCATGAGCAAGGGCAAGACTGTGTGCTACTGTGGATTATGTATGCTTTGGCAAATGGAATTGAAAGTGATGAAGATGTTGTACTCACAGTTCCAACAATGCAATAACATGAATAGGTAACCAGAGACTACTACTAGAGACTGGGGTACCCCGGATTTCCAACAGCTGTGATGACTTTGTCTAGATTCAGAGCTCAACCCAGGATTGGTCACATGGACCGCGCTAAACGTGTGTATGGATACCTCCGAAAGCGTTCTGATGCTGCCATCAGGTTCAGAACGGGAATTCCAGATCATGAGCGCTTCTTCAAGGTTCCTGACCATGAATGGATGTACTCTGTGTATGGTGACGCCGAAGAGGAGACCGCGGACGACGATCCAACACCCAAGGGCAAGGCAGTTTGTATGACGACGTTTGTAGATGCCAACCTCATGCACTGCAAAGTGACTGGCAAATCTGCAACTGGTGTTCTTCATCTGCTCAACCAGACACCCATCGAATGGTTCAGCAAGCGCCAGACCACAGTCGAGACTGCAACCTATGGATCAGAATTCGTAGCGGCAAGACAGGCAACAGAGCAAGTGATTGCGATGCGCCTCACTCTTCGTGCAATGGGAATTCCGCTGGACGGACCTGCCTGGATGTTCAGAGACAACCAGAGCGGGATCACATCCTCCACCATTCCCAACAGTGTGTTGTCCAAACGACACAACGCACTAGCGTACCACCGCGTGCGTGCCGCAGTAGCTGCGAAGATCCTGCATTTCTGCAAGATAGACGGAACGGAAAACGTAGCCGACGTCATGACCAAGTTCCTTCCATGGGCAAAGTACTGGCCGTTAGTGAGGCCGCTCCTGTTCTGGAAAGGAGAGACAATGGCTGGATGAACAAGACTCCCGACCATAGGGGAGTGTCAACATCTAGATCGAAATTTAGGCTAACATCACACATGATTGGAACGTGATTCGACTCGATTGATAGTATAGTCGAATGAGTCTTGATGATGCGAATGGTGTTCGGGTTCTATTGTCATCAGATATGACGTAGGCACTGACATCAGAGAATGACGTCAGAGGATCGTCGCTGAGATCCGAGGAATCAAGAATAAGTGTTAGTCATGGTATGCTGACTTGTCTAGTGACGCCAGGTGCATCAGTGAGCACGTGGTAACAACAATTAGGAAATAGTCCTGTGATGTCAGGGATGATGCAAGCAATCTACTGACGTCGACGGTTGGGATATATGAGTCCTATGGGATTCTAAGACCAGCCAAGACCAGGCAAGATTAGACAAGATCAGACAGAGATGTAGAAAGACCCAAAGGCAAGAATAACACGAGATATCGTGTAGATCGACATTCCATCTTGGGCAATGTTTTAGAAAAGACTGCGAGAGAAACCACGAGGTAATCGAGCAGCATGTTAGCAACCGTGCAATAGGCACCATCTTTAGAAATAGGAGATCATCATCTCATAATTTCAAACTCAATCATCAATTGACACACCAATAACTTAGCAACCAAATACACCAAACATCTCCAACTTCACCTATTGGATTGATCACCCTGGCGGCGTAGTAAGTGCAGTGTTTGGTGCTCCCCTCTTGTCCTGTGTGTAATTGCTGATTATCATGTGGTGATTGTTGGCTCTGTGTTCACAATCTTTCCGGTTCATCTCAGACCTTGTTGGTGTTGTTGTCGTTGACGCTGCCGTTGTTGTTTTCGTTGATGTTGTCGTTGTTGCCTTTGCGGGCGGCGGTGTCGGTGGTTGTTGGTGGTGGTTGTTGGTGGTGGTTGTTGGTGGTGGTTGTTGTCGTAGTTGTTAGTATTGTTGTTGTTGTTGTTGTTGTTGTTGTTGTTGTTGTTATTGGTGCTATCGTTATTATTGTTATGTTGTAGTTGTTGTTGTTGTTATTGGTGCTATCGTTATTATTGTTATGTTGTAGTTGTTGTTGTTGGTGCTGTCGGTGTTGCCTTTGATGTCGCGTTGGCCTGATGTTGATGCCTGTGTTGTTATGACTGTTGTCGATGATCTCTGTCGCGGTACGTTATGCTTCGATGGTGCCGTATTGTATTAGTTCGTTTCCTTGGCCGTCTATCTGTACAGCTGTGAGTTGCCTTGCCCTCGTCTCGTTGTTGTGTTGCCGTTGTCTTGATCGGTGTCTTGTTATTGCTGTTGCTCGATTTTCCGTCGTGGCTCCTTCTTGATGGATCTTTCTGGTTTTTTTTTTTACTCGATTCGTGCGGCGTCTGCGCCTGCCTGCTTGGTTTGTTCGGTGTCCATTGGATCTTCTGTTTCCATGTCCTCCACACTCTGCTCCTCATCATCGCCCTCATCATCGCTCTCGTCGTCCTCACTCAAGGTCGCACTGCTTTCTTTGTCATCCGTTCCCGCTGCCATAGATAGTGCTCCGTCGTCTGTCTCACTCTCCTCGCCTTCAGGGATGCTGATGCCCGGGTTGTCCACATCGAAGTCTGTTTTCGCCGATGGGTCTGCTGCGAATTGCCGCGGATTGGCCGACTTGTTCCTCGCTGTATTGGCGATTGCCGTGCCTACGTGGGCCGATTGCTGCGCTACTGTGGCCGTCGCAAAGGTTGCCACCGTACCATTGTCTCCGTTTTGGATTCTGGGATTTGACGTCATTTCCACTTCAAATTTCAGAAGGGGAACGGGCTTCATTTTTCCGTTCTCGTCAACGTAGCCTTCCCACCCGACATCTGCCGCAGTTAGGCCAATCATCTCTTCTTCATCAAGATCCAGGAAGTGTGCTCCTGCCTGCACCAGCTGTCCCATTTTGAGTTCCTCTTTGCTTCTCACAAGTCCGGTTTCCCAGTCCACGTCGTAAAACTCGTTTTGCGCCCAGGATTCTGGTGTGAACCAGCCTTGGCACTTGTGATCAAGCTTCTTGCTGCAGAAGAATGGGAGCTTTGAGATCAGCTCTCTGGCCTCCACTTGTCGTTTGGGATGGAACACAAAGAAGGCCCTGTTGCGATCCGCTTTGTCCGTGTCCACTGACACAAACAGTGTGTAGTCAGGGTCTTCAAAGGAGCACAGGTTCATGACCACCTTGCGGAGTGTGAGGTTCCAGATAGGCACTTCGACATCCAGCTGCATGATGGAGTAGACGCCTTGAGACATCATCTTCTTCTCGAACGTCACTTGGTGTGCCACCATCGAGCTCAGGTTTGCGAGCTCCGACGGAGGGTGATGGAATCTCTGGTCAAGCGCATCTGGCATGAAACGCATCTGCTTTCCCAAGAGATGGACGGTGTCCGCTCTGTGGTTAAACATCTCCTTCATCGCCACGCGACACACCCTTGACTTGGATTCCCCGCACATAATGTGGGTCGCCCTGGGTCGGTTCCGGTAGTCGTCCGTGTCTGGTCTGCGGCCGCGTCTCCTGACCAGCTGGATTTCCCTCACCCGAAGCTGGACCACGAATTGGTTTTTCACCAGCTCGTTGACGTTGATCACTTCAGCAAGGTCGTCGGTGTTCATGGAGCTATGGCTTCCAAACAGCCATCCTGCCGCGACGACGTTGTGTTCTTGGATGTCGGACTTGCGGAAGGAAATCGCGGCTGCTGCCAGGGTGCCGTCGTCCTCGAACACGTCCAGGTCTTGTTTGTGGGCCACCCAGATGCGGGTGTAAGTCATGAACCCAGTCCGGGTGTATAGACTTTCCACGAACTGCTTCAGTGTCTCCCTGTTTGTCCAGGCCACATCTGCTACCGTCCAGGGCCGTAGCTCTTTACTCTTGCGCCACGCCAGAATTTGCGCTTTAGAGTCCGCGCGGAAGATGAATGCTCTGAGGGCGTTGAGGCTCGCGATGACTTGCACCAATGGGGTTTCGCTGCCTTCCCTGGACATCGGTAGACGCACGTCGAAGAACGTTTTGTGGAACTCGCTCAAGACGTCGTTTACGCTCTGCAGTTCCCTGGCCTGTGGGGCCTTCCGTGGGTACGCCATGACCTTCCTGCGTGGCTTGCGCAACTTCTTCTTCGAAGACGGGTTCGGGGAGGTTGCTTGTGCTTCATCCTTGTCCTCGTCGTCATCAAATCGGATTCCTTTCACTTGCATGAACACCACTCGGGCGGCGATCCAAGCCGATGTCTCGTGTGTGGCTTTGATTTGTCCCAATTTCCACATTGAGGACGAGAAGATGTTCGAAGTGGCCACCAGCCGCACCATGACTTGAATCACCTGCAGGTTGGATTCCGCTGGCAATTTGTTTTCGTACGCGTCCTCAAAGAGCACCTTCCATTGTTCCAAGGTTGCTCCGTCTGCTAGATCGTCGCTCATCTCTCTCACGAAGGCAATCGACTCGTCAAGCGCTCCATCTTCTCCGGTGGTTGCAGTGAACGGCTCTGTTCCGCGGGTCATCAAGTTTCTCTCTCTGAGGATGTCGCCCCAGCTTCTTTCGTGCTGGTGGCTCCAAATCCAACGGTTCTCGTTTTGGATCGCACCCTTTTTGGGGGACTTTTTGGTCGGCGAGTCTCTGGCCTGCCTCTTCCCTCGTCGGCCTCCTCCTTGGGCGCCTTTGCCACGGGCCTGACGGCCTCCTCTTCCTGAACGTCCTTGTCCCATTGTCGATGGCTTTCGAGGGGTCTGGTTGGCTTTGCCAACATCGTTTTGGGCGTCTGTGCGCACCATTGTCAACAACTTTGTGCTGGTAGTGTTTCTACATGTTCTACGTAAAAGTTTTTGTACTGGTCCTACGTACGTCATCAACAGTGGAAGAGTCACGGGACTGTGCCAAGATGAGCCACTCTGCCCAATCAAGACAGACTTCGGTCTTGGGTGCGACACATGCGAATCTTACCATGACCTTCTCAAGTGAATACGATCAATCGTGTGATCGTACTACTCGCAACATCGTGAGGAGTTGCACCCTACAACACGGCGTATCGCGGTGTTTGTTTTCTGACTTTTGCAAATCTGAACCCACGCAGTAACACGCACATTTGTCGTGTTGTCTCCGTGTTATATTCCATCTGCAATCGCATGAGACCTGCAAGTTGCCTCTCATGCTCACAGTTCCAAGATCTCAATCTTTGGAGCTTGTCAACATCCTATCATACAAATAGCTCAATAACAAACAATCATCCTCACCAACAACTACGAATTGATCACTCTGTGTTTTCGGTGCGGTACCCTACCCATCTTTGATTGCGTTCTAACATTACATGCTTGGAGGATGCATGCATGTGCTCCTGCGCGAGCGACCACGTGTCACGCCATACAACACAGTCACCGGAGTCCATCAAAACAGCACGGTGCCATCGGATCTCGCAGAACTACCCGACGACATGGATGACGAGGAAGACCAAAATCCAGGGAACGAAGACGGAGTCCACATAGATGACGATGAAGGAGAGTATGACGATGAGATAGCTGCAGCCGCCATGGAGCAGCTCCACGAGCTGAACACAAAATACAAGGAAAAGGTCAACAAGGACACCTGGCTCGCCAACAGCGGAGCTTCGTGTCACATTGTCAACTTGGACGCCGCTCTCTTCAACATGTGGCACATCAAGTCCTTCGTCCAAGTGGGAGACAGCACAAAGCTGGACTCTCCCAAAATGGGATCCATTCGCTTGAAGGTCAAGCAACAAGACAACACTGGCCACATCATCCGGCTCGATGATGTGAAGTACACACCCAAGATGGCGGTGAACCTTTTCTCAATGAACAAGGCGCTGTACAACGGTTACCAGCTTGGTAACAATGGCATTCTGATGGACATCATCAACGGATCCAGAACAAAGATTGTGTTCGATCGAGTCTTCCCCACATCCAACGGATTCATCACGGGAGTGCAGATGCATCCCATCATGCCAACGGACGACGACAAGGCTTGCACAGCCATCATCAAGAATTCATCCAAGGAGATCAGTGCAGTGAACTTGCATCGAATGCTTGGCCACACACCACTCGAGACCATGAAGCGGACGGCCGCTCAATACGGATGGAAGATTATCGGCGAGATGCCGGTATGTCGCGACTGCGCGGTCGCGAACGCAAGAGTGAAGAACATCCCGAAGGCAACCATTCCAAGAGCGACTCGCCGTGGCAAACGTCTGTTCATTGACATTAGTTACACTAAACACATGAGCTTTGGAGATAAACGCTACTGGACCCTGATCGTGGACGACTGCACAGATCACTCCTGGAGTTTCTTTCTCAAGAACAAAAGTGATCAACCAGGGTACATCAAACGATTTGTCCAGACGATCAAGTCACAGACTGGTGATCAACAAATCATCTTCCAAGGAGACAACAGTGGAGAGAACAAATCCACACAGGATATTCTCATCGATGCAGGACTCAACGTGAAATTCGAGTTCATGGCATCGAACACGCTGCAACAGAACGGCAGAGTGGAACGCAAGTTCGCGTACCTCTACACCAAGATCCGCTCCATGCTCAACGGAGCACAGCTCGACGAAGAGTATAGGCATGGCCTGTGGGCAGCAGCTGCAAGCACTGCCACCGCCATTGCCAACATCACCGTAGCAAAGAATCAGAAGGAGTCACCACATCGCAAATTCTTCGGCAACGATCCACCATACGCAGATGCACTGCGAACATTTGGAGAAGTGGGTGTCATGAAGACTACCCACGGCGGGATCACTGCCAAGCTCAAGAATAGAGGAGAAGAGATGGTGTCCATTGGATATGCACACCAACATGCATCAGGAGTCTACAACATGTACAGACCATCAACCAAATCACTGGTCTGCTCTTGCGATATCAAGTGGCTCAATCAATCATACGGACAGTTCAGTGGCTGGGCGCCAACACACTGAACACATCCAACAAAGCAGGAACAACGGACGCAGATGGCTTCACAATCATTGGACGGAAAGGAGCAATGCCAAGGACGGCCATGCGTCGAACGTCAGAGGCAAAGAGAGTATCTTTTGCCAACACGAACAAATACCACATTCTATCAGACAGCGATGATGAGGATGATGAGGACGATGGAGTAGTAACTCAACTAATCAACAACGAGGAGGAAGATCGGAGCAAACCAACCACGAGGATGATGAGATCCTATCATCCGGCGACGAAGCCGACGATGACACAGGCATCACTCCTCCAAACACACCAGCAAGATCTACACATGGCACACCATCGAGACCTCCACCAACCAAACCAAACAAGTGTGACATAGCTAGAAAGGAGAGAATCCGACGTCACGAAGCACGAGGCAGGAAGGGAGAAGCTAACCCCAAGCTGACTACAGGGAAGAGTATTCCCAGAGCTCTGTGCGAGCTTGCAGACTTCAACGAACGAGGTCGAAAGGAAGAAGGTTACGAGAGCGAGTCATCATCCAACGAAGATAGTGACAAACTGAACGATGAGGTAACCGACAAATCCAACAACGAAACTACAGATGATGAGGAAATCATAGACGAAGAAGAAGAGATCGAGATTACCCATCATAGCACAACGGGACTATATGAAATGAATGCAATCATCACCAAAGCACCAGCGATCGACATCGGACTGTCGATGCAGGACGAGAACAAAGAACCAGAGAAGCACATCGAACCTACAACGTTCGACGGAGCCTTCAATCACCCAGATCCTATCCATCGAAAGGGATATCGAGCAGCCATCGAAAAGGAGCTCGACTCCATGGACACACGAAAGGTGTACAGCAAGATCAAACAAGACGCCATCCCACACAGCCGCAGATGCTGCAAATGCAAATGGGTCTTCAAGTTGAAACGCGATGGTACACATCGAGCGCCGCTCGTTGCATGTGGCTATTCACAAGTCGCAGGAGTAGACTTCCAAGAGCATTACTCACCCATCATCCACGACGTGACCTATTGAGTCATGATGGTGATGATGCTGATCAAGAAGATAGACTGCGCACTCGTCGATGTCGTAACGGCATTCCTACATGGAGACCTCGACGAGGAGATCTACACGAACTGTCCCAGTTGTCTTGCCCGATGCTCTCGGCGCTTCAATCTGTTTTGTAGATTCAGTCTCCGACTATGAGTCGGTACGCAAGATGCTCTCTCGCTCCTCTCTGTATTCTCTCTCTCTCTCTCTCTCAACATCGTGTGCTCGTGCTACACGATACTCCGTGTTCAATGCGTACTCCGCATTCGACACTCCGTTCGTTCAGTACTGGTTCCTACTCCATGAGTACTTACCATTTGAACTTCACCTTCTGTATCCATGATCTTGATGCCCTTTGGTCATCAGATCTTTGCCTCCTGATCTGACTTGGAGACAGCTGTTGACGTGGTGACACGATGACATCCTGTTGACATCAGTAGGCGTCCTTCTGCTCTCCAGATGTCACATTCCATTGGTGATGCAGTGGTCTGTCAGATGATATTGTCATCTGAGGTTTAGTTGGGAAGTACCTCAAGATTCTCTTGGTACCATTGATGCATGGACGGACGATCTTCTGATTCTCCCAGAAATCGTAATTTGCAAATTTCCTCCAGAAATCCTGCTCATTTTCGTGTGTTCCATTTCTACTGTAATTCTGACGAATCACAGCATACTATCGACACTAATGTAGTTGTACCGTCCAAGTGCGTATGAGAGAATAACGGGTAAACGATGCACATATACACGTACATCTCGACATATACTCACATGTACACCTCGAGACGGCCGGCCGACACCATCCCCGCCGTCCTTCGTCCGCTGTGGCACCAACCACCCCCTCGAGACCAGACCCAATCGCTGGTCGCCTGGATCCAGGCCATGCGACAAGGTCTTGGTGACTCCGCACCACCAGCGGCCAGAGTGCTGCTAAACTGGATGCGCAGCTACAGACGAAGAGGCCCAACTCCTGCTCAACAAGACCCTGACGCGCAGACGACAGCCGCTCGCCCGCGACGCCCTCCTCCACACGTCCCTGACTAGGAGTATATGCAGCATTTGGTCCGTTCCCGCTGCGTGCGCACACGTAGAATAAACGGGCGGAATGAAAGCGCCCTCGGCGCACGACTTAGCAGTTATAATCAGTGAGGTATATATATATGATATGGTGGGTAACGTAACATAGAATGTGTTCTACTCGTGCTTTACTGGCAGGTGCATCCTTTTTATATTCGTGCGTATCTACCTCGACATCACAAAACATGAGGAGCAGAAGGAGACCTGTGTGCCCATTGCGAGAGAGTGGTTTTACTGACGATTCGCCATGTATATCGCTCCCACTTGCGCCACCAGCAGGCAGCAACCCATGCTGAATAGAATGCAAACGTCGGCGATGATGTTATCGTCGTCCTCGATCACACCGAAGAAGGTCCCCAAATACTCCAGTATGACTTCCTCCGTGCAATCCGGGAGGAAGCATGTTCCGTTGAAGTCATGCGATGTGATCAATGAGTGAACGAAGCTGCGAACGTAGTACCGCAACGGGGACAGGTACACCAGCAGTCGGAATGGCCAAACGACCCCCTTCGTGGGTGGGATGATGCCGGCGAACCAAACAATGAAGATGGTTGTGACGATCACAAGAGGTCTGCGTTTGCCACACAGGATCATGGTCGCCGTGCTTTCGTAGACCCACAGCAGCATGAGGGTGAGCAACCAAAGGACCGTGAAGGATTCCTTGGGAAAGCTCAAGATGGCGTAACCAGGGATGCCGATGGCGTAGATGGAAAGAATGAGGATGGTCGGAAGCTGGATGGTGATGGTGGACAGGATGTAGCTTGGAATGGAGATGACGTTGTTCTTCAATTCATTTTCAAAGATGTACGTCATTTCCTGCTGTGTCGTCTCCATGTTCCAAACGGAGGCTGTGTAGAGTAGAGTAGAGTAGAGTAGAGTAGAGTAGAGTAGAGTAGAGTAGAGTAGAGTAGAGCAGAATAGATTGGAACGATGAAAAGCAAGGGAGTGATTAAATTGGATTGGATTGGACATGTGAGTGAAAATCTGTTTCGGGAAAGGTACACATTTCCCATAATCACAGTGTACCACATGCAGCAAATGTACGTACTGAGATGCGTTGTGAGGGCCCACAGGATCGAGGTCCACGTCATGACGACGAATGCGGTGGATTCGTCACTCTTGTCCTCCAAATCACGATGCTTGAGAAAAGCAAACGCAATGAGAATGTTGAAAATCAGGATCAGGATGCATCGCTGCATCAATGAAATGATGGCGGATGCCATGCATTGCCGCCGGATGAAATGGATCATCTGTGGAACGAGAGACGGCGACTGCTTGGCGTTGGTATTGGGCCCGTCTTTCTTGTATTCCCGACATTGTTTGACTGTGGATTCGATCAGCTGCGAGCTGGACGATTTGGTCCATGCCTTTTGCAATTTGTTTTCATCAGCATCTTCCTGGATGACATTGACGACGAACTCAACGGTTCCCGTGTTTTTGGGACATTTGTGTCCACGGCGGTCCATGTAGGATATCACCTTGGATGAGCCAAAGTAAACCGGCACATCGTCTTGGGCAAGCAGAAGCAGCCGATCGCATTGGTGCAGCACCTGCGTCGTGGTTGTGGTGGCCATGGCACAGAGGACCACGAATTCATCGCGATGGGCTATGTCGGACAGGTCCTTCAGTATAGATTGGTGGATGGAATGCAGATGATCCAGGACAATCAGGTCGGGCTGTCGCAAGATGGCCATGAGGATCAACAACCGCAAATGCTGGTCTGAATTGAGGTCACCGATTTTCGTCGACGCTGGTATCTTTGGTTTCTCTTGCTGCTGCTTCGATCGTTGCGTTTCCTCGTCATTTTCCTTAGTCTCGTCTGCGTCCTCATTATCTGCATTGCTGTTGTTGTTGCCGTTGCTGTTCCCTTGATCTATCCGAAATCCCATTTGCTCGACGGTATCATTGAGCTTGGTCACATCGTACTCGTACAACTGCCCCACATACTGCAGCATGTGCTGACATTGCAAATGGGGCCACGGGAAATGATCCTGCTGCTGGGCAGTGACGAAGTAAACTCTGGATGGATCCATTGCGTGCTTTTTCCAGCAGATGGTGGCAGATTCGGGAGGGGACCGGAAGGCATCGAGGAAGGAGGATTCGAACGGCGTGAGGATGCCAACGATTTCGCCGACACGCGCGTAGCCCTGCAGGTTATGCGATGGCGGTGTTGGTGCTTCTGCCTCTGCTTCTGCCTCTGCGTCTCCATCATCCTTTTCTGGTGGACCGTCACTCGGTTTGGAAAAGATGACGTTATCGAACCAAAAGATGGGAAGGTTGGGTTCGTCCTTCGCTTTCTTTCCATCACTATTTTCTTCGCCATCGTCATTGCCTTGCTCATTGCCTCGCTCATTTCCGTTGTCTGCTTTGCCATCATCGCCCTTGTTGTCGTTACTATCGTCTTGCCCGGCTCCTGCATTCTGTTGCTGCTGCGGATCGTCCGTGGACTCCGGCGTCGTGCTGATTGCTGCTGGGATGGAGCTGCTGCCCGGCAGCTTTCGGCTGCTGATCTGGACGGAGGCCGTTTCATCCTCGCTGGACGCGTCGCTCATGTAGTCTTCGTCGCTGTTATTGTACCTGGTATTCGCACGAGCGTCCTTCTTGGAACCCTTGCCCTTGCCCTGACCAACTCCATCCGCAGTCGCAAGATTCCGATCATCCTCCGGCACCATCGCCAAGGAGGCCGAGGATTGACTTCGTTTGGAGGGCGTTGGCAAACTGGGATTGCTGATGCCGGGGAGTGAGAGATGGTTGCTAGACGTGGTGGAGTTGGAATCATCATTGTGCAAGTTGGCATCGGAATAGTCAAAGAACAGCTTGGAAGACGGGGCACCGTCGATGCGATTGGTGGAAGAGCGATCATCGTAAAACACAATTTCATCATCATCAATGTCATCATCGAGATCCGAGCTGCCAAGATTCGCAATCGCAGTGCTCTTTCGGACGGAGTCTGTTTGGGGTTTGGCATACCTGTTGTTGTTCTTGTTGCTCTGGGACTGCTGCGGCTGACCGTCCTCCCCGTCGCCATCGATGTCGTTGAGCTCCCTGAGCCGCTGGCGCACCAGCTTGCGATCGCGCTTGCGCAAGGTGACGAGGAAGTGGTTCTCCACCTTCTCGTACATGTCCGACAGGGTCGAGGACTGGATGTCCAGCCGGTCGAACCAGTGATCAACGATGGCGAAGATGGCATCCTGGCTCAGCTTGGATTTTGTCATCGGCGATGAGCCGCTGCCGGAGCTGCCCTCGCTTCCGCTGTTGCGGGTGCTCTTCTTCTCCTCGGCCTTGGCAGCGTCCTTGGCCTTGCCTTTCGTCTTGTCCTTGGTCTTGGCCATCCTGGTGTAATGTGGGGATGAGGATGGACACTACGAGCTATGATATGATATTGTCTGAGTATGACAGTTCCCTGGTTGGATGGAACTCAATTGGTGAAGTAGTCGTATTGGTAATGGGCGAAGTGATGGATGAATGGAGCGATGGGCGGAACAATCGATGGTCCTGCTGCACTCACAAAACTGTCACTCGGCCACACAACCACCTTGGTCGCAGCCGACTGGTCACACGAGAGATCCTCGGCGCGTATCGAATGGACGAATGGATCGATCGATCAATACATCAATCGGTGGACATGTGAGTACGAGTTGTCATGCGGGGAGCATGAATGCAAAGAAGTACCATCACCACCAACACAAACACAAACAACACCGACAACGCGCAGGGAACCGTTCTTTCCCTCCGCGACACATTGTTCCCATCCTTCGCCTCCCAATCTCCCAATCTCCCAAATCCAACTAACACACACACATGCGATGAAGATCGCCAGATCGGTCGGCTCCCTCACACGTTTGTTGTGTCGCCGCAATTGGTGGCGAATCCCGTTGCGCAACGTGACACACGAAAATAATGACCTCCACAAAAGACCCGAAGTGAAGGTATCCAGAACTAGTCGTACTAATCTTAATGGTCAATTGAGTCTGTTGGGATCCATCAGGTCGTTTCAATTCAACACGTGACAAAAGTTGAAAACGCGAACCAATGCGAGAAATCACGATTGCTTTCTTGTTCTCCACAAAACGCCCACAAAATCAAGGTTCACGACATCACCAAAGACAAAACAACAGGAACGACAAAGATGATGGCAATCACATCGCGAGCAAATGCTTGGATGATGTTGACCATGACGCTCATGGTTCTCTTCCTTTGCAATCACGTAACGCATGCCAAGGGTTACGCCTTTCGTGGTCGCTGGCGCAGCGGTCGTGATTGGGGATGCTGCGGTCATTCGTCACCTGGATGGGGTGCCACTCCAAGCCGGCTGCGTTCGCGAGGTACGAGTCATCCATGCTGTGCTTGACGATGTACACTGTGCCTTCTCGATGGTGCTTCGCGCGGTGCATACTCTAAATCGAGTATCTGTGCTATGCTGTGATGTCCGAAATCACAATGCCCTCACATCTCCATTCATGTGCAACGTGCTCGAATGTACCATACCATACGTACAACGCCACATTCACAGATTTGAATTCACAGTCCGCACCCAAGGACGGTCGCGACGATCGCAGCCGCGGCAGAGACAGTACCGCCACCAACCACAACGATCCGTTCTCCCGCTACGTCACGCCTGTCCACAGCATCGATGAAAGCGATACCCAAGTCACGATCCGGATGGAAATCCCAGGCGTCAACATCAAGGATATCGATGTCGAAGTCAGCAACAATCAGCGACGGTTGAATGTCCAGGGCTCTCGCAAAGCCCTGGCCTCTGATGACTACCACCTCAAATTCGATCAAGTCTTTGAGTTTGACACCGAAATTGACGTGGATCAGATGAATGTCTCGTTGTCCGATGGTGTTCTGATGCTCGTGATTCGCAAACTTCCCAGCGTGCGTTCTCAAAAGATCAAGATTGATGTCAAGGAGAAGCAGGACAAGAGCAAGGAGGACGAAAAGACAACAAAGAAGAAGACGGGCAGGGGAAGGAGACCATGGGATAATGAGTAGAGTATGGTAGAGCGGAGTCATTGAATCGTTGACAAACGATGCAATTTATAGGTTAGCCAATAGACGGGCGCGGATGGTTCATCCACAGATACGATAGATCCCGTCATCAAGTTTCCATTGTTGTATGTTCTATCCTCTCCCACTCTGTTGCTGCCATGATCTCTACTCTACTAGAGTTGCTGTTCAAGCATTGCACTTCTTGCCACATCATCATGTCTCGAGCGAGAGGATACGGATTACTGCAACCACATGCGACGCTTCCATGCATTCCACATCATGCTGAGCTCGTGCTGCGATCCACCCGCGATGGAACTGTTCTCCTGCGCACGGCGGATCAAGTACGGCATCACCTCGTCGATTTGACCATACGGCAAGTACTTGTAGACGCGATATCCACGGCTCGCCAACGGATACGACAGGGTGTCACTCATCCCGTACAGTTGCGCGAAGGATATGAAGGAATTCGATGGATCCACGGAATCTTGCATTGCGTCCACGGCCAACGCGATACTTTCGGCATTGTGCGTGGCACACATGATTTCGATCTGACCATGCTCGATGCCTTCCTGCAGCAAGTACCGCACGTTGTGATTGTAGCAATCATGCGTGTCCTGGATGGAATCATGGATCAGCTCCGCGGGTTCCGTCTCCATGTACGCGCCGCGTACCAATTTCGCACCAAAGCTGTATCCTTCCCGCTTGGCGCGTTCCACATCCTGCTGGATGCGATGTGTCGCGTCCTTGAGGTAGCATTGGTACGTATTGTAGACGACGGGAAAGGCGCCCGCTGCATTGTGCTGACGTTGCAATAGCATCACGATATGGTCGATCGCGGGTTGGTACTTGGATTGTTCGGCATCGATCAGAAGACGCACGCCGTTCTGTCGCGCGGTGTCTGCGACCTCGCCGGCACGTTTCAGCACGGTTTGGAGGAGTTCCATTTCTGCTGATGACAGTTGTGGCTCTGCAAGCTGCGACGAGTGGTGCGAACCCGTCATGCTTGGACACGCGACGGGATCGAGCTTGCCATCGACGCTGCGCTGCACAGAATCGGCTGCATCTTGAGATATGATCTGCTTCAAACCATCGCCGGTGACGTCGCGGCCATCGTTACTCATCGCGTCAAATCGCCGCCGGCTCTCCACAATGGCCGTCGAGACCCTGGCCAACAATTGGGGATTGGCCAATGCCGTCATTTTGACAGCGACGTACCCCCCATCCTGATTATTCGCCGCAGCCCGCACACACTTTTGGAAATCCGGAACGCGCTCGTCGCATTGCCGCTCAATTTCGGGCAGAGACTGTGTGGAGCCGTCGCTCTCCACGGCGTAATCCAAGATGCCGCCAATCGAATGTTGCTGCAACCTGCGCAGGACGGGCTGGATGCTGTGCTCATCTTCGCCGGCACAAAAGTGGCCAAAGAACGTGCGACGCAGGACTTCGTTTGTGACGCGCCGACCCAGAATCGTCCGCGACACATGCAGCAGGACCTCGGCATTGCGCACCAGAAATGGGAATTGGCACAGTTGCAAACAGACGGCGGCGCGCAACCATTCGCCGGTAGATCGATGCGCGAGGAGGCTGGCATCAATGAAGTTGGGTGTGTCGTCGTGATTGGGATGCTCGATGCTGGCGAATGGACGCTGGAACGTGGATAGCGACTGCGTGGTGGCGGCCGTTGCGCTGCGTGTGGACGATGCCATTGTATGGAGTGGACGCGAGCGTAGGTATCGTGATGGCCGTATTGCTGTTGACCTCGATGCCCCTATCGTTGCTCGTGTTGCAGCGCATGCGAACCTGCTGCTCATGGTGATGTGTGATGTGATGTAGCGTGATGTGCAATGGCAAACTGTTCGCGTTGCTTTGTGTGCAAGCATGTGATTATGATGCGACGTGATGTGATGCTTCACAAATTATGAGAAGAAAGATGGGAATGAATGGAATGAGGAACAGCAAGACGGAGGTGAGAAGCGGAAGGGAACTGGTGGGAATGCGGAGAGATGCATGGAAGGCAGAGAGGGCATGTGGGAAGCAGACACAGATAGAGCATGAGGCTGGCCACGATTGGTCCCCTCTTGACGCCTTGCTTCAACGGATGGAGACGTGTTGGAAGGAACATCGCTGATTCCAGTTGTCATCTTTGAGAACTTCTCGTCGCCACCTTCCGCACACACTTTGTGTGTGATGGTTTGTGTCGTTGCATTGCCTCTCAGGTTGTCTTGTGTCGTGTGCAAGTGTGCCGCCTGGTGTGCATGTTTGCGCACCCACGAAGCAGAACGGAGAAGAAGCAGAAGACAACGGAGTGTGGAACACAAGAAGAGAGAGAAAGAGGGAGCCGGAAACGGAAGGAAAGATTGCGTGCGATAAGCCATTTTGATTGGTGAAGAAAAGGTATCTGTACGATTCAACCGACCAAATAGTTTTAGCAAATGTCAAAGACAGAGACAAACGGCTGACTCACAGACGACAGAAAAGCTCAGATGGCCATGTGCTGACGTCACATCGAAATCTTGTGACAAGTGACGTGTCAACCGCACAAACGCAACGCATTGACACGACGACCATGGCGGTGATGACGATTGCGTCGTTGTTTCCTTGGTCGATGTCCTCTTTGTTGCGTTGTTGTGGTCGTTGAAGCTGCTGATGATCGTGCCGCTGTGCGCCTGTCCGTGCGGTTCTGTCTGCGTTGCGACCAATCCCATCTTCAGGACCACCTTCTCGGACGCCATCATGTGCGCATAACACCAAGCAAGCAAGCAACGTCGAGCACCCCACTTGTATCCCACCATGATGTTCACCAAAGCCACCGCCGCCCTCGTCGTCGCTGCCGTCGCAGCACCATGCGCCAGCGCCTTCGTCGCCCAGCCAAAGGCCTCCACCAGCACCGCTCTTGACATGAGCTTCGGCAAGAACGTGCAGACGGCTGCCGTCTCCTTCGCCGCCGCCGCATTCCTCATGGTCAACACCGTCGACGTCGCCCCAGCCAACGCTGTTTCGGATGACTTCTTCGGCTCGACCGAGATCCTCGCTGCCCGCAGCGGTGGACGTGCCGGTGGACGCTCCTCCTCCGTCTCCTCGCGCCCCTCCGCTTCCGCACGATCCTCGTCGTCGTCCTCCACCAACACGCGCGTCATCGAGCGCACCACCGTCGTGCAGCAGGCACCAACCGTCGTGGCCGCACCACCGGTCATCATGGCCGCTCCATCGTACGGATACAACCCAATGCCAGGTCTTGGTAAGTCATGTGTTAGCATGTGCACGTATGTATAGTGCATTTGCTGGCATGTTGGCATACATGGTGTTTATTGTATTAGTGTGTGTGAAGTAAACATGACGTGGACATGGCTTGGTCATTGATTGGTCATCGATTGGCAACTGCCCCCTTTCTCACATCATTCATCCCTTCATTCTCCACGTACGCCACCCATCACTTCAATGACGCAATCCATCAACACAACCAATCCACCAACACGAACAGGCCTCAGCCTCGGCCTCAACGCCGTCAGCCAGATCGGCAATGACATGCGCGATGCTCGTCAGCAATCCGAGATCCGCCAAACCCAGAGCGAGCTCATGCAGTCCAAGGCCAAGGAGGCAGAGCTCTCCGCGCGTCTCTCCTCCCTCGAATCCAATCAGCAATTCGCCCAGCAGCAGCAGTACGCCATGCAGCAGGCGCAGCTGGCAGCCGCCCAGCAGGCCGCTCTCGCCAAGTAAGCGACAACTATACTTCTCTCGTTTGTTCAAGCCCATTTGACAGTGCAATAGATAACTGCTCTTGCTGGTCGGTCCATAATTTTATCATTTTCCACCTTCCTTTCAATGGCGTCTGTTAACCATTAGCACGTGTGTGTGTGTGAAGCGACCGTGGCAGAATGCTGAGTAGAGCCGAACCATGCGCCAAAGAGGCAACGTCTTCGGCAAGCACGTTCGTCCCATAACTGAAGATCAATGGAAACACTCGGGAACATTGAAGTGCAGGTCGTACTGGAGCGGAGATGTATGTATTCCACCCACACCATGGCGACTTTGAAACGCAAATGTATGACTAGCTATGAGTTAAGTGTGCGTTTTCTAACAAATAGATGACTGAAATGTGAGGGGTTGTTGTTGATGTTGTTTTTCTTGGCACATGGTTTTGTTGGAGTGCATTTCCAGAGGACGGCGAGGCAGCGACGCATGGATGGAAGGCGAGGAACCTGCGAGAGGTGAAGATGGCAGCATCAGTTGTAGTAAAACTACTCCTTCTCCTGTCATCAGAACCGTTGCTGATCTTTCTTTCCACCATCGTATTGGTACTGCGGTGTCCGAGCCCTGGTCTGCACGGATTGGCTTGGTATCGCGCTGAGGATAAGCGTCTTGGTTGTTTGGTTTCGTTTCGTGCGCAAATGGCATCGTTTCAGTTCTCGTTGCTTTGCTTGTCTCTGTTTGGGTTCAACTCCCATCAGCTCAACTGAAAATGGAGTGAGCTGGAGTGAATCCAGGACAAGCATCTCATCCCGCAAAGGACGGATCAAAATCATGAAAACGACACGCTTCGCTAGCACTCATCGATTCGAGTCACCATGAACTACTGATCTCCTCGTCCGCGCTTCGGTGTGGCGCGACTGCACGTTTAGTCGCCGCCGGTGTCACCGTAGTCGTCGAAGTCGCCGGAGATGTCGTCGTCATCGGCGGTGGCGTCCTGGTATTGCTGGTACTCGGAGACAAGGTCGTTCAAGTTGGACTCAGCCTCAGTGAACTCCATCTCGTCCATACCCTCACCGGTGTACCAGTGAAGGAAGGCCTTTCGGCGGAACATGACAGTGAACTGGTCAGCGACACGCTTCCACGCCTCCTGGATGGCGGTGGAGTTACCGATGAAGACGCTGGACATCTTCAATCCGCGTGGTGGGATGTCGCAGATGGATGCCTTGAGGTTGTTTGGAATCCACTCGACGAAGAACGAGGAGTTCTTGTTGACCATCTGGAGCATCTGGTCATCGACCTCCTTGCTGGACATGGATCCACGGAACATCATGGCGCAGGTGAGGTAGCGTCCGTGACGTGGGTCAGCGGCGCACATCATGTTCTTGGGCTCGAACGCCTGCTGGGTGAGCTCTGGGACGGTGAGGACACGGAATCCCTGGGAGCTGAAGGAGGTCAGTGGGGCGAATCCGACGAGGAAGAAGTGGAGACGTGGGAATGGCACCATGTTGACGGCAAGCTTGCGGAGATCGCAGTTGAGCTGTCCTGGGAAGCGGAGGGAGCATGTGGTGCCGGTGATGGCGTTGGCGATGAGGTGGTTCAAGTCGCTGTAGCTTGGGTTGGCGAGCTTGAGGGTGCGGAAGCAGATGTCGTACAGGGCCTCGTTGTCGAGGGCGAAGCACTGGTCAGCGTTCTCCACGAGCTGGTGGACGGAGAGGGTGGCGTTGTATGGCTCGACGACGGTGTCGGAGACCTTTGGGGATGGGACGACGGAGTACGTGCTCATGATACGGTCTGGGAATTCCTCACGGATCTTGGACACGAGGAGGGTTCCCATACCAGAACCGGTTCCTCCTCCCATGGAGTGAGTGATCTGGAATCCCTGGAGGACGTCGCAGGTCTCGCTCTCCTTGCGGATGACCTCCATGATGGAGTCAACCAGCTCGGCACCCTCGGTGTAGTGACCCTTGGCCCAGTTGTTTCCGGCTCCGCTCTGTCCGAAGACGAAGTTGTCTGGGCGGAACAGGGCTCCGTACTCTCCGGAGCGGATGGCATCCATGGTGCCTGGCTCGAGATCGGTGAGGACCGCGCGTGGCACGTATCGTCCCTCCTGTCCCTCGTTGAAGTAGACGTCGATGCGCTGGGTCTGCAGGTCGTTGTCTCCAACATACTTTCCGGTTGGGTCAATGCCGTGCTCGGCAGACATGACCTGTTGTTGTTAGTGTTGTTGTTGTTGTTAGTGTTCATGATCATGTGTTGTGCGCAATCCCATCGCGAATAGATCATCATGAACGTCACACCATCGATCGATGCCAGAGAGTGACCGCAGACATCGAGCATGGCGGTTGTTGAATGTTTTGATCGCGCGCGTGTTCATTTGGGATGTCAGAAGGAGAGACGGAGAGCTGGTGTGAGATCATTTTCCGGTTCTCGGTCATCATGTGGTGGCATGGACAGCAGAAGATCAGAGACATTGCATCTGCCTCCATCATAGCACGGGCATCAATACAGCGCAAAGCCATGCTCCTGATCCCAAGTTGATTTTGACGATGGTGGCTTGAGACATGACATGACACGGCACAGGGCACTGGCGGGTTGATTCATGGGGGCCTTGGTGGCCATGGCTCCTGGCCAATCCCGTTCCATTGCCCATTGCCCATTCCATGCCCTCGATCCGTCCTTCCCTCCTTTCGTGCCCCGCCGCCATCGCCGTCCATCGCCTCTGTTCCCATCTCGCAACGTCGGAACCACCAGGAGCAAGGCAAGAAGCAAGAGACAAACCTCCCGAAAGGCTTCCAACCACCATGGTCATCTTGGTGGGCACGACAACCATGCCTGCAATTTTTCAAAATGCGTTGATTGGCGGTTATCCCACCAGTGAATCATTATGTAATCGTGTCACAATGATGTCATATCCCTAAGTATCATTGTGCGAAATTTATCGCACCCAAAAGATCCAATTGCCGACAAAAACAAAGACCTGATCGTGACATGACTTTCGCCGTGTTGCCTGGTTATCGGCACAACAACGACGAGAACGGCCGCGGTGGTGGGGGATCCTTTGCCGTTCTCGTCGGATCATGCCGACACGGCCAACTCCAACTCCAATGCCGCTGACGCTGTATCCTCACCTCCCAGAACTTGGCTCCGATTTGGTTACCGCATTGCCCGGCCTGTACGTGAACGATCTCTCTCATGGTGCTTGGTGTTTCGGGGTGGGAAGGTTGTGGTGGGGTGTGGTGGTTGTGATCTGACGATGGTCTCCGGATGTGGTGATCGTCGTCTTGATTGTGTTTTTGTTGCTCCTGTTTGTTTTCTGGATTTGGCAGTTTCGCTGTCTCCTCTGAGTGTTGGCACTGCGACCGCTGCATCGCTATTCTGCGCGCGGTTCGGTCTTTTTGCTTTTGCTGTGTCGTGGTTCTTGTTGTGCGTGGAGCAGTGCTTCCACGGTCGCGTCTCTTTGCGCGCAACCTTCGCCACCGCCGTGTGTGCGCAGACACCGTGGACATCTGTGGGACTGCTTCCGATTGTATTTTTGGCAGCGAGGTGGCCGGGCATCACTGTGGATACACACACGACAGACGAACGCAAGAAAGATTCGAAGATCACCCCCGCAAAACGCTGCGCAAACGGAAATCGATTCGGATGACTCATCCGTTGAAGGATCGGCGGGCGACAAACTTGTTGCGCGCGTATCGTGGCTGACCAGTATAGAATCGACTCAATGGATTCATTTCCAAAGATACGAAAATCGTTCCTTGTGTCTCATCCACGTTCTTCGATTCCAAGAACACAACGGAACATGATGTGGTTTGATGCGGTGAGGGGATGGCATCAACATTCAGCATGAAAGAAGAGCGTGTTTGTGAGAAACCATCAGCAGGCCTCCTCTCGAACAGAAGAAGAAGGAGGAGAAGGAGGAAGAGAGAACGAAGGTGCATCCTCGGGTATGCGGCTTGTGGACGACGCTTGTGAATACGTACTGTACTCCAGTGGAAGACTTCAAAATGGCAGTGGCAACAGCGATAGCACCTGCGCGTGATGCAGTCAGTGATGCTTCCAATGATGCCAACAATGATGCCATCAATGATCCCGCGACGGATACTGTCAATGATGTGAACATCAAGGTCTCAGAACAGCTCCTGTTTGCGGAACTCCAGGACGTGCGAGACAAGATTTGTCTGCTGTCAACGAACGATACGAGTACGACGGCGGCGTCGCTTTCCAAAGCCCAACGCAGTCAAACTGTCCATCAGCTGAAGCAAATCCTCGACAAGTACCTGGCATATCCCACTCTGCTGGACAGGAGTGTGGAGTCCATCGTGCAGCAGATCTCCACGGCTTGCATTCAATGTCTGGAAGCTGTGCAGGAATGGAACCGGGAGACAGTGGAGTCTGGTGCCCTGCCGTACCTGCTGTCCGTTCTTTACGCCCTCTGCAAGGTGCGAGGTCGCAAGCGGATCCAGAACTTTCTGTCTCATGAGGTTGGTCATCTCGAAGTTGTGTGGCGAGCGCTGTGTGCGATTGGTTCTGTTTCCGACGATCGTGGGATGGGATCAGATCAGCCACTTGCACAACCACACTCGCCATCACAAACGCAACAGCAGTTGAGTGCATCCAACGCGACTTCCAGTGATTCCTTTCCTCAGCACCCACCAGCGACTGCTGCTCCGGATCGGTGGGAATCCGTCTACAGCCTCTGGACCTGGATGGGAACGTTCAGTCTGGTCCCCTTTGATTCGAAGGTCGTCGTTGGCGATGGTGTCATTCACAAGCTCGTTGACCTGGGCATGCAACATCTGCAAGATGCTGGCCCGACGCGTGACATTGCCAGTTCTTCGTTGGCGTCCTGGTTAGCACGTCCCGATCTGCAGCGTGACGAGCTGGAACGATTCGTCACTTGGTCGCGTGAAGCACTGGTGGAGTTCTCGCGGACGAAGCGTCACATCTTCCGATGCATGGGCGTACTGCAGACCATTGTGGCATTCATGAAGGTGTCCAAGAGCGACCGACAGGATGTGCTGCGCGTTGCAAGTTCCTACTGGCAACCCATGAATGCCATCGCGGAATCAAACCCATCGAATCAGATCCTGCGCCGGTTGCTCGTCAAGTACTGGACCAGAACGGCCACCTTGCACATGCCGCCGAGGTTGGTCGTCTGGCGGTATCAACGCGGCCGCCGTTCCCTCAAGAACAATCTGCGCAAGGCACAGCGCAATTCAACCACCACGAATGCCACACAGCGTACACAGAAGCCACCCAAACAGCATGCTGCAAACGACACCAGCGACAACCTCTTGTTCGAAGTTCCCAGTGAAGTCGAAGACGTCATGGGTAGAATCCTCGAGTGCTTGCAAGATCCTTCCACATCTGTGCGATGGTCCGCGGCCAAGGGCGTCGGCAGGATCACAGAACGCCTTCCCGCCGTCTGCGCTGACGATGTTCTGGATGCCATCGTCGATCTCTTCGAGGACATCGAAAAGGACCATGCCTGGCACGGGGCTTGCCTGGCGCTGGCCGAGCTCGCGCGGCGCGGTCTGCTGCTGCCGCAACGGTTGGATGACGTTCTCCCCAAGGTCGTCGATGCCATGCAGTACGATCTACCGCGACGCCAGACAAGTGTCGGGAGCCACGTGCGCGACGCGGCGTGCTACACCTACTGGGCCTGCGCACGCGCCTACGATCCGTCCATACTGAAACCCTTCATCCCTGACATGAGCCGTTCCATCGTGGAGACCAGCTTGCTCGACCGCGAAGTCAACTGCCGGCGTGCGGCCAGCGCAGCCTTCCAGGAGATGGTGGGACGGCAGGGTGCGGACAACTTCAAGAACGGTTTGGACATCCTGACATTGGCGGATTACTTCTCGCTCGGCAATCGCAAGAATGCCTACACCGCGATCTGCTGGAAGGTCGCTGAGTTTGCAGAATACCGCCATCCTCTCACCGACAATCTGTGTCGCAAGAAGTTGAAGCATTGGGATGAGAACATCCGTAAGCTCGCCGCGACGTCGTTGGGAGGGTTGGTCCAGCTGGACCCTGCCTACTTTGCCAGCAACGTCATCCCCTACCTATTGGAAACCAGCGTAGACCCCAAATCTGTCATCTCGCGCCACGGCGCTGTCATTGGTCTTGCCGAAGTCATTTTGGGGTATGCGCGGAACGTCCCGCACTATCGCGATCATCTCTCCGATGCCACGCTGAAGGAGATTACCGACTTGGTGCCGACCATCGAGAAGAGGCGCCTCTACAGAGGTAAGGGTGGGGAGATGATGCGATCGGCCGTCTGCCGACTCATTGAGTGTACTGCGACGGCAGAACTATCACTGACGGTGCCGCAGCAGGTCAAGCTGTTGGACACCATCGATGCCTGCATCCCGCATCCATCCGACGTGATCCAGAAGCAAGCTTGCGCCGGTCTTGGCAAGCTCATGTCCACGTACTTCCAAGTTGGTCCAAAAGGACCGTCAGATCGACTGCAAAAACGAGTTGTCGACAAGTACGTCAAGCAAGTACGGACAAACACCAATCCAGCGGCAACACGTGGTTTCTCAATGGCGCTCGGATACTTGCCAGCCAAGCTGCTGGCACCGTCCGAGAAGGTCCTGGACACAGTGCTGGCAACGCTATGCCGCTTCGCCAAACCCAACGCGACGGTCGGCAACGAGAAGGATGCTGAGACACGGCGCAACTCAGTGCAAGCGCTCGTTAGAGTTTGCAACACCGTCGGGATCAACGGGCAGGCACAAGCATATCCACTCAGTCATCTCCAAAGCAAGCAGATCGGTCATGTCTGGAACACGCTGCTTGCGGCGCTCGCGGATTACAACATGGACCGACGCGGCGATGTTGGCTCGTGGTCGCGCATCGCTGCCATGGAGGGATTGGTATCCTTCGCGTCTCTCATTCAGCGTGATTGTGGAGCTTCCAACGAGTATTTGAACCAAGAGAGAGTCCTCAAAATTCTATCCGGCCTGTTCCATCAATTCACAGGCAAGCTGGATGCGGTACGCGGCACCGCGGGCGAATGCTTGCAACGAGTAGTCAGGATGAAGGATCCGAGCTTTCCACATCTCCCCGACGCAGCTCTCCTGCAAGAGTTGTTCAACGCAGACGCAGGCGCAGACACGGATACGGACGATGTGACACAGAACTGGTCCAGCCCATGCGTCGCCTTTCCAGTCGCGATGAAGGCAGCTTCCATCGATGCATTGTTCCATTCGATTGTTTCAGGCCTGATTATGAGTGCTGGTGGTTTGACGGAGAGCATATCGAAGGAGGCAATGCGAAATCTGATTCAATGGATCAAGGCGACGCAGGCCCTCGATCGTTTGAACATGTTGGGTGATTCGTTTCTTCGACACTTTGCAGAGCACAAGCACCAGGGGCATTTCATCAATCCGCTGCTGAAAACCATCCATCTGCTCATGGACAAGATGTGCATGAATCGGTTGCTGGAAAGTACCGACTTCGCGCAGCGCCTATTGGCTCAATTGGAAGTGGAGGTGCAGAACTGCACGGACGTTACGCGCATACTATCAATCAGCGATGTTGCGCTGGGGCTGCTGGCCGCGGAAGATCGAGATGCAACGTTACGGTTCGTTGTGGACGTGCTGAAACATCAATTCCCGCGCGTGCGTCGGTACATGGCGGAGCAACTGTACGTGCGGTTGCTGGAGATTCCTGATCTTGGGCGCGATGACGATGCGCAGATGGAGGCATCGGAGTACCTGCTATCGACCTGTTGGGATGCCGAGATGAACGAAGACGAATGTGAGCGGATGGCTGAACAGGTGACCACGTTGTTGAAGGATGGATCAAGCTGAATAAGACGAGCATTGCAGGGCGCTCGTCGTCATGACTTGGTGAGTGTCGAGCGTGATGCATGTACTATCTTCATGTAATATGAAAGGGATGAAGAGTTACATTTTTATTTCGATACACTGCAACATCTAACGTAGTAGACTATGGTAGAGCAGATACATACACCTCTACCCAAATCTTCACTTCGATACACACGAGTACTCGCAAGAGGATGGGACCTCATTTTCACATGCAAAATGCCATTCCCCTGCTTTGTCGGCCCCTCTGTTCTTGTGACAACGAACCCCTGCTCGCACAATCACACGGCACTCTCTGTCGGATGCTTGTCGGGAGTCACGGTGCCGTCCTCGTTGCCCTCGTTGGTGACATCCAGCTTACGCGCGGTGGTTCCAGCGACCTCATCGTCGTCCTTTCTGGGATTGATTTTGATGGGGCTCGTCTGTGGCGCCACACCTGATGGGCTGCCGGACGGTGGCATGTGCGCAGGCTGGGAATACCATGGATATCCATACGACGGCGGATAGGAATAGCCAGCGTAGGCACCGTGTGGCGGTGATTGGGGGTGGTGCATGGACTGCGGCATTGAGCCTTGCTGTGCTGCCGTGTAGGGCGATCCGCCATATGGTGGATACACGGGCGGGTACATGTATCCGTTCGAGCTGTACGGCGATGTTGCCGGAATGGGTGGTTGGGGGTACGGCGTGCCTGGTGTGATCGGCGGGTATGCGTAAAAGCTGTACGAAGAAGAAAAATAAAGAGGAGAGGATTTCAGAAGAGCGAGAAGAATCGTGAGCTTGGTATCAGAGAGGAGGATTGTCGCAGGTTGAACAGCACTGAGAGTATGGGTGGCGCACATCATTGCTGATGCACACCGTACTCGTATTTACGGGATACTGCTACGTACTTTGGTTCCGTGTCGGGGTCTCTCTTTAGTTTCTGATTCCCCTTCACTTTGGTGCGTTTCATGTTGACGCACAATCCTGGTCGTCCCTTGAGGAACAGCTCATGATAGTAGCCTGTGTGAGGAGGAGTGACAATGGATGGCAAGGTTGAGTGTGAGAGTATCTAAATGTATACAGTGCAACACATTGCGCGGCATCATGCGAACGATGGTGTCTTGTTTTTTCTTTTGCGATGAGACGGTGAGGTGACTAAAGCAGAGCTTGAGAATGTCAGCTTCCACATAATCACGATGACAGCGACAGCAACAGCCATGATGGCAGCAACGTACCTCCATTATCTGGCCCTTGTGATATTCTTCGGAACCCGTAGAGATTGAGCTGACGTTGGAAGCTGGTGAGCTTGCTTTGTCGGAAGAACTTGCTCATGACCTCTGTGACGAAGCGTCTTGGCTTGTGGATCGCGAAGGCTCGACCATGCGAAAAGAAGGAAACGACGTCCGTCATACCGTCGCGCTCCGTGCACTCCAGCATTCGGTGCAGTTTTTGTGGGAACGGTTCTGCGGATACAGAAATGTATGGATGAAAAAGATAGTTTGGTATGTGAGTGAGTGAGTGAGTGAGTGTCAGTGTGTCGATGCAACATTTGAAAGCAATGCAGGATTGGGCAAGTTTGTCACTGATCAATGGACGTACCTGTGACTCCTCCACGGTTTCGTTGATCATCCTCCGGCGGATCGGCGTGGTACGAGGCATCCTTGTAGTGGTACGGATTCGTCTGTCCTGTCATGAGGCAGTCAGGTGGCGATGTGGTCGGCGGAGGCACCCCTGTGTGTGACGGCATGTAGCCTGGCATGGGGGGATAGTAGGGATACGGCGAATACGCGTAGGGCTGCGTCGGTGTTTGGGGTGTAGCAGGGATGGTCTCCGGCGTCTCCTTTGGTTGTTCCTGCTCCGGGTAGACCGACTTTTGTTGTTGTGCTGCCTGTGGCTGCGTTTGCGTTTGCTCTTGCATCTGCGGCCGTGTTTGGGGATGTTCTGGTTGCTGCTCCATGTCTTGTTCGTGCTGCTCTTGTTGGACAACATCATGAGGCTGAGTCTGGGGCATCTCATCTTCATTGGCGGCTTCGGTTTCGTTCGGTTTGAATTCTGCGAGAGGCAACTCTGCGGTTTCATCGAGCTTGGCTTCCGTGTTTGGGGGAAGCGCCACGACGGTCACCATCGATTCTGTCGCAACAGCCTCCGATTGTCCTTGTTCATCAGGCAGGAGCATCGGTTGCGTATCGAGACTGACTTCGTCATTGACGTTCGCGCTGATGTCGATGTAAGTGGTGTTGGTGTCGTTGAGACTACCAGCAGCTCCAGTTCCAGCAACGGTACCAGCGACAACGACAGTCTCCGCGGCAGCAACATCGCCGTTGGGCTCCATGACGTCTTCGACGTTCTTCAGGTCGTCGCTTTGATCGATGTCAACAGTGTTGGCGTTGCCCATGAAGCAACTCACTCAACAAGGGAGTATTATATGGATTAGTACGGTTCTTCCTCTCTTGCAATGCTACAGTGTTCCCTCTTTCTCCCTCCGACTTCTCTTTTGATGAAACCAAACACAACAACGAAAGGGGATTGATGTGAGGAATGGCTTCGATGAAGTTGCAGCCACCTCGCCCCGCTTGTTGTCAAGGATGTTCTCAAGGATCGAACTCGTGGTGTTCGCTGCTATGACCGTGGTGTTCTCAAGACGCGTAGAATCATTACTAAGTTCCACGTGCAAGCGTTGGATTCGGACGCAACAACGCCTGGCATCCGTCCTTCGACCGCTTCACGATTCAATTTTCTGTTGAATCTTGTGCGACGCGCGAAGAATTGTGTTCTGTCATGTCCGTGTTGTCACGCTCGTTGTTGTTGGAGGGAATTGAAGAGCCAGACTGCATCGCATCACCACGTTGGGAGGGAAGAATCGCAACGATGACGGAATATAGCAGACAACATGTTGGAAAGCCATTCCTAATACTATACTCGAATATAGTACTGCTCTGTGTTGCTATATTCATTGATCTACATCGACGATCATGAAGGATCTCTCCTCTGCCCTCAGAGAATCTGTCTAATCCAATCTGCACCCACCACAGTGTCATATCTTCTGCTGCTCCCTGCCCACCCAGTAATTCGATCCGTAGTCAAAGCAAAGCTCCTCACCCGCCTGTATCTGCCTGGCCGTGAAGAAGGCAACTTCCCCATCTTCCAACAGACGCAAACAGTTTGCCTGCGTGTTCTGCTCGTCGCCGTCGGCGTGATTCAAGAAGACGGGGCAGAACTGATCCCTCGTTTTCGACCATTCGTATCCATCCAGGAAGGTCTGCCCGCCATCGACGCCGATCACGTAATCCATGTTCGTCGCGCCCGACGCCACCATCTCGTCGAGTTTCTCGCGTGACGTGATGCGGTTGCCTGGATAGAATCCCAGGAATGCGTGCTGCGCGATGGTCGTCGTGGCAAACACCCCAAATCCTTTGGGCGTGCCCGTGTCGCGAACATCCAGCGATTGCAGGGTTGCATCATCGGCCGTGCTGCCCATCGCGGGGAAGGGTGGCAGTCCTTCTTGATCTTGCAGTTGGATGCGCAGCACGCCGCTATTGTCCAAGCGTATCCTGCCTCCGCCTGGCAAGGGGATCTGCCAGGCCTGTGCGGGGTTGTGCAGACTGAGAAGCGATGCTGCGAAGATGCACCGCCTAATGGATCTCGTCATACTCCAAAGTACTCTATTCCTCTTTATGTTGGTCGTTATCTTACGTCACTGGTGGTGTGTACGATGAATAGAGTAGCAGTATTACATTATATAATAGAAAATGTACGAGCAGGAATGGTGTCTCTTTGTGCACCCATGTTGGGCCTTGCTCAATTGTGTGCCTTGTGTGGTCGCTGTTGGTTGCGCGCCACAAACGAGTTCGTTGTGGTCGCGACAGGCGACACGTCCGTATCTTTGATTCGTTCGACCTGGAGCGAGCGCCAAAAATGTTTGGATTTGTGGTCAGGTCCGTTTCCAGTGTTCATCGCCTTGCATCCGTCGCAGGACGTGTTCCGTCCCAGTTCCTATCCCAATACTATGTTCCACGTGCAGTACTTCGGCTCTTCAGTGACTGTATCGATGAAGCTCCACTTTGCACAAGATGGAGAAAGGGGCGCATGAATTGCGTTGCTCGCTTCTTCGAACTTATTGTACAATACTTGCAGAGATTGTCATGTCCATACGTAGTGATAGTTTCATGCACTCTCTTTCCAGCAAAATGCCCTATTCCACTTCGAGCAATCCTTTCTTGTTCATTTGCTGTTGACTAGTGTTGGCGATGATGGTAGGGTTTGGAGGTCTTCAGCACCTACTTGATTGGTTGAGAACCTGATGGAGCCCGTAGCCCTGCTTTCTTTGTGCGATTGATTGTCGATTGTTGCATCATGCTACGAGGCTGTTCTTGGTCGGTCCATGACAGCGATACCAATATGTGCTCTAGAGTTGATAGTCCAGCACATATGCATGTATCTATGGAATCCGCGACTTCCATTTACGCTCTCATCCCAAGCATGGCTGTGCGGCCTCATCGGTGTGGAGCATCTCTTCATTTCTGGAGATCAATCCGTGCTAGATGGGATCGACACAGGCTGCGGGCGACCTGGACTGTTCAATTGGAGTGAATCATCCTCCAACCATGTGCTGGCAGGTGCATGGTTCGTGGTATCGCCCGTTGCCTGCGGGACATGCACTGATCTTGCCTGACATCGCTGGATCTGGCGCAATGACGATTCATTCTTGCCTCGCGCAACACCTCCCGCGTGTTAGGCAGTCGTAAGAGGTCCTCAGCTGCGTGCCAAGGACGTTGATCTGCCAGCATTGCTTTCATCGCAGACAATGTATGAGTAAGCAAAGTCGGATCACGGAACATCAAGACCTGGAATAATGGCTCGCTCAGTTTGAAATCTTCGGTGTCATGTCACCTCTCCACCTTCCATCTGGTGCTCCCATGGGCGGTCCATGCCATGCCATGCCCTCTGGTATCAAGATGCTACGGCGATTGATGGTGTGAAGATAAGGGGCTACGCAGGAGTTTCCATTGGACGAAGATCGACATGCAATCACAGCCGATCAGGACAACGGATGTCGAACTAAGGATGTGTACAACATGGCTTGGACGGTAGAATCGCATGTCGTCGGAGAGCACAAGAGTATGTTGCACCAGACCAGTCAACCAACCGCACCGCAATGCAACACGGAACATGGGACGAAGAGACAACCGATGGCATGCAGCGCGCTCTCTCTCTCGCTCTGACCCATACCCTCTGGTGCAAATGAGAACAAGAAGCTCTTCTTGCTGCATTCTGCTTGGGTTTGAATCGGAAGCAAGCCAATCAACAAGTGCGTACGAGACAGATAGACAAAGAGAGAGAGGATTGCACTGAGCTCGGATTCCGAGTTCCAACTTTTCTGATGACAGACAATGTCATCGTGGCTCCCGTCATGGCACATCATCATCATCATCATCATCATCATCATCATCATCGCAACCATCGTCGTCGTCCTCGTGGTGACTCCCGACATATTGCACGTTCTCACATCACGGTCACCATCCCATCAACTTCGATTCCTCCGATCATCGACACGGTTGCAAATTGACGAGGGCGTAATCATTCAAGATGGAGAGATCACAGAATCGTTGACGTCAACCTCGCCATCGACATCCGCCGTCTGCAGAGAACAAGGTTCAAATGAGAAGCTATTGCACGCCAAAGACTGACACCCGTGTTCTTCATCCAAGAAGGGCATCAGCCATCTGCTAGCAAGATTGATTGATCAGTTTCAGAATGGGTCTGTGGCATCCATTCCAGACGTTCACAAGTGAAGCTCTTATGAACTATCGACATCGAAACAGAGTCTTTAACACACCTCGGCATCTTTGTCGTCCTGCTCTTCCTCGTTCACCTCCTCCTCCGCTCTGTGCCTCAGACGTGAGCCTCCAAAGGTGATGCTCATTGTGCTCCGTACCATCTTCTTCCTTCATCCAAACCGGACCACTCCTTCAGCAAGTAATCTTTGCCACTCGGTGCTTTTGTCTTGGAGTCTTTCAGACGGTTCCAGCAACTGGGACTTCCCTCGAAGCAGCGTCCATACAGTAGATGCCAGTGGGTGGTGATACGGCCATCCATGCGAGGCTAAGGCTCGTCCAGAGAAGCCGTTGCCCCTGGTACTTGCTCCACATACCCAAGACATGCACAAACAAGTAAGAAATCGAGCGGGAGCACTTGCGATGTAGTGATACAAACAGAGACATGCATTTGCGTGTCTGGATGTGCGTATGTGTATGGTATGTGTCCATGTATGGGTATGGCCCGCTTTGCATTCCTCCATCTCCATGTATCTCATTGTGTTCCATTGCGTCTTGCTGCGGTGACCGTGAAAACGAAGATGATGAGCAAGACACCGCATACCTACTCCTCTTGGTACATTTCCTACAGCAGAGTTATCTTCCTCCACCATCCTCGTGCAATGTCCAGAAGGTCACAGCATCCCCTTTACCTCGCTACTCGTACTCTGGAGAACTTCTCTGTTTCTCAGACACGCACGGAGATCCTCGGTGAGATCCAGACTTTGATCCTCTTTCACGTGCCTCCATCTCTGCCCGTTCACTCATCAAAACGTGCGGCAATACGTTTCTGTCAGATTCCTACAGCAGAGAAACCAGTGACTTTGCCACTTGATTCTTGCCACGAGCAAGAATAGTCGTTCGAGTTGGATGTCCCCCTGATCGTTGTGATGTCTCGTGAACTTCCATGCACCCAGGACCCCACCGTTTTCCGCCTCATGGAAATGGACAGGAAATCGATGAGGGGAAATGTCAACCCTGCGATCGCCTTCAACAAACTCGAACTTGTGGATGGAGCATGTCTGCCATGTGCGGATGATTGGTTGGCGAGCACCGCTGAAAGAGAAGCGTGGCATTCTGGATTGCGCGTAACCCAAAAACTCACCTCACGTCTCGCGCTCGCCGTCACTCATCAATTCGACGGCGCCCCTCTCAGGTAGCGATTCTTCGTATCCCATCGCATGCTTTGTCATGCTTCAACTCCATTCGATACTCTGCCACACTCAAGAACCATGAGGAACATCGGATGAAGGTTGCGGAATCTTTGGATACTGTGCCAAAAGGAAGCAAAAGCGAAAGAGAGACACGCACACATCACATGAACGCAAGCTATCAAATATGAATGCGAGTAGAGTACTCCAACGTACTCGGATGGTATCTTGCCCATGAACAGACGTGCACATGGCGAAGACTCTTGTCTTCGAAATCCATTCGGGCGAAAGGCCGTCGCGTGGGCCTCTGGCGGCAACCAAACGAGCTACGGCAATTGCGCCAAAATCGCAACTCCGACGAAAGGATACCAGTTTCTGGCGCGTGATCTGCCCACTGTTGGAAAACGAATGAGACGACCGTTGATGTTGCACTTCTCGTCGACTTCGGTCACGATGTCATGATGTCTAAGTTGACTGACGGATGCGCAGAATGCAGACGAAACCGCCATGTGGAACGCCTTCTGCCTCGTTCCGTGAGTACAAGTGCGTGTGGAATGTACTGATGCAGTACTATTACAGTGGACATAGGGATAGGTATGGTGTCAACGGTGGGTATGTACAGCTGTTGCGATGATGCGGCATCTCTGCACGGTGAAGTCAAGTTGCATCCTCTTGCCTCCCTTGCGTTTCGTTGATTCTCTCTCTCTCTCTCTTGCTGCACACGCCACTTTCACTGCACATTGGATTGGATGTATTCCTCTCGTGCTCTTCATGTTTCCGCACTAACCCCAAGGAAGATCAAGCACTCCACTACCACATTCTACTTCGCTCTACACATACGTGCTCTACTCGACCTCTCCTCTACTATTCTATTCTATTCTGCATACAATACTCCGGTACTACGGCTACTCGTGCTTCTACAAGTATCTGTGTCCAGAGTAGGTCATATCTCGCGCGCACCATTTGTGGTCTTGTCCCAACTTGTCCGACCAATTCGCTCCCGCTGCCAAACCTCCCCGCCCAGTCACAGCACTAGGACAAAGACGAAAAACTGTTAAGTATTCCAGTGATGATCAGACGTGCAGATTCACATGCAGTTAATGCCGATGGCATCCCGTTGTTATGCCTAGTGACGTTGGGAGAACAAGGTCGCGACTTGTTCCGTCCCCATGAGCCATCTGCCAGTGGTTGGTGTCTTCGTTGTTCCCTGCCTGGCTGAACCGAACCCCGAATTGGGCAAAACCGCCTCGTCGACATCGCCCCCACCATCAATGGTTGGTGTTTGCCAGACACAACAGCAGAAGGACGAGCATCGATGACGACCATCAATGACGAGCGGCTGTTGGCCGCGTCATGTGTCTCGTGACGGTTGTGCTGCAGATGTCGGTGTCCGTCCTCTGCTGCATGCATCCGTACTCTGCCTACGGAGTCGTTCCATCGTTGGTCTGTGGACGCACACACTCCACCAATTGATGTGCTTGCCAATGTCCTTGTGATCTCCGTTCTGCGTTGCTTCACACCCACTTCGTTTTGATTTGATTTGGTTGGTCCATCCTGATCCTCTCTTCTTCGAACTTTGTTTTCCTCATAAAATCCAACAGGAGGCGAGGAACATCACTCCACTCCACCACAACCAGCAACCACAACAACAGCAACAACCACAATCACAACCACAACCACAACCACCTCATTCCCCCGTTACCAATACCAAAAAGCAAGACCAATTGTAACAGCAATACAGCAACGCAGCTATCATAAAATACTTCCAAATCATATAATACAAATCAACAAACAATCATGTGCAATCCAAACGTCGCTCTTGCCAGTAGAAAGCCAAAGGTGGTCGCCCGAGAGCAAGTCCCTCTCGCGCAGAACATCACGCTGCCCACCCCATCACCCCCTACCAATCCAACTGGAGGAGGACTCCCAGCGTCTAGCACGACGGAAATCGCTTGCCAGGTTCTGAGGTCGCTCTTCTCGAAGCACCCGACATCAACGGATGCGTCTCATCCTGTTGGAAGCAGCATCGCAGTCCCAGCGAATGGCGCTGCTGCCGCCTTCCCCTCCTTTGGCCATGGCGGGATTTGCTTCATCCCCGCCATCGTCAGCCCTGTGGATCACGCCGGTAACGCTGTGAATCCATCACTACCAGCAGCAGCAACAACAGCAACTGCGGCCTCAGCTGGAGCTGCAACGGCCACGACCACGCTAGCCTTTCCCGACGTCAAGGCTACATGGTCGTACTCTGCCATTCCATCCGGCCCAGTGACCATCGGATCGGACGCGACAGTGCAAGCCGTGGTGCCCGTGGAGAAGACCAAGCCAAAGCGCCGACGCCGCAAGCCCCAGAAGCCCGGCAAGACCGCCAAGAACCAGGAGCGCCACTTTGTGGTCCACAACTACACCGACCGCGCCGACGCCGTGGACATGGACGCCCACGAAAAGTCCAGCAAGAACCGCAGCGGGTCGTCAACTTCCTTCCCCATGAAGTTGCACTCCGTGCTGGAGCAGGTGGAGCAGGCTGGATACACGCACATCGTCTCATGGCAGCCACACGGACGCTGCTTCGTCATTCACAAGCCAAAGCAATTCGTTTCCGAGGTGATGCCGAAGTACTTCCGCCAAACCAAGCTCACCAGCTTCCAACGCCAGCTCAATCTATACGGCTTCAATCGCATCACGCGGGGCCCAGATGAGGGAGGATACTACAACGAATACTTCCTGCGCGGCAAAGCCTTTCTGTGCAAGAACATGATGCGCACCAAAGTCAAGGGCACCCGCTTTAAGGCCGCCAGCAGCCCAGAGCTCGAGCCAAACTTCTACACGATGGTAAGTCCGCAATCGAAGTATTCCTCCATGCTCTCATTCCTCTGGGAGTTTTCGCCTTGCTCCTTTCCTTCCTCTTCATGATTGTGCGTTCCATTGAGCAGACGTGCACTCTAACGCAACTAACCCTTCCCTTTGCACCCATGCCAAATACGTACTTGCGTATTTTCATTCATATTCGGATTTGTTCTTGCAACTGCCTATTCGTACTCGTACCTCCAACGCCATTCGCAACGTCACCCACCTTTCCTCTCAATTCCTACAGAAGCCAATCGCGGTCCGAGCCCCCACCCCACCAGCGCTGCCGGTGAAGCTCACGCCGATCGCAGAGGACCCATCCGCGTCTGCAGCACAGCCCAAGTTCGTGCTGACCATTCCAAACACGCAAGGGCATGGCTCAACCGCTCACACGGTCACCCCGCACCCTT
This sequence comes from Craspedostauros australis, assembly GCA_026770025.1. Taxonomy (NCBI): domain Eukaryota; phylum Bacillariophyta; class Bacillariophyceae; order Mastogloiales; family Achnanthaceae; genus Craspedostauros; species Craspedostauros australis. The sequence goes on along the minus strand of JAMXDE010000052.1, from coordinate 357,817 downwards.
CATTGAACAGCCTGCTATTGACCGCCCATCCCAGCCTTGGCAACGGTCACCACCAACAATACACGCTAGCAACTCCCTCTATCGCTACATCCGACCCCAATATCGCATTCACCAGCCTCGCCCACCAGGCCTCTCCTGCAGAGAATGCTAACCAAGTGCATCTGAGCATCGACGCGAACGCCACAGCGAGCAACAGCCAGCCCGCCGCCCACAGCAACGCGTTTCTGAACCAAACTTTCGCCCTTCCTTCCGTGTCCAGCGTAGCATTCCTGCAGCAGCCAGCTGCCCAGCCGGCCATGCACCATCACGTGTACCAGCCAGCGGCAACGGCAACGTTCGCAGACGCAATGGACCCTCCCGTCGAGGATATGTTCAACCAAGAAGACGGACACGATGACGAGGAGCACATCCTCGACTTCGTGAACACTTGGCACACGGGAAAGCACGAAGAGCACGAAATGGAGGTTCCGGAGTGCGCAGATAACGTGAATGACTCGCAGATGGGCGACATGCTGGACCAACTCTTGGCGGAGGTATGACGGTCAGCTGGTTGGTCGTCCTGTCGTGGTGGCATGCAGCTCGTACGACTATCATGCTTGTAGTCGTCACTCTACTCCACATCGTCGCACGAGTACGTGCCCAATACGACAGAACGATCCAGAATCATATTATGTTCTACACGCTACTCTCAATCCATGTACCTACCAATATTAACATATAATACTGTTCTAGTCTACGCTATACGAATCCAAAGAAACATACGGCTATTCTGTGCATAGTCGTAGTGCTTTCCTCTGCTCTGGCTTGTGCTCTCTTTGATGAAGCTGTTGCGTTGTGTGCAGCAGTGGTGATCGTCGTTTGGCTGGAGTGGATTGGGTTGGACATCGAACAGTTTCGAACTTCGCCCTTCAGGTTTTTGGATGGCGAAGAACGCTTCTCTAGTCGACTCGATGGATTGATCTTGTTCTTCAGATGAGTCGACTTGGTCAATGGTGGGAATGTCAAAATGTCTTCTTGCACGCAGCATCGAACCACGGAAGCAACACAGCAACGCTGCACAGAGACGATGACAATGGCGAGAAACGGGACGGCGAAGAAGTTCATCGCTCGCGCCGCATCATGAGCAAGAGGCAGTTCTTGTGCGAGTTACCTACGATCTGTTGTGCTATTTGCCATACCTCATGTTATTTGTGCATGAGTGAGTGTCCGCAGCATACCGTGCCTCTACATACCATACACAACAAGTCCGTGCTCTACTCGCACATCGAGTGGCGAGACGCAGTCCGCAGAACAGCGCAGAGGAGGACCAATCGCTGATCGTGCGGTGGCTTGAGCGGAACAGCAACCACGACTGCCTTGAAACGCAAGCAAGAACGATTCATTCTCGCGCCATTCTCTGCCCTGCCCTGCTCTGCTCTACTCTCTCCAGAGAGTAACACAGCATCGACACCATGAGACAAGGGAGCCTTTCCTTCACGGACCCGCCGTCGCAGCACATGGGACAGCATCAGCAACATGGCGACGCCCACTTCAACCGCAGCATCGACTCCAGACGCAAGGCCGTATCGTGCTGCGACTGCCGCTGCTGCTGCGACGCGAGTCCCATGCAGCAATGCCTGCAGCGCGTCAGCCACCAGATCCGCGGCACCGTGCTGTGGAAGAGCCTCAACGTCTTCTTCACGTTCGTGCTGCTGTTCGGCTCGCCGTTGCAAACGCTGGCGGCGCCCAAGAGCTGGGATCTGGGATTCGACATCCTCTACACCACCACGCTGTCCTTCTTCTTGCTCGACATGCTCTTCAGCTTCCTCACGGACCGCGAGTACTTCTCGATGTGTCGCCGCACGCCGTTGGACAACGCGGTGGCTCAGTCGACGCCCTCGTCGTGGCGATGCAAGTTCGGCTCCTTCAACTTCTGGTGCGATGTCATCTCCACGGCGACGTTGGTGGCCGACATATCTTACGTCAATCGAGAAGGCTTCGAGATCAAGCGCCTGGACATTGAGTTGAATCAATTTGGGTTGCCGGTGAGTTGTGGGACGGTTGTGAGAAGGTTGTGAGACGGTGATGTTCTTGTGCTTGTGCTTGTGCTTGTGCATATGCGTTGGTGTTAGTATTGATGTTGATATTGATGTCTCTGCTGTGGCCATTCATCACTTCACCATTTCCAAACCTCTCACTCACACACTTGCATGCAATTGCATACACTCGAATCCACTTGCATACTCTCGAATCCACTCACATGTACAGACAAACTTTGGCGAACAAATCAATCCACCAATCCCCATCGCGGTCGATTCGGAGATCCTCGTGGTCATCGCAAGAGCCGCCCGCATTGCTCGCTCGGTGCCCTCGTCCACCGTGGTGGAGGTATCGTTGTGGCTCAACCTCTACTGGTACATCGAACGCCTCATGCCGGGATTTTACATCGGCAAGATCCAATCGTGGCGACAGAGGAAGCAGAAGGAGGACGAGGCTGCCAAGAACCCACCCACGAGACGCCCGGTTGATCTCAAGGAATCCGTCTTCGCCGCCAAGGCCAAGCAGCTGCAGGAGGCCAACGAGAAGCAGCAAGGCTTCATGACGGCCTCTCTGCGCTCCGGCATGCGCTTCCTCGGTCTGGCACCGGACTCAAACCTCGAACTCAAGCGCAACATGGCCGCGACCAAGATCCAAAAGGCATGGAGGCGCAAGCAGATGAGGCACAGCGCCATCCACGATATTGGTGCTCACGCAGGGGAGGACAACGAGAGCTCCTCGTGGCGTGGGCGATTCCGTCGATCGTCCGCCCTCATCCAACGGGTGTTTGGCAAACGGTCCTCACACCCACGCAACAGCCAGGCCTCCGAAGGCGGTTTGGAAAGCGCGCGCAACGCACAGAACGTCGTCGAAACCAAACCAGAGTCGCAGCTGGGTACGGCCATGGGAGAACTGACGGGCCAACGATTGGCGCTCGGGGTCCTCTTCGGCCTCATCCTCACGAGTCTCCTCACGTACCGGCAGGCCAATTCCACACCCGCCACAACCATGGTCATGCTGCATGGCCAGACCATCGCCAACGCCAATACGGATCACATCCAGCTGGCGTTGGGCGCGGCGCGCAACAGCTCCGCCACGGACCTCTTCTACTTCAAGAGCGATCGCTTGGATGACGGCGATACCAATATCGAGCTCGATTTCAAGGACAAGAAGGACACCGACGATCTGCGCGATCGTGAAAAGCTCGCGATCACCGGTACGTTGGTTTGGTGTTTGTTGGTTCCTAAATGGCAATGTCAATCGTCGTTCGCGAAACTTGCATTGTTGCCGTTGGCGGTGCTGATCAACTCGTCCAGTTCGTTTCTCAACTCCACCATCCAACTCACTTTGTCCACCGTTCCCTTCATGTCCGTTCGTTTATCCAATTACGAATCGACCACTCTACCATACACATCTTCTGCGATACCGTTCATCATCATCATCATCATCATCAGTCATGTCCGATCTGGGAGTCACAACAGGCATGTTTATGTACAGATCGCAACGTGAAGATGAGGCGCTCGTCGAGCTGCTCTCAACAATCTTCGTGCTTCTCATGTGGTTCCTGGGCGTGACGGCATTCGCGGGACCAGTCATGACGTTGGTCATCACACCGATCGAACGCATGGTCCGCCTGCTGCAGATGCTCATGCTCGACCCGTTGGGTTACCAAAGCTCTTCGCGTTTCAAGAAGTTCATGATCGAAGATGAGAAGCTCACGAAGGATTCGCGTTGGACCAAGGAGGTGCTCAAGGGCATGGAGACGTCCTTCCTCATGTCCACCATCCTGCGTATCGGTTCCTTGATGAAGGTCGGTTTCGGAAGTGCGGGAGTGGAGATCATCCGTAACAACCTGTCCGCAGGGCAGAGCACCAACACGCTTTTCCTTCAATCCGAAGGTTCCACCGTGTCCTGCATCTTCTTGTTTTGCGACATCCGCCAATTCACCGACGCCACAGAGTCGCTGCAGGAGGAGGTGTTCGTCTTTACCAACCGCATCGCCGCCGTCGTGCATTCCAACTGCCACGCCTACGGTGGGTCCGCCAACAAGAACGTCGGCGACGCCTTCTTGGTGAGCTGGACCCTCGGCGAAGACAAGAAAGCGGTCGGTCATCATTACGGCGGCGGAGGCAATGAGCACTCCCTGTGCGCTAAGCACAATCAAGCCGACAAGTGCATGCTCAGCGTGGTGCGCATTTGCATCGCATTGCGCTTCGATGACTTCTACCTCGAACCATTGTCCATCCCAGCACGCAATGCGCTGCTATCGAAGGTGAAGAAGCGCAGCGGTCCCGTCGTGCAGATGGGATTCGGTCTGCACGCCGGCAAGGCTGTTCAGGGTGCCATCGGTTCCCAGCGTAAAATCGATGCCACGTACGTCTCAGAGGCCGTGGAACGTGCGGAGTTCCTGGAGTCTTCCACGAAACTGTACGGCCTCCCGATGCTCATGTCGGACACATTCCACAGCCTCCTCCACTCCAGCAACCGACGTCGGTGCCGTAAGATCGATCAGATCATGTTCGAGAACGATGACGAAGAAGAGGAGGATGATTTCGACACTGGCGACCGGATGGACATGTACACGTACGACATGGACATCGGTGCGCTGAGCAGAAGCAATCCCGGGTTGCAAGGCGACGGACACGACGCGTTCGGCGGAGGCGGCGGATTGAACCGTCAGCAGTCGACACGCATCGGTCCCGGCGGCGGCACCGGGCGCAAGGTCCGCAACCGCCGCAAGAGCATGCTCGGATTCACCGACATGGGCAAGAGCGAGGAGATGAAATCCGGCCCTGCAGCATCCATGGAGACAGGAACCGTCACGAGCGCGACCACCAAGAGCACCGACGGCGTCAGCTCCGCCTTCTTCATCGGCGACAGCGGCGACAACGCCAAGGGCGACGCGACACGTGGTGGACGAGCATCCGCGCAGAAACCGGAGCTGCCGACGGGTCCCAAGCCGTACAGCGCCAAGGACTGGCTCAAGGACGACATGAGCAAGATCCGCCAACGATACACAACCGTCATGTTCCAAAAGTTCAACACAGGCCTCGAAGCGTTCTACTCAAAGGATTGGGACAGAGCCCGACAATGCTTCGAGAGCGTGCAGACCGATTTCCGCGACGGACCATCCGAATACTTTTTGGGACAAATCCTCAAGAACAATGGTCGACCACCACGGGGATTCCAGCCGTACGGCAGGGCTTGATCGGTGAATTGGGAATGCAATTTTATCAGCCGTGGCAGCAGTGCATATAATAGTTCGATAGCTGAATGAACTAGTGCAATGTTCTACTGTGTCTTGTATCCTCGCATGTGCGATAATAGCTTGGAGTATGAAATCGCGCAAGTCTACGTTTTGTTATTGAGTGGTGCAGATATAATAGTTGGTTGAGATGATGCTGATTCCTTTCAGCCCTCGATGCTCTGCTCGTCTTGTTGAGGCTGCGCGACGGGTATGCCACTCCGTAGTATCAACGGAGTACGTAGACATGCTCGAGCAGAGTCTTCCACTCCAATTCACCGTTCGACTCTACTCCGTCCGCTCGCTGACGTAGATCAAATGATACCCAAACTGCGTCTTGATGGGACCATGCACCACCCCCACATCATCGTTGAAGACCACGGTGTCGAACTCTTTCACCATCTGTCCAGGCCCGAACTGACCCAAGCTGCCACCCTGACGGCTCGATGGACAGGCCGAGTACTTCGTCGCGGCCTCGGCGAACTTGATGGGGCTGTTGTCGATCTCCGCCTTGAGGTCCTCCAGCTTGTTCTCGGCCTCGGCTCCGCCCTTGATCAGGATATGCGACGCTGTGGCCTTCGTGGTGAAGCGCTTCAGGAAGTCACCGAAGAAGCCATGCAGCTGCTGCGTGTTGCTGCGCTGCGCAGAACGGTGGTGGATGGGCTGGAAGGCCTCGACGGCCATCAGCGACCAGCTGCACGCGAAGAGCACAAGGAGATGGATGAGGCGGTTCATGATGTTTCCGTTGAAACTGTTGCGGACTGTGAGCGTTGCAAAGAAGGTTGCTGATGCTGATGTTGATGTTATGAAGAGATGAGCGGCAAGGGGAGACGCCTTGACACCACATGACGTCAAAAGAGAGGCGCAACGAGGCGAAGGGAGGAACGTGTGAGGAGGTGGGAACAAGCGTCCCATTTTGTGGAAAGATACTTCAATCACGGATATTACGGGACTCATTAACGTGACTGAACCTTTGGGTGTCTGTGACGATGGTGAGTACGCGTCGTAATGCGGCACCACGGCATGGATTGAATGTAAAATCAAGTACGAAGAGCATACCTCTGCTTCGATGGTCGGAAGTACCCTTACTCTACAAACAGTATGCCATGCCATGCCATGCGATGCCCTGTCATGATGTAAATAAAGCGCACTATGGTATGCTGTAAGGCCGGAAATCACGTGGCGGTTTGCCATCATGTTTCTTGATTTGCGCCACAAAGTACTTGGAGGGTCCATCCTCGAAGGTGTCCAGAATGTGCTGAAAGCATACCGCAGCGTTGTCCCAATCCCTGTTGTAATATGCCTGCAGACCTTGATCGAACTTGTGAAAGAAGAGCCCGTGGACGTACCGATCGCGGATGCGCTTCATGTCGGACCGGTGCCACGAGTTGAGGTTGTACGGCAAGGGGCCCGTCGGGAGGCGCAATTCGGCCATGCCTGCGCCGTTGTTGGCGTTGTTGAAGTCACCGGCCTCGGAGACGTTGGAGCTGACGCTCGTGCCGGCGTGGTGGCCGTGGTGCGACGTCGGTCCGTCACCGCCGTTGGAAGCCAGCTCTTCGCTCGGGTTCACCTTCTGGATCATGCTGCGCCTTCGTCGCATGCCGCGTGCCGAGGTCTGGGGACGCCGGTTCAACCTCTTGCCTTGCAGCGTGATGGATCCATCGCGGATTGAATCCGTGTCGGAGTGGACGTCAGATCCGGTGCCGGGTCGACGGAACGGCGTGCGGAACAGTGCGTCGATGTCCATGTCGAACGTGAACAGGTCCATCCTATCGCCGGAGGGTTCGCCAAGGTAGCCGTCGTCCGCATCCACGTCCTCGTCGTCATCCAGCAGCATCACCTTGTCCACCATGCGGCATTTCTGCCTCGTCTTGGGATGCAGCAGCTCGTGGAAGCTGTCGGACATGAGCATCTTGACACCGTACTTCTTGGTCGACGACTCCAGGAATTCCGAACGCTCCACCGCCTCCGAAACGTACGTCGCGTCGATCTTGCGCTGCGAACCGATGGCGCCTTGCACTGCCTTGCCGGCGTGGATGCCGAATCCCATCTGCACGACGGGTCCCGGCCGTTTCGACAGCTTGTTGAGCAAGCGCTCGCGTGCAGCCTCGCTCATGGTTTCGATGTAGTACTTGTCATGATGCAGCGAGATGCAGATCTTGATGACGGAAAACAGAGCCTTGTCGGCCTGGAAGTTCTTGGCTCGCGCGATGCGGCCACTGTTGTTCCTGCCGGCTTCAGCGTTGCTGCCGTCGTCCAGGATCCAGCTCACGAGGAAGGCATCGCCCACGTTCTTGTTGGCCGATCCACCGAAGGCGTGGCAGAAGGAATGCACGACGGCTGCGATCTTGTTGGTGAACACGAAGACTTCCTCCTGCAGGCATTCCGTGGCATCCGTGAATTGCCGAATGTCGCAGAACAGGAAGATGCATGACACGGTCGTACCTTGCTCCGTCAAGTTCAGCATGGTGTCCGATCCCTTTTGCAGATTCTTGCGAATGATCTCGACACCGGCGCTGCCGAAGCCGACCTTCATCAAGGAACCGATACGCAGGATGGTGGACATGAGGAAGGAGGTTTCCATCCCGCGCAGCACTTCCTTGGTCCACCGCGTGTTGCGAATCAGCGTGTCTTCCTCGGCCAAGAAGCGCTTGAAACGCGACGTGCTCTGATAGCCCAACGGATCCAGCATGAGCATGCCGAGCAGCCGCACCATGCGTTCGATGGGCGTGACGACCAGGCTCATGACGGGTCCCGCGAAGGCCGTGACGCCCAAAAACCAAAGCAGCAGAACGAAGAGGGTCGCCGATATTTCCGCCCATGCCGAGTGGACACGTTCGGAGCGGTAGGCGAACTGTCCCTTCGTCTGCTTGTCGTCGGTGTCGCTGACCGTGATGATGAGCTTCTCGCGGTCCCGCAGGTCGTCAATGGAGGCGCCCTTCTCGCGGACGTCGTCGAATTCCAGCACCGTCTCATTCTGCAGCTGGTACCAGAAGAGATCATGCGCGGAGGTCCGCTTGGCCGCCTGCAGCGCCTGGTGTTGGAATGCCGTGTGCTGCGTCTGCTTGTGCAGGACGACCATGGCGTTGAGTCGCGACGATTCCTCCTCGGAGTAGGTGAAGAGGACCGTGAACATGAGCGCCAGGACGATGCCTATGGCCACGCGCTGTCCCGTGAGATCCCGCATGTCGCTACCGATCTGCGATTCGCGTTGCATGGTGGCGCCGTTGCGCGTGGACGTGGCAGCCGTCGTGACGGTGGCCGTGCCGTTGCGCATCTGCCTGGAACGTCCATTCCACGAGGCCCCCCATTCATCGTCATCTTCCTGGCTGCGGGCTGCCCGACGCCTGGAACGATTGTAGCGACGAAACGAACGCTGGATCTGCATGGCCGCGATGTGACGCTGGATCTGCACCTTCTTGCTGGGCACGAGACCGACGGCACGCAGCATCCACTGCAGCGTGGAAGCCTCGCGCTCGCACTTGACGAGGGAGAGGAGATGCAGCTGCGTTGTGCGCCACGTGACGCGCGTACGCGGTAGACGTGAGCGGCTGTGCTCGCTGACGTGGTCCGAACTGAACTCCATGTTGAAGTCGTTGCCGGACATCATGGTGTTGCTGGGGTTGGTGTCGTCGTCTAGGGCGCTGTCGCGTCGTCGCTTCTGCTGTCGGTTGCGGCGCCATTGGCAGATGTGCCAGACGGGGTTGAGGAGGTGGCTGTTGCGGAAGATCCAGAAGAAGTCGAACATGGAGGATCGTTTGACGACCGTGTGGGATCGGACGTAGCGAGCGACGCGCAAGGTGCGGAAGATGATGACGAGGAGGTCGCGCTCCAGCTCCACTGGTTCGAATCGTGTGATCTTGGTGAAGCCGCTTGTCTGTGAATGAGGAATTGTGCGTCAGGAGGTGTTGGTGCATTGCATGAGTACGAGTACAAGCAGGTAGAGGGTGAGTATAGGTGCATGTGCAAACAAATACCACACAGACATGCAACAACATGCAATCCCATACAGACATGCAACAACATACAACAACATGCAATGCCATATAGACATGCAATGACAAGCATTGAAGAAAGAATGACAAGCAAACTCACCGGAACACCATCCAACCCCAACCGAATGTGAATGGAGGGACTCTGAAAGTGATCCGGATTGATGTAGGAAATGTCGTATAGGATCATGCCCGTCGATATGAAGTCGCACCAGAAGATGTAGCTGCCGATGCCGTTGGCCAGATTGCACTGGAAGTAGTTTGACTTGCACGCGAGACGAAAGCATATCTCGAGCACGAAGAAGAGGAAGGTGATGATGAAGACGATGTCGTTGGTGGCCGTGGTCGTCGTGAGCAGCAGCTGCTGGATCTGCGTGCCGAAGAGCAGCACGATGGTGAAGAAGGTGGCCAGCAGCCTCCACGCGCGGTGGTCGATGATGCCCTCTATGATGCCCACGGCTCTGCTGGCGCAGGTCTGGTACCACGGCGGCGTGCGCGGGAACATGTGCCGCGAGGAGTGCTGGCTGTTGGACTGTCCGCGGAAGGACTGCGAGCTGTAGTTCAGCCCCGCGCCGTCGTACGTGTCTCTTCGGTTCGGCATCGTTGCAGTGTGTTACACTCTGTTGCAATCTGTTGTGATGAGTAGAGAGTGTGGCGCTCTGAGAGTACCAATATTGTGATCTACTCAGAGATCTATTCTACTCGACAGTATTCTGCTCAATCCTCAGATAGATTTGTGATCAATCCAGTTCAACCCAATCCAATCCAACCCAATCAAAGCCTGATTGCTTGCTTGCTTCACAGATGGTTGATGGATGGAAAGATGGCGAAGGGAAAGTCCCGCTCCAAGTCGGATTCAGCAGCCTTCCCCTCTTCCTGCCTTCGCTCTCTGCCTCTGTTGCTCTGAATGCCTCTGTCTCTGTCTCCCTTTACTATAGCAGAATACTATGCAACCAAGTCACCAGCGATGAACACTCCTCCTTGCAGATCACAGAGTATCGGCAGCAGCAGATCGCACTGTGTTGCTATGCGGAGTACGATCGGGTCGTGCTTCTATGGTGTTGCAACACAAGAGTTGCTTCCAGAGAGCTGAGATGCAGAGGCGATTCAGCTCTTCTCCTACCCACCTCCACTTTCGCACACACACACACCGCTGTTACGACTACAACATTCCCACCAACACACACAACCGTCGCGTTCTTGTTCCGCGGAGAATTCGACATGGCGGTTGATCGCGGTCGTGTGATGACCACCAAACCCGTTTCCGGCATTGATCAAGCCGATTCAATTCTTCACAAATAACGAAGGCTACATTCACAAATGTAGAGTACTTGATAGTCACATTCACTCAAACGAACGCTCTACTTCTACTCCTTATCTACAGCACAGTTCGTTGAGCCATCATCGTTTCCGTTGACCATAAAATCCATTAATTCCATCCATTCCATTACCAATCGTTTGGAGCGCACCACACCACATCACGCCACCACCAAAACCAACACGAATGCATGAACATGCATGTCCGCAAAAGCAATAGTGTGAGAATCGAGACAGGCTTCACGACAGCACACTTTCACTTGTTAGCATCATCAAAAGTTCATCATGTTGCTCGCAACCACATCTGGATCATCCGGATTGCAGCACGGGCAAGCCGCCTGATGGACACCCGGTGCGTAGGCCCTTTCCAACAGGCTGCTTGGTTCTGTTGCGACGGCGTTGCCCACCACAAATTGCGTGTTCGCGAATGCATCTGCACCACTGCTGCTGTTCCGCAAGAACGCCGATGACGACGACGCACCTTCCGCAGAACCGCCGCCATTCAATGCTGGCGTGAACGTGTCGTCTTCCGCCGATCGACGAATGACGAAGTTTCCACCATTCGCTTTCGACTCATCCCCCTTGCCGGCATCGCCCTCGGCGATTGTCTTCTCCTCGAATGCCTCTCCGAACTCCGGCGCGATGCAATCGTTGTCGATGTACCTTTGCAAGCACTGCTGCAGATACGCCGCCATCTCCAGGCGATCCTTTTTCGAATCGTCTTCCTCCTCGAACAGCTGCGTGATCTGCGCCAGCATCACATCGCGCGCCGCTCGGCACAGCCTGGCCATCGTGCGACGTCCACCTTCAAAGACCGGTGGCAAAGCATCCAGGATGTCGTCGTCCGTCACGTCCGCCATGGGTTTCAGGATCTTAGTCTTGTACGAGCCTCCGTTCTGGCTTTCGGGCAGCTGCGGCACCAGCTCCGTGCTGGCATTAGGAAACACGATGATGATGGCCGTCTCCAACGGCACGCAGCCCGGTGCCGTGCACGATACCTGCATCACCATCACGGACGTGCCCATGTCCAACGCATCCTCGGGCATCATCGATTCCACCTTCTCCACGATGCGTCGCTTGTGCTGCCGCAGCAGCAGGTTTTCGTTGGCGGAGAACATGCTGGTGCCGATCTATTATATCAATTCGAACTACAGAGAGAGACAGAGAGGAATCTGCTCAACGTGCTCCATGAATAGTGCGAGTATGATACGATTCGAATAGTCGTATGTGTGAATACGTATGAGTCTCGCTGCGTTTGGAATGAATGAAAGCCGTTGTCGATGTTGTGGTTACGACGGATGCAGTTGCAACCGAGTCGGCGATGTTGTTGCGTTGGGTGGAGATGATGACAAATGTGGCGGTTTCTTTTCTGTTCGCCGCATTTCTGATCCCGCAAGAATAGACAACATGGATCGAATCGAAAGGGCCTGTTCAGGAGAAACGGTAATTTAAAATTTACTGTCTATATTTGGCGTCACCGGTTGACGGATTGACACAATTACTGATGGAGTGCGGAGTAACACAATCACACAACTTTTCCACTTTCAGGACAAAACGTCAGTTGCACAGCGAGGGTCAAGCCACAACACTTCATCGAAGGACAAATGTCAAAAGGCTGCGCTGTTGTGTGTGCGACTGAGCACACACAACACAATGTTCCGCAGCTTCGCATCTTGATTCGTTGCTTGCGGAAAGCCATCCATGCGCGAGGCACAGAGTGGAACACGGGCTTGCTGTCTCTGCATGCCGGGGTCCAAGCCTGTTGCGAACTTAGGCAAGAGCGCAGGACCACTCTGCCCAGCTTCCGCTGTGTGTGGCTTCCACACAACCTGTGGGGGTGGGATAAATCTTTCGTGCCATGTGCGAAGGGCTGGTTGCTGCTTGCAGGAAGACACAAAGGGACAATCACCACAACACAACCCGTCAGTCGCTGCAAATGAAGATGTTGCTTGCAGGGTTTGTGATGTTTCTTGCCTTCACGACAACAACACACGGCGAAATTGTGGCCGAAAGGACACTTGCATCACTTCTTCGCGCGTGTTCTTGTGCTGTCTTTGTTTCGTTCTCGCAAAGTCACAAGTCGGCCGTGATAAAATGACTCATGAACGCGAACAGTCGTTGCACTTAAAGGTGACGAACCCGGAAAGGTGGGAGTTGTCAAATTGGGGGCAAAATGCGGTACTGTTATGAAATGGCGTGGAAGAGATGGAATCACGATTTCCAACGGCGGAAAAGCAACTCGCAGGAGCGACACCGACATGTCCAGCACAGGAACCGGAACAAAAGGGGTGTTCCACCCAACCCCGACCCGCCGCCAAAGCAACATAACCTTAACCGCACGTCGACGTGGTGTCAGTGCAGAGGTCGCAGTCCAGTGAACGATCGATCCCTGGGTCATGATTGCGCATCTATTGCTTGCACTGTGTGGCAGACACCACCACGTTTCCAAGTTGGCACCGCCATCGCCATTGTCGGAGCAAAGCAAAGCAACGCAACCAGCCAGCCAATTGTGTCCAAGGCTTGCTTCAATCAGCGCGTTCTCCTGTGTTGTGCACAATCGGCTCTTCTCTCCCATCTCTCCATTCTCCATCTGCTCTTGATTCATAACTCCAACTCCAACTCCAACTGAGATTTCAACTGCGAGTTCAACCTCACACCAGCTCCACTCGGCCACGCACGAGTATAGTACGAGGACGCTCACAACGGGCATCATCAGCAGCAATATCATCATCAGCATCATCATCATCATTATCATCAATGCCAACATCTAGCATGTGGAAACAGCGCGGATCGGATGCATCTGTAGTTCTGCCATCGTTGACGCCGTTGGACAGACGGTCTTCGCACTTGAGGTCGTCGACGCATTCAAGGTCGTCGCCGCGCCAACGCTTGAGACGCAAGTCATCACTCGTCGGCGGCACCTCCGTCAAAGACTTCGAGGATGACAACACAGTCACCACAGCCGAGAACATCAGCAGCACCGTTGACGAATCGAAACATGAAATATACAACGTCAACGATGATGATGATGATGATGACGACGATGATGGCGAGGGTAGCGGCAACTGCGACCACAACAACATCGAGAACGATTGCTTGGCAGAGACTAGTGGCGATGCAACTGCTCAGGGAAATGCTGGAGTCACACCGGCAGGTGCTTTCCACCACAACAAGATCCATTTCGGCACCTTCGTTGGACGTGAGGACGAGCTAGAACGATTGAACTCCATCTACGGCCGCATCTGCCGCAAACCATTGAAGACGTCCCGCAGAAATGGCCACAACAAGGACATCCAGATCGTCCTGATTCATGGATACTCCGGATCTGGCAAGTCGGCGTTGGTGGACCGCTTCCTCGCACGGCTCAACACAGATGGATGCACCCCATCGAGTCCTGCTGTCAAAAACGAAGAGGAAGGTGCGGATACTGGCGAAGGAGGCATGGGTGCGGCAAAGAAGAAGCGACGAGCGGACTCTCATCCGTGCCACTACGGGAAGGGAAAGTACGATCAGTACAATACAGGGGGCAATCTCTCCGCCATTGCGGATGCCCTGTCGCACTTCTTCCGCAACCTTGCGGCATCTGGCGATGATGCAGAGTGCCAACGAATCCGAATGAAGATGAGTCGGAGGATGGACAAGAGACGGCAGGACCTCGTGCGAAGAGTCATCCCGGGACTCTCGGCTGTGATGGGAGACGCTCCGGAGGATGGGACAGCGGACGGTACCCGACAGAGCTTGGGAAGCATGAGTATCGGGAGCATGATCCGGAGCAACACGAACGCAAAGATGCAGGGCGACGAAGCATCGCTGGCTATTGGATCAATGTGTACAGCGAGCATCTTTGAGGCTGACGGGGTTGCAAACACGAACTCCAGAAGCAAGGAGTGGGCTCAGCTCGTTTACACATTCAAGGTGATCCTCAAGGCCATCTGCACGGATGGTCGTCCACTCGTGCTGTATCTGGATGGTGAGTGAACGGGGAGTGAGAGGAATGTATGCTGCACCAATTCCGCATCCGGTTGTTCGCGCCCAGTTCGCATCCGTGCCGTATCTGTTGAAGCGTATTGGTATCTGTGATCTTCTTGACCTGCATGTCTAATACCTATCTGTCGATGAGTATGCCACAATGTACATCTCTGGATCATGCTCTGCTGTCTTATTCTCACCTTCTCATGCCCCATACCCCATTACCCCATACATGTTTGTAAATGTACACACATATGCCCGCTCACCAACAGATCTTCAATGGGTCGATGAGCGATCTCTCAAACTCATCACGGAGATCCTCCTCGATCCGTCCATCCGCAACCTTCTCATCATCGGGTCATATCGATCCAACGAGGTACACAGCGATCCTAAGCACCAGCTCACCACCGCCGTCTCACAATGGAAGAGCAACGGAAAGACCATCCATGACATCCCGCTTGACGATCTCACTGTCACCCAAACTGCGGACCTTCTCGCATCGTCGCTTCGATTAGATGCGATCAAAACGGCTCCTCTAGCGAAGTTGCTCCATGACAAGACGAAAGGCAATGTGCTGTACACGATGCAGGCACTGGAAGGGTTGCGCCGTCGCAAGGTCCTGACTCGCAACATCCATACGTTGCAGTGGGAATGGGATGGGCAACGGGCAGCTGATGAGATCGACATGGCCGCCAACGTGGTTGATCTGATCACATCGAAGCTGCATTCGCTGCCACAGGATCTGCAGAAGTGCTTGCAAATGGCCTCGTTTCTTCGATCAACGTTCCGTCAGTCAGTGTTGGAGCTGTTGATCGAGTGTGAAATGGAGGACCAGCATCAGCATCAGCATGTTGATAGTAATGCTGGCGCTGGTACAGAAGCAACAGCATCTTTAACGAAGATGAGTGTTGATGATGTGCTGGATCTGGCAGTCAAGGAGGAGCTTCTGCAACAGGTCAGCTCGGATGATAATGGGACAAGCAAGGGACCGGTTCATGATGTTCATATCACATATTCAGGGAATGACCACAGCCCAAACGTTGGAAGCTCCAACGTTGGCCCAGATGTGAGCGCCTCTTCCGGCATCATGTACACAGACAGAAGCGATGTGACATTCCGCTTCGTCCATGATCGAGTGCAGCAGGCAGCCTTTTCGTTGATCCCTCCAGGTGATGAACTAGATCGCATGAAGCACCGAATCGGCAAGTATCTAATCGAAATCGCGAGCGACCCCGAACTGGGCGAAGACTGGATGTGGTTTGTCGCTGCGGATCATCTGGAGAACGTGTCCTTACTCACAGCATCGGAAGCTATCATCCCACCAATCGATCTCATCAGGCTGAATCTGAAGGTTGGGCTGCTTGCCGTTGGCATGGCTGCGTTCGTCCCGGCGGCGAAGTACCTGAATCGAGCCTTGACGAATCTAGAAATCAAGATCGCTGATCCATGGAGGACACAGTACGACCTGTGCATGGAGGTGTACCGCAGTCTATCCGAGGTGGAGCTGACGCTCGGCAATTACGAGAAGGGATCAATGCTGTGCCGCGCCGTCATCGACAACTCTGGCGACTCCATCGAGAATGTCATCCAAGTGAATTCATCGTTGGTGATGGCACTGAGCCGGTTGGAGAGATCGGGGGAGGCCATGAAGTTGGATCTCCAGTCCTTGAAGATGCTGGGGACGTTTCCGATGAGGAATCATCTCTTGCTGGCATTGAGAGACTTCAGCAAGGTGAAGAAGTACTTCGCAAAGCACACTGATGAGCATGTGCTGAACCTTCCCCAAATGACTGACCCCAAGATCAAGATGACAATGACGATCTTGTTCTTCCTCATTGATGTAGCGTATCATGCTGGCTGCAAGGGAACCATGATACTAGCTATGGTTCGGCAAATCAGATTGATGCTGAAGCACGGCCTGTGTGCTGAAGGAGCATACGCACTCACCGCAGCTGGTTCCATCGCGATCAGCGTTTTCAAGAATGTAGAACTATCAAAGCGGCTGTGTGGACTATCACGACAACTCATGGATCGACTACCATCCAAGCATATCATGAGCATCTACAGCATCACCGTGACACTCTTCATAACGTCTTGGAAGGAGCCTGTCCACGTTTGCTTGGATCAATATCGACAAGGTCAGCAGGCTGGAATGGAAACAGGCAACGTCGAACTATCATATCGATGTTGGATTGGGAGCTTGATGCATGCTCAACTGTGCGGATTGCCTCTCGCCCAGTTGCAGAAGACCGGCAGAACATGCATCACACAGGTGGAGCACTACAACCTCCAGGCCACGCTCGATACGTTCTCGCCATGGCAAGATATGGCAGAGACGCTCATGGGAATACCGTCTACTGTAGCGGCCCATCCCGAGAAGAGCTGGAAAGAGTCATTCGACATCACACCATTGAAGGAGATCAAGCTTTCGAACTACATCAGCTGGGCCTACTACTACTGCAGCCGGATCGGGCTGGCAACCTATTTTGGTGACATCGAAGCTGGGAAGGGATACATTGCACCTCTTCTTTTTCTTGCCAAAACCAACAACGCATACCTTGTGGCAGCAATGCGACTGTTCCACAGCGGACTGGTCTTGTCCAGGCTGGCCCAGCGAACCAAGAACAAGAGAAAGCGAAGGAAGTACAGCCGTCAGGCACAGCAGTACGTTGGTGATATGAAATCCACCATCGAGCTGCGAGGCGGCAACAACCTGCATCGATACATGATCATGCAGGCTGATGCAATGGCAGCAACGGGCAAGGAATCGGAAGATGTCATCAAGGCTGCCTATGACAAGGCCATATCGACCACAGCCCGCTCTGGCTTCATCCATGAGACGGCGCTGGCAAACGAGCTTGCCGCCGAATACTTCCTCCTGAAGATCTCGGCGCCAAGTGGCACAGTTAACTCGAGAGACGGAAAGGGCAGCAGCAGCAGCAGCAGCAGCAGCAAAAACAACAAACCCACGTTCCCAACAAGCGACAAACTGTCCGTCGGGCAGAGCAGCAGCTCCGTTTGCGAGAATGGGACCGCCTTTGATGACGGCACCGACTTCTACTGGCCACGACAATATCTGGGAAATGCCATCTCGTTGTACAACGAGTGGGGAGCAAAGGCAAAAGTGGAGCAGCTGCTGGAGAAGCATCCTGGCCTTGTTGACCGAAGCATGCTGGAAGGCGGCGTCGACGGTGATAATGGGGAAGGCGGCGGCCAGCGACGGAAGCGACGAACAACCCGACACACGGCGGACACACGCATGTGCTTGGCAACAGTGCACAAGCTCATGGCAGAGATCAATTTGGATGCAATGTAAGGAGACGGCAGGAATGTATCATAACATACGTAGGTACTTGTGGTTAGAAATTGTACATCAGTGGCGATCGAGATCTACTGAGCTTGGATGTGTTCACTCGCAACTCGCATTGGTACGTTGTTACCCCCTCTGCAGGGTCTGGGACCATCCCTCAAGCATGACGCATATGGTATTAAGACAATAGAAGGGGTAGCTTCCCTACGATGTACCAGTGTCTTTCGTTGGAGTGCAGGTCCTCCGCTTCGTCTGGATCCGGAAAGCATTCCGCACTAATTTGAATTAGCGTGTCCCGCAACAGTATTCAGATCACAGTTTCCGAATAGCCTATCGTAAGAAGCGGTAAATTGATATAAATACTTATAATTCCAACTTCGTTTCAATCACGCTCGCGACTCGATACGAAAGACCAGACGTAAGACGGACATACTTAACTTAGTCCATTTAAATTTACCGGATTCCTTTCAATCAGGACAGCCTAATTTGACGTTGGCCCAATAACGTTTCTTGTTGTTGGTGAAATCAAACTGAACCATGTGGCAACTTCGCTGTGCCAATACGAGTGGAGGGAGCTGTTCGAGTACAACCTAGCTCGTGTGGGACACCAGCATGCAAAACCATCCGTTTCTACGCTGCACTCAAGTTGTATCCAGACTTCTTTGTGGACCCTGGCTGAGAGCAGATATCTTCTCGTAATAGGATCAAGCTGTACGAAGTCTTGGGAGAGGCAATAAAACACTTCAAACGTTTTCTGTCAGAACTTCGACGTCCGATTCGGCAACACAGAGAGAATTGATTCAGTATTGTCTTGGGCCCTTTAACGCTTACATCGAGGAACATCTCTTCCTTTCCGCAAATGTTTTTTCCTCCGTTCGGGTCATCAACTCCTCCTTGGAGCCTCGCCATGAAGGAGTGGAACTCCTCTCACCACCAACGATCGCGCACATTCCGCGTGCGGTTGTGCTCGAGGAGTTGGTGTGTGAGGAAACGCACCGTTCAAGCACAACTTCTTTCATTGCCTTCGGCATGTGTCGCGTGGCATGCAGATTGCCATCCGAAGACGATAAGGAAGGAGCCTTTCGATTCCCACTCCTCGCAACACGACGAATGGCACTGTGCCAGGTGAAGAAAACGACTTGCACAGCCGCCGCTCTTCGGGTTTATCCTGCTTTGGTCTTTGCGCAGCCACACTTAATCAGATGATAAATGACTCTTGGGCATAAACAACACATGTGCTTAACATCAAGGATCACCAACTACTGTGTTAAGTCCAACTTAACAGAGAAGTGTCACGCCATAGCTCAAGCAGAACAGAGTCACGATCTGGGTCGGGAAAATGGAGGGGTTCGAGTGGCTATTTTTTGGCGTGGCTGGCGACTCCAGCCAATCAAATGGCTTAGACTTTATCACTGGCACGAGCAAGCCATCCCATTGAAGGGTGAATTGAGGGGAGTTTGGGTCATTTCTCCCGAGCTTTGTTGCGCTTGGAGTTCTCATTTGGAACCGTGTGACGCAGATGATCTGTTCCATGCCAGATCGATTCTCGTTGTGAGCGCTGACAGAGATGGTGGGATTGCGTGGTTGGTTTTGCACGAGGATTTGAACAATTTTGACACTTTCGCAGAAATCACGTATTGAGCAAATAAAATGCAATTTTTGCGTGCAGTATCTCCGAATGAGTATCTTGAGGCGACGAACTCCGTTGTCGTAACAGAACGACGATTCCGACCGATACCTTCATGATATCATGTCGATAGGACTATCGTATGCTCCGTATTGTTGTCGTTGATTGCAAGTACTACCGCCATAATACCAAGTATTACAAAAAATTGACAAAATTGTTTCCACAAAATCCCAACAAAACAAGGACAGAAGTGTCCCTCTGATGTGAACGGTGACACAGCGCCATCGCCATCAACCATGCCAACACCAACATCAGGATTGGCATCGACACAGAAGATGGTATCGATGCTGTCATTGAGTCCAACTATGCAGAGGCTTGCACTAACAAAAGGACCAACCCATGCTCTGTATAGTGCTTGGAACAACTATCTGCTGAACACATTCAGCCACACTTCCGATGATACCCATCCAAAGACGCACATCCAACAATGCAGTCTCCATCCGCTTTGTTGGAGGTGATGGCAACATCAAGATAGCCAATTCTATGCATCGCCCATGTGTATCACAGCCAGCCAACAACTGCCAACTTGCAATGATCATGGCGTTTATTCCAAACATAAGCATTGTTGTGTTCGGCATGTGCTTGTTGGCAAGCCCCAATATTGGTACACTTGCTGTTGCTTGCGATGAAGATGGTGGTGGTGGTTGATCTTGATTTTGTTTGCTATTTCATTACATAGAAACCAATACTCTTGGTGTTGACTCCAGTGCTCCTGGATGTCCTGTCTGTTGATCCAAACCAACCATGAGTCAGATGCAGATTTGCTCCCTCTCATGATGCTCATCATCATCCCTGTACTTCTCTCTTACACTTGTTTGTGTAGCACTCCTATGAGATCCTACACATTCAATTCATTGTTCATCACCTTATCTTCCATGAGCATACTACCATGCGCACGTGTAGGCGCTTTTGTCTAATTCCGAACTCCTTCTTGACCTTTCAAGATCTCGATGACCAATCGTCATTGAATCTTCCTTGTTCTCTGCCGGATGTTGAGACAGCTATTGATGTGGTGACACAATGACATCCTGTCAACGTCAGCTGCTCTCTTCCATGCGTTCTCTGATTCCTCATTCCATCATCATATGGTGGTCAGATGGTCAAGTCGTCATTTCAGGTTTAGTTGCAACCTCCATCGATCCTTGCTGGATGTCATGTCAGCTGGTGGACGTACAAAAGTCCTGATCCTCTCAGGTTAGATTGTCCCAACGTTCCCATGTGATTCTTGGGTGATTTGGTGTGTCCGAGTTTGTTTTGTTGTTCTCAAACATGAAACGTTCGGGACACAAATATTGTTGATGCTAGTTGGTCGAGTCGAGGCGAACCAATTGGATGGGCGATGCACATACATATACATCTCAACACCCTTCCTGTGTCCATTCGGTCATTCGAATGTTCTCGATGTATCAAGGTATGACTTCTCATGTTTACTTTGTAAGTCGGCCTTGATGTTCTTGGTGAATCCGTCGCTTGTGTTCTGCTCGGATTTGACGAAAATGATTTCGATGGTTTTGTTGATTACCATGTTCCTCACGTAGTGATGGCGCACGTCGATGTGCCGCGATCGTTGGGATGTTGATGGGTTCTTGGCGATGAAGATCGCTCCGATGTTGTCCACACGGACCTTGATCGGCGTCTTCACTGGGACGCCCACACTTTCGAGTATCTGCACGACGAAGAAGATTTCCTTTGCCGCTTCGGAAAGGGCGACATATTCTGCTTCGGATGAGCTGAGTGTGACGGCCTTCTGTGCCTTGGATCACCAAAGGATTGGTACCTTGCATAGGTATAAGATGAATCCCCCTACGCTGATTCTCGTGTTCTTGTCTCCTGCATATTCGCTGTCGCAGAAGAGCTCCATGTCCCAGCCGTCGTCGTCTGGACGTGCTGGATGGATCTTCAATCCATAGTCCTTTGTATCGATCACATGCTTGATGATCCGATACATCTCCTTCATTGCAGCCTTGGTGGGCCCGATTAATACCTTGGAGAGTTCCCTCACAGGGTTCGCGATATCTGGTCGCGAGTGCTTGATGAGGAAGAGTAGCATACCAACGCCTTGGCGGTATTCGGCATGTTCTTCCGCTCCAACCTTCCGTAGTCCGTTGTCCTCGGATGGTCGTACAATGATTTGACCCGGGGTTCCCGGTGTCGCGTAGCGTTGCATCTTCTCAACCTTGGCTCCGAACTCTTCGATGAGATGTTGGATGAGATGTGGTTGACGCAATGTCGCTCTAGTCTTGTCATGGTTCAGTTCGATCTCCTCGTCAAGGTCTCCGTGTAGGAATGCCGTTACGACATCGACGAGTGCGCAGTCCATCTTCTTGATCAGCATGATCACCATCATGACTCAGTAGGTCACGTCGTGGATGATGGGTGAGTAATGCTCTTGCAAGTCTATTCCTGCGACTTGTGAGTAGCCACATGCAACGAGCCTCGCTCGATGTGTGCCGTCACGTTTCAGCTTGAAGACCCATTTGCATTTGCAGCATCTGCGGTCGCGTGGGATGGCGTCTCGTTTGATCTTGCTGTACACCTTGCGTGTATCCATGGAGTCGAACTCCTTTTTGATGGCTGCTCGATATCCCTTTCGATGGATGGGATCTGGATGGTTGGAGGCTCCATCGAATGTCGTTGGTTCGATGTGCTTCTCTGGTTCCTTGTTCTCGTCCTGCATCGACAGTCCGATGTCGATCGCTGGCGATTCGGTAATGATTGCATTCATCCTGTATAATCCTGTTGTGCTATGATGGATGATCTTGATCTCGTCATCTTCGTTTGCGAATTCTTCATCATCTGTAGTTTCGTTGTTGGATTCGTCAGCCACCTCGTCGCTGAGTTCATCACTCTCTTCATTGGATGATGACTTGCTCTCATAACCCTCTTCCTTTCGACCTCGTTCGTTGAAGTCTGCGAGCTCACGCAGAGCTCTGGGAATGCTCTTCCCTGTGGTTGGCTTTGGATTAGCTTCTCCCTTCCTGCCTCGTGCTTCATGACGCCGGATTCTCTCCTTTCTAGCTATGTCACGCTTGATTGGTTTGCTTGGTGGAGGTCTTGATGGTGTATCATGTATAGACCTCGCTGGTGTGTTCGGAGGAGTGACGCCTGTGTCATTGTCGGCTTCGTCGCCGGATGGTGGGATCTCGTCATCATCATGATTGGATTCGCTCCAATCTTCGTCGTCATTATGGATTAGTTGAGCCACTGCTCCATCGTCTTCATCATCCTCATCATCACTATCTAATAGGATGTGGTATTTGTTTGTGTCAGCAAAAGATACTCTCTTCACCTCTGATGTTCGACGCGCTGCCGTCCTTGGCGTTGCTCCCTTCCGTCCGATGGCCTTGAAGCCGTCTGCGTCCGTGGTGTCTGCATTGTTGACTGTGTTTGGTGCTTGCGCCCAGCCACGGAACAGTCCGTATGATTGATTGAGCCATTTGATGTTGCGAGAACAGACCAGTGACTTGGTTGATGGTCTGTACATGTTGTACACTCCTGATGCGTGTTGGTGTGCATATCCAATGAACACCATCTCCTCTCCTCTATTCTTGAGTTTGGCAGTGATCCCACCATAGGTCGTCTTCACAACACCCGCCTTTCCGAATGTTCGAAGTGCATCAGCATATGGTGGATCACTATCGAAGAATTGGCGGTGTGGTGACTTCTTCTGATTCTTTGCCACAGTGACGTTGGCAATGGCGGTGGCAGTGCTCACGGCTGCTGCCCACAGGCCATGCCTGTACTCGTCATTGAGTTGTGCTCCATTGAGCATGAAGCGGATCTTGGTGTAGAGATACACAAACTTGTGTTCTACTCTACCATTCTGCTGTGGCGTGTTGGATGCCGTGAACTCGAATTTCGCATTCAGTCCAGCATTGACGAGAATGTCCTGCGTGGATTTGTTCTTTCCGCTGTTGTCTCCTCGGAAGATGATTTGTTGGTCACCTGTTGGTGATTTGATCGTTTGCACAAATCATTTGATGTATCCTGGTTGATCACTCTTGTTCTTGAGAAAGAAACTCCAGCAGTGATCCGTGCAGTCGTCCACGATCAGGGTCCAGTAGCGTTTATCTCCAAAGCTTATGTGTTTAGTGTAACTAATGTCAATGAAGAGCCGTTCGCCGCGGCGAGTTGCTCTCGGAATGGTTGCCTTCGGGATGTTCTTCACTCTTGCGTTCGCGACCGCGCAGTCGCGACATACCGGCATCTCGCCGATAATCTTCCATCCGTATTGGGCGGCTGTCCGCTTCATGGCTTCGAGTGGCGCGTGGCCGAGCATTCGATGCAAGTTCACCGCGCTGATCTCCTTGGATGGGTTCTTGACGATGGCTGTGCAAGCCTTGTCGTCGTTCATTGGCATGATGGGATGCATCTGCACTCCCGTGATGAATCCGTTGGCTGTGGGGAAGACTCGGTCGAATACGATCTTCGTTCCGGATCCGTTGATGATGTCCATCAGAATGCCGTTGCTACCAAGCTGGTAACCGTTGTACAGAGCCTTGTTCGTGGAGAAAAGGTTCACCGCCATTTTCGGTGTGTACTTCACGTCATCGAGCCGGATGATGTGGCCAGTGTTGTTTTGTTGCTTGACCTTCAAGCGAATGGAACCCATTTTGGGAGAGTCCAGCTTCGTACTGTCTCCCACTTGGACGAAGGACTTGATATGCCGCACGTTGAAGAGGGCCGTGTCTGAATTGACGATGTGACACGAAGCTCCGCTGTCAGCGAGCCAGGTGTCCTTGTTGACCTTGTCCTTGTATCTGGTGCTCAGCTCGTGGAGCTGATCTACGGCTGCTGCAGCTATCTCGTCGTCAAAGCTGTCATCGTCGTCGTCTTCGTGAGCTCCATCTTTGTTGTATGGATTGTGGTGATTCTCATCATTCATGTCGTCGGGTAGTTGTGCATAGTCCGATGGAACTGTGCTGTTTCGATGAGTTCTGGTGACTGGATCGAAAGGTGTTACTCGTGGTCGCTCACGCAGTAGCACGCACATACACCCTCCAAGGATGTAATGCAGATCCGTCTCTGGGATCGTTTCTGTGTCTTCTGCTTCCAACAGTCGATTGATGATGACTGAGTTGGCGAGAATCTCTTCAATGGATCTGAAGTTCACAGACAGAATGGATCCCATCATGTTCACCCATATTGGCATGAATGCTCCTTCTGGAGTTCCTGAGAACATCTCCACTCCCGCTGCCATCACAGCGTCGAAAATCAGTTGCTTTTGAATCGTCAATGCTGTGGCCGCTCCGTAGGGGATTGTGTCATGTTGATGGATTTGACTCGACCTGTTGGGATTCCCGACTGGTGGGAATTGGATCCCTGTCGGATAGACGACACGCTCGTTCGGATTGAAACTGTCGTCTGGGTGATTTTCTGTTTCATCACTATCGTCTTCATCGAAGATACCCGATCTGTTATTCCCTGCCGCTGGAGCGGGCGGCGCCGCGCCGCCATTCGTTTCATCTCGGCCTCTGTCATTCTCGTTGGGTTCGTCGCCATCTTCTTCACTCATGGCCTCCTTGATGTCGCTATCGATGGCCTCGTTGCCCATCTCAGCTCTGTCGCCGTATGGACCGATCAGGTCGTTCGCGTTGAAGCAGCATTCGTAGCTCACTTCGCGTCTTGGATCCACCTCGTGGATGATGGGCTCTTCGCTGAGCCACTCCGGGACGATCTCATCGTCCTCCACTTCGTTGTCACTCCCGATGTACTCGAAGTTATCGAAGAAGGAGTCTTTGATGTAGTTGTTGGACACCAACATGCAGAGCGGCATGTCCTTCGCCGAGAGTACCATCTCGTGTCCGCTCTTGTCGTGTCCTTCCGTTGCTGTGTTGGCCTGCTCGTCGGCCTTCTTCTTCTTGTTGAACTTTTTCTTTCGGCACTCCGCCTCGCGATGTCCGAAGATGCCGCAGTAGTTGCACTTGCCGTTGAAGCCGCTTCCCTTGTTGCGCTTTCCGTTCATTTTGTTGTTGTTGTTGTTGTTGTTGTTGTTGTTGCTGTTGTTGTTTTTCTTGTTGTTTGATTTCTTGCGTTCTGGGCAATCGGCGGATCTGTGACCATACACACCACAGTTGTGGCAGGTCCCCTTGAAGTTATCGGTGCTCGTGAAGCCGGTGTCGTTACTCTTCGTGTTACTGTCTTGGAAGTCGTCGATGTACGCCTTGCCTCCTTGATGAGTGGCGTATGCAGTGCGGAGCACTCCTCTGATTGCGTTGATGGTAACCAGTTCCGGATTAAACGTGAGTTGGTGTTGGAAGTTCACGATGTGAGTTCTGTATTCCACGCTCACCGTGCTGAGGATCTGCATGATCATCTCTTCGTCTGTGATCGTGTACTTGACATCGTGGAGACGCGAGCGTAGGCCCTCGAGTCGCGTGATGTAGATGTCAGGGTCCGAGTCTCTCTTCATCTTTTCGTTGTTGAATTGGCGCTTGAGTTTGATCTTCGTTGCTGCATCGGATGGACGGAACTTCCCTGCGAGAACATTCCACGCTGCATGTGGATCTCCTTCGGGATAATCGTCGGAGACGCATTGGTTGATGTACTGGATGGCCTGCTTGCCTTTTCCTTTCTCCGCATCCATCATGAGGATCAGATTGCTGAAGCAGTCGCATCCCAGTTCGTAGATTTCCTTCATCGCTTCCTTGGCATCGTCGACGGCTGCCTCGATCTCACTCACTGTTGGGATCTTCGTCTTGCCCAACATCACATCTCTCGTCTTCTGTGTACGAGCATATGCCTTTGCTTGGGACTCCCATGTGCTATAATCCTCTTGTTCACCACTGAATATCGGCGCCTTGATGCGTCGCTTGTTCGTGTTGGCTGGTGTCACCATGTTGATTCGTTGTTTCGTTGTTGGTGCGCTCGCGCCCTTGATTTCCGTTTGTTTCTGTGTTGTCACTTTTTCGATTTTTGCTTGTTGTTGCGCGGAGATTGTTTTCGTCACAAATTCTCCTCCTGGTAGTGTCTCACTTTTCCCACTCTGTTTGGCTGTGCGAATGCTCTCCGTCACACCAGTCTCCTCTTGCTTGATCGCCTTGAGGATCCTCTCCTTCTCGTGATGTAGTCTTGCAGACCGTTCTTCTTCGGTCTTGTCGATTGCGCTTGCCTCTGCGCCTGATAGGACAGTAGCCGCGGCTACTTCCTTCTGCTCTTGAAGTTGAGTCTCACTCGCACCTTCTTCTTGCTTGATAGCCAGTTGGGACAGAGGGATGTCTTTCAATTCCTCTTCCTTGCTCATTCAGCCTGCTGCTCTTGAATGATGTTGTCTTCCTTGCACGATCCAATCCGCAGGTTTGCCCTGATCTATCGTTTATAAAAGTATTGGCAAGTTCCGTGAACGGATACCTTGCGATCGTGGAAGATGGTGTTGTTGTTTGGTGCTGATTCTCTCTGCTATTTCATTATGCTGCTACTCCAATCCGCTTGGTGTACTCTGTTGCTTCGACTGATGCTCTTGGCACATCTGTTCGATGGTCTGACTATGAGTCGGTACACAAGATACTCTCTTACTCTTGCTTGTGTTCTCTCTCTCTCTCTCTCTTGGTATTGCGTGTTCACACCATGCAATATTCTGTATTCGATGCATACTCCGCATTTCGTTATCTACAAGCTCACTACTCCATGAGTAATTGTCAATGCACCCACACTGTATTCCTCCTTGCATACTTATGATCTTGATGTCCCTTGGTCATTGAATCTTTGCCTTCTTGATCTGATGTGGAGACAGATGCCAATGTGGTGACACAATGACATCTTGTTGATGTCAGCTGTCAGATTCCAAGGTCCTTGTCATTCCACATTCCATTGATGATGCAATGGGTCAGCAAGGGTATTGTCATTTGAGGTTTAGTTGGGAAGTATATCAAGCCTGACTCGATATCACATGTTTTGTTGATGGATGGACAGACGATGTTCCTCATAATCTCAGAAATCCGTGCTTACAGATTTCCTCCAGAAATTCAGTTCGTTTTCGTGTGTTCCATTTCATGATGTGATGTTGGCAAATCACAGTTCACTATTGACACGAATGTAGTTGTACCATCTGTACATGAGTAAAAAGAAAACGGGTGAACGATGCACATACACGAATGTACATCTCGACACAGGTGTCAATGATATCTCTACAGGCACATTGGTGTGACAGGGATGGATGGATGGGTGTTTGTTGAATGCCAAGTATGGCACAGCTGAGTATGAGAGGGTGGGGGACTGTTGCGTTGAAGTATATTTGTTGTTGAGGATTGTTTGTTGGCATGGCTTGGGTTCTTGGCATGGCATGCTTCTTCTTTCACTCTCGATCCCACTGCTGCATGAGCTACACAATTGCTCCACGGATGAAGTTGAGTTGGAATGGTGGGAGGGAGGAGGCAGTGTTGATTGGTGGTCTTGTCAACGAGTTTCTGAATGGTTGTGTTCAGAGTAGAGCGTGGATTGCCACACACAAGAAACCAACGCTCCTCCTCGTTGCCAACAACGCTAGTAGATCACGTATCAAAGTACTCAATTTTTGGCATTATCGTCCGTATTTTTGAACAGTGGCTGCTGTTTGGACAGAAAGCAACACGAAGAGACAAGAATCATGCGTTGATTGGCACACACAAGTTACAAAAAGAGAGAGATCCGGACAGTCAATCAATAATGTTTGTTCAGATTGGGAAAAAACGCGAAAACCAATGTTGGTACCATGAGGAAACAAACAGTTTGACGAAACAGTGTGGGAGACAGGAAAGGAAGAAAGCGAATCGTGACGTCACATGGGCATTGGAAAGACCCTAATCCTCACGAAAGCGACTGTTTCCATTGTGCCCAGACGAGTCTCTATTGCGGGGCTCCCCCTGGCATTGAGTCATCCTGGTGTGTCTCAGTACCCAAGTTCTGGGGCCACTCGAACCCCTCCAATGCCTGCAAGATGCCATCCCTTTCGCCCAGCGCAGACGATAGAGAACATTCCCACCAAGGTCTCACCCTCGGCATCTCTAGTTTGGCGCAACCCACCTCAGTCACAGACAATGGCGTCACAACCATGGACACAATCATCGCTGCAGTCGCGTGTCGAGTGAACGAACAACGCTCGTATTCCGACTTTCCAGCTTTTCTTTCCTTCGATACATGCACAACACAAACCATCGCAACACTTCCAAGTTCGCGGCGCAGGCGCGATTTGGGACCAACGAAGCGACAAAGTGGACGAGCGAGTGGCAACATCATACCGACAATAGCCGTACGAGTAGACATCCAGATACCGTCCCTGCCTTTCTTGTTGTGTGCCGTCGATTTATCGATCCACCAGCACCATTCCTTTCCCACAACTCCAACCGAGATCTCAACTGCGAGTTCAACCTCACACCAGCTCCACTCGGCCACGCACGAGTATAGTACGAGGACGCTCACAACGGGCATCATCAGCAGCAATATCATCATCAGCATCATCATCAATGCCAACATCTAGCATGTGGAAACAGCGCGGATCGGATGCGTCTGTAGTTCTGCCATCGTTGACGCCGTTGGACAGACGGTCTTCGCACTTGAGGTCATCGACGCATTCAAGGTCGTCACCGCGCCAACGCTTGAGACGCAAGTCATCACTCGTCGGCGGCACCTCCACCAAAGACTTCGAGGATGACAACACAGTCACCACAGCCGAGAACATCAGCAGCACCGTTGACGAATCGAAACATGAAATATATAACGTCAACGATGATGATGATGATGACGACGACGACGACGATGGCCAGGGTAGCGGCAACTGCGACCACAACAACATCGAGAACGATTGCTTGGCAGAGACTAGTGGCGATGCAACTGCTCAGGGAAATGCTGGAGTCACACCGGCAGGTGCTTTCCACCACAACAAGATCCATTTCGGCACCTTCGTTGGACGTGAGGACGAGCTAGAACGATTGAACTCCATCTACGGCCGCATCTGCCGCAAACCATTGAAGACATCCAGCAGAAATGGCCACAACAAGGACATCCAGATCGTCCTGATTCATGGATACTCCGGATCTGGCAAGTCGGCGTTGGTGGACCGCTTCCTCGCACGGCTCAACACAGATGGATGCACCCCATCGAGTCCTGCTGTCAAAAACGAAGAGGAAGGTGCGGATACTGGCGAAGGAGGCATGGGTGCGGCAAAGAAGAAGCGACGAGCGGACTCTCATCCGTGCCACTACGGGAAGGGAAAGTACGATCAGTACAATACAGGGGGCAATCTCTCCGCCATTGCGGATGCCCTGTCGCACTTCTTCCGCAACCTTGCGGCATCTGGCGATGATGCAGAGTGCCAACGAATCCGAATGAAGATGAGTCGGAGGATGGACAAGAGACGGCAGGACCTCGTCCGAAGAGTCATCCCGGGACTCTCGGCTGTGATGGGAGACGCTCCGGAGGATGGGACAGCGGACGGTACCCGACAGAGCTTGGGAAGCATGAGTATCGGGAGCATGATCCGGAGCAACACGAACGCAAAGATGCAGGGCGACGAAGCATCGCTGGCTATTGGATCAATGTGTACAGCGAGCATCTTTGAGGCTGATGGAGTTGCAAACACGAACTCCAGAAGCAAGGAGTGGGCTCAGCTCGTTTACACATTCAAGGTGATCCTCAAGGCGATCTGCACGGATGGTCGTCCACTCGTGCTGTATCTGGATGGTGAGTGAACGGGGAGTGAGAGGAATGTAGGCTGCACCAATTCCGCATCCGGTTGTTCGCGCCCAGTTCGCATCCGTGCCGTATCTGTTGAAGCGTATTGGTATCTGTGATCTTCTTGACCTGCATGTATAATACCTATCTGTCGACGAGTATGCCACAATGTACATCTCTGGACCATGCTCTGCTGTCTTATTCTCACCTTCTCCTGCCCCATACCCCATTACCCCATACATGTTTGTAAATGTACACACATATGCCCGCTCACCAACAGATCTTCAATGGGTCGACGAGCGATCTCTCAAACTCATCACGGAGATCCTCCTCGATCCGTCCATCCGCAACCTTCTCATCATCGGGTCATATCGATCCAACGAGGTACACAGCGATCCTAAGCACCAGCTCACCACCGCCGTCGCACAATGGAAAAACAATGGAAAGACCATCCATGACATCCCGCTTGACGATCTCACTGTCACCCAAACTGCGGACCTTCTCGCATCCTCACTTCGATTAGATGCGATCAAAACGGCTCCTCTAGCGAGGTTGCTCCATGACAAGACGAAAGGCAATGTGCTGTACACGATGCAGGCACTGGAAGGGTTGCGCCGTCGCAAGGTCCTGACTCGCAACATCCATACATTGCAGTGGGAATGGGATGGGCAGCGGGCAGCTGATGAGATCGACATGGCCGCCAACGTGGTTGATCTGATCACATCGAAGCTGCATTCGCTGCCACAGGATCTGCAGAAGTGCTTGCAAATGGCCTCGTTTCTTCGATCAACGTTCCGTCAGTCAGTGTTGGAGCTGTTGATCGAGTATGAAATGGAGGACCAGCATCGGCATCAGTATGTTGATAGTAATGCTGGCGCTGGCGCTGGTACAGCAGCAACAGCATCTTTGACGAAGATGAGTGTTGATGATGTGCTGGATCTGGCAGTCAAGGAGGAGCTTCTGCAACGGGTCAGCTCGGATGATAATGGGACAAGCAAGGGACCGGTTCATGATGTTCATATCACATATTCAGGGAATGACCACAGCCCAAACGTTGGAAGCTCCAACGTTGGCCCAGATGTGAGCGCCTCTTCCGGCATCATGTACACAGACAGAAGCGATGTGACATTCCGCTTCGTCCATGATCGAGTGCAGCAGGCAGCCTTTTCGTTGATCCCTCCAGGCGACGAACTAGATCGCATGAAGCACCGAATCGGCAAGTATCTAATCGAAATCGCGAGCGACCCCGAACTGGGCGAAGACTGGATGTGATTTGTCGCTGCGGATCATCTGGAGAACGTGTCCTTACTCACAGCATCGGAAGCTATCATCCCACCAATTGATCTCATCAGGCTGAATCTGAAGGTTGGGCTGCTTGCCGTTGGCATGGCTGCGTTCGTCCCGGCGGCGAAGTACCTGAATCGAGCCTTGATGAATCTAGAAATCAAGATCGCTGATCCATGGAGGACACAGTACGACCTGTGCATGGAGGTGTACCGCAGTCTATCCGAGGTGGAGCTGACGCTCGGCAATTACGAGAAGGGATCAATGCTGTGCCGCGCCGTCATCGACAACTCTGGCGACTCCATCGAGAATGTCATCCAAGTGAATTCATCGTTGGTGATGGCACTGAGCCGGTTGGAGAGATCGGGGGAGGCCATGAAGTTGGATCTCCAGTCCTTGAAGATGCTGGGGACGTTTCCGATGAGGAATCATCTCTTGCTGGCATTGAGAGACTTCAGCAAGGTGAAGAAGTACTTCGCAAAGCACACTGATGAGCATGTGCTGAACCTTCCCCAAATGACTGACCCCAAGATCAAGATGACAATGACGATCTTATTCTTCCTCATTGATGTAGCGTATCATGCTGGCTGCAAGGGAACCATGATACTAGCTATGGTTCGGCAAATCAGATTGATGCTGAAGCACGGCCTGTGTGCTGAAGGAGCATACGCACTCACCGCAGCTGGTTCCATCGCGATCAGCGTTTTCAAGAATGTAGAACTATCAAAGCGGCTGTGTGGACTATCACGACAACTCATGGATCGACTACCATCCAAGCATATCATGAGCATCTACAGCATCACCGTGACACTCTTCATAACGTCCTGGAAGGAGCCTGTCCACGTTTGCTTGGATCAATATCGACAAGGTCAGCAGGCTGGAATGGAAACAGGCAACGTCGAACTATCATATCGATGTTGGATTGGGAGCTTGATGCATGCTCAACTGTGCGGATTGCCTCTCGCCCAGTTGCAGAAGACCGGCAGAACATGCATCACACAGGTGGAGCACTACAACCTCCAGGCCACGCTCGATACGTTCTCGCCATGGCAAGATATGGCAGAGACGCTCATGGGAATACCGTCGACCGTAGCGGCCCATCCCGAGAAGAGCTGGAAAGAGTCATTCGACATCACACCATTGAAGGAGATCAAGCTTTCGAACTACATCAGCTGGGCCTACTACTACTGCAGCCGGATCGGGCTGGCAACCTATTTTGGTGACATCGAAGCTGGGAAGGGATACATTGCACCTCTTCTTTTTCTTGCCAAAACCAACAACGCATACCTTGTGGCAGCAATGTGACTGTTCCACAGCGGACTGGTCTTGTCCAGGCTGGCCCAGCGAACCAAGAACAAGAGAAAACGAAGGAAGTACAGCCGTCAGGCACAGCAGTACGTTGGTGATATGAAATCCACCATCGAGCTGCGAGGCGGCAACAACCTGCATCGATACATGATCATGCAGGCTGACGCAATGGCAGCAACGGGCAAGGAATCGGAAGATGTCATCAAGGCTGCCTATGACAAGGCCATATCGACCACAGCCCGCTCCGGCTTCATCCATGAGACGGCGCTGGCAAACGAGCTTGCCGCCGAATACTTCCTCCTGAAGATCTCGGCGCCAAGTGGCACAGTTAACTCGAGAGACGGAAAGGGCAGCAACAGCAGCAGCAGCAGCAGCAGCAAACCCACGTTCCCAACAAGCGACAAACTGTCCGTCGGGCAGAGCAGCAGCTCCGTTTGCGAGAATGGGACCGCCTTTGATGACGGCACCGACTTCTACTGGCCACGACAATATCTGGGAAATGCCATCTCGTTGTACAACGAGTGGGGAGCAAAGGCAAAAGTGGAGCAGCTGCTGGAGAAGCATCCTGGCCTTGTTGACCGAAGCATGCTGGAAGGCGGCGTCGACGGTGATGATGGGAAGGGCGTCGGCCAGCGACGGAAGCGACGAACAACCCGACACACGGCGGACACACGCATGTGCTTGGCAACAGTGCACAAACTCATGGCAGAGATCAATTTGGATGCAATGTAGGGCCAGCACATGTATAATAGGGAGCTTGCAATTATGCAGTGTATCACGAGCATGCCCTGGGTCATGGCTGTCTGCATACCCTCATACCCTCCACATCGGCACATCTCTGCATCGCCTTGCTGGCGGTTGTCGTGGGGGTGAGGAACGGTTTGTCGCATTGTCGCAATCCGAGGCCTCCGCGCAAAGGCGCGAACGTTCTCTTGACTTCGCCAAAGTCTTCTTCGTTGGTACTGGTCGTGGGATGTTCTGTTGGAGAATTGCGCGGAATAGGCCCAACAGAAATTGTTCGCGACACGACACCGATCACGAACACCATCGTGTGGGTCGTCTTTGGAGCCGTTGGGATGACTGCTTCACGCTTGTGCGAGTTTTGTCCGTTGTTGTGTGGTGGCGTGAGATGCTGCATGCAGTGTTGACACTTCGTTGACGATGAGGAGCTCGTGTTCGTGCTTCGTCAGGCAGATGCAGGCGGCACAAGAACAGATTAATCGGTGGTGTTGACTCGTCCATTTACAAGGCGGTGTCGAAAAGTCGATCCTCAACAGTCACAAATGCCGCTGGGAGAAGGTCACAAATCAGGCCCAATACGATTCATGTAGCGGAACCACGACTTTGGCGAAAAAACAGGACACAAGAAAGCAGCGTCTGAATCGCTGTTGTTCACAAATCGCTCGCGCACTTGTTAGCGTGCAGCTTCCGCTTAGTTGTTGTGGACATGGATGTGATCGTTTTGGTGCTTCCGACGTTCGCAGCGCCTCCAGCGCATGCAGGCAGGTACGAGTATGAGCACGAGAAGGAGAGGTTTGCTCATCCCACCTGGCCATCCCACCTGACCATCCCACAAACTCGACAACTCCTCGCGAGCATCTGTTCCGCTTGAATTGGGTTGGGTGAAAACACACAACCACATCTTCATTGCAAAACCTGGACCAATCGCCATGTGGAAACAACAGGGTCCCGATGCATCAACCCTCTCATCCCTGGTCCCACGGGGAAGGGATTCGTCCGTCGTCAAATCGTTAGCACATTCAAGACCATTGGACGTGAGCGGCCAATCTCGCACGGAGTCCGAAGATGACAACACGATCAGCACAGCAGAACACATGGTTGGAATGGTCGATGATTCCAAACACGAGATCTACAACATCAGCGACGATGACTTCAGCCACGACAGCGACGACGAGTATCACAAACCAACGGTGACGGATGGGGCAATCCATGGGACAACCGGCGTCTCTGTTGAACACCAACATGGCATGGCCAACGGAACGGCCAACAACATGGCTGGTGCAGCAGCGGATCCTCTCGGTCAGGACAAACTCCACCTTGATACATTCGTCGGACGTGAAGACGAGTTGGAAAGATTGAACTCCATCTACGGTCGAATTTGCCGCAAGTCACTGACAAGATCGGCACGATCAGCACAATCGACGAACGATGGCGGCAGCAGCAACAAGGACGCACAAATCGTCTTCATCCACGGATACTCCGGATCGGGCAAGTCTGCGTTGGTGGATCGTTTCTTGAGTCGACTTAGAGTGAAGGTGAACAAGGATAGGTCATCACTAAACGACGAATCCATGCACTCAAAAGAAGAGCAAGCGGATGCCGCCATGGGGAGAGGCAATGCAAATATCCCGGGGATCAAACGAAAGGCCGATTCGCACCCTTGCTATTTCGGGAAGGGGAAATACGACCAGTACAGCACAGGTGGCAACCTTTCCGCCATCGTGGACGCGCTATCACATTTCTTCCAACAGATCCTTGCGCATGCCGATGATGCCGAGTGCGAACGCATCCGGAGGAAGATCTCCAGCAGGATGGATAGCTCACGACAGGGTATGGTGTGCAGAGTTATTCCAGGTCTATCGATGCTGCTGATGGAGCAGAAACTCGGCAAGGCGGGTGAAAGGACGGGTGATGATGCGAGCGGTGCAGCACGTACGCAAACGGTGCAGAATAGCCAATCCGATACGCCGTTTGCAGAAGGTGATGCACACAGCGCGCGCCGACCCATTGATGATGAATCGGCGTGTGCTCGCTCATGTGCCACCATCGATCCGTTGAGAGACGAAGACAAGGGCAGCATCGGACCGAAGGCTCGGGAATGGGCTCAGCTGGTGTACGGTATCAAGGCGACCCTGAAAGCCATCTGCACGGATGATCGACCGCTCGTGCTGTATCTGGATGGTGAGTGAAAGGGATGCCGTCGTGCCAGTGTTTTTCTATTCTGCATCGGATGAACAGTACAGTATGGCTTATCTGCACCTGCATGTGTACTGCACGTTGTGCGCCGCTGCACAAGATCATCTCATTCTCACCTTCTCGTATTGCGCTCATACGCACCTTCACATTCTATAACTAGATCTCCAATGGATCGATGAGCGATCTCTCAAACTCATCACGGAGATCCTCCTCGATCCGTCCATCCGCAACCTTCTCATCATTGGGTCATATCGATCCAACGAGGTACACAGCGATCCTAAGCACCAGCTCACCACCGCCGTCTCCCAGTGGAAAAACAATGGAAAGACCATCCATGACATCCCGCTTGACGATCTCACTGTCACCCAAACTGCGGACCTTCTTGCATCCTCACTTCGACTGGATGCAATCAAAACAGCCCCTCTAGCGAAGTTGCTCCATGACAAGACGAAAGGCAATGTGCTGTACACGATGCAGGCACTGGAAGGGTTGCGCCGTCGCAAGGTCCTGACTCGCAACATCCATACGTTGCAGTGGGAATGGGATGGGCAGCGGGCAGCTGATGAGATTGACATGGCCGCCAACGTGGTTGATCTGATCACATCGAAGCTGCATTCGCTGCCACAGGATCTGCAGAAGTGTTTGCAAATGGCCTCGTTTCTTCGATCAACGTTCTGTCAGTCAGTGTTGGAGACGCTAATGGGTCGGGAGATCGAAGAGCAACAGCAGCAGCGCGCTGGTGGAGAGAGCACAAGGCGCAATCTCTCATTGGCCGAGATGAGCGTCGGTGACGCGTTGAATCTGGCGGTCAAGGAGGAACTGCTAGAGCGGATCCACGTCGACGCAACCACGAAGCAACGCATGGTCGGCTCCGGCGAGTCGTTCCGTTTTGTCCACGACCGAATCCAGCAGGCGGCCTTCTCATTGAGCGTTCCTGGCGATGAGGTCGATCAAATAAAGTATCGCATTG
Organism: Craspedostauros australis; assembly: GCA_026770025.1. Lineage (NCBI taxonomy): Eukaryota > Bacillariophyta > Bacillariophyceae > Mastogloiales > Achnanthaceae > Craspedostauros > Craspedostauros australis. Next base: position 321,136 of record JAMXDE010000052.1, on the reverse strand, counting down.
GAAAGCATCTCATCGACATCGCATCTGATCCCATCCTGGGCGAAGACTGGATGTGGTTCGTCGCCGCGGGGCATCTCGAGAACGTATCATCACTCGCAGTGTCCGAGAACATCATCCCGGCAATCGACCTGGTCAATCTGAATCTCAAGGTCGGGCAGCTCGCCATTGCCGTTGCTGCCTTCGTCCCGGCAGCAAAGTACCTGAACCTGGCATTGACGAATCTTGAGACGAAAATTCCTGATCGCTGGAAAGACCAACACGATCTGAGCATCGAGGTGTATCGGAGCCTATCGGAGGTGGAGTTGACTCTTGGAAATTATGACAAGGGCTCAATGCTATGTCAAACAGTTATCGACAACTCAGGCGCGTCTATCGAGGGTGTCATCCGGGTCAACTCGTCCCTGGTGATGGCGCTGTGCCGCCTGGAAAGATCGAGAGAAGCCATGAACTTGGACCTCCGATCATTGAAGATGCTTGGGACATTTCCCATGAGGAATCACCTTTTCCTGGCATTGAGGGACTTTGGCAAGATCAAGAAGTACTTCGCGAAGCATACAGATGACGAGGTTCTGGACCTCCCCATCATGACCGACCCCAAGATCAAAATGACCATGAAGATCCTGTTCTTCTTCATCGATGTGGCATATCACGCCGGTTGCAAGGGCACCATGATGCTGGCCATGGTCCGACAGACCAGGTTGATGCTGAAGTATGGCCTATGTGCTGAAGGGGCTTACTCACTTGCGGCAGTCGGTTCCATTGCTGTGAGCGTCTTCAAGCATCCAGAGCTCTCAAGACGATTATGCGCGCTCTCACGCAGAATCATGGATCGCACGGTATGCAAGAGTGTTTTGTGCATGTTCTATTCCACCCTGACACACTTCGTGACAGCATGGACGGAGTCTGTGCACGTTTGCTTGGACCAGTATCGACAAGGCCAGCAGGCTGGGATGGAGAGCGGGAATATCGAAGTAGCGTACCGATGCTGGGCGGGTAGCTTGATGCAAGCTCAATTATGCGGTCTGCCACTTTCACAGCTGCAGAAGACTGGCAAGACCTGCATAGCGCAGCTGAAGCACTACGGTCTCCAAGCAACATTCGACACGTTCTCGCCGTGGCAAGATATGGCGGAGACACTGATGGGTATACCATCGACCGTCGCTACATATCCAGACAAGGGCTGGAAAGAATCGTTCGATATCATCCCTTTGAAAGATATCAAGCTCTGGAACTACGTCAGTTGGAGCTATTTCTATTGCAGCCGGATCATGCTGGCAACGTACTTCGGCGATCTCGAGGCTGGATGCGGTTACATCGAGCCTCTTTACTGCGTCACCAAAGGCAACAACGCATTCATTGTTGTCTCTGTAAGGCTGTTCTGTAGCGGGCTGGCGCTTTCCAGGTTGGCCCAACGCACGCCGAACAAGAGGAAGAGAAGGAAGTACAGCCGCCAGTCGCAGCAGTACAGCAATATGTTGAAGTCGACAATAGAAATCAGAGGTAGTAACAACTTGCATCGATACATGATAATGCAAGCGGACCTGATGGCAGCATCAGGAAAAGGATCGGAGGATGAAGTGAAGGCGGCATACGACAAGGCCATCTCATTCTGCGCAAGGTCTGGCTACATCCACGAAACCGCACTTGCAAATGAGCTTGCAGCCGAGTACTTTTTGAACAAGCAAGCACCCGCCGATGCCAAACGCAAATCGCAAGTTGACCACAGCGACTCCGCCAAAAAGGAAGCAATTGGCACAACAAAAAGCTCGACTTTCGAGAGCACAAGCCTGATGGACGACGACACCGGGTTCTACTGGTCGCGGCATTATCTGGGGAATGCCATCTCGCTGTACAACGAGTGGGGGGCAAGGGCAAAGGTTGAACAGCTGCTGGAGAAGCATCCGAACTTTCTCGATCGAAGCATGCTGGAAGGCGGTGTTGATGGGGACAATGGGAAAGGCAGCGAGCGGCGACGAAAACGAAGAACTGCCCGGCATACAGCAGATACGCGAATGTGCGTTGCCACAGCCCACAAGATCATGGCAGAGGTGAACTTTGATGCGCTTTAACTGATCCTATCATTTTGCATGCGTAACCTTACAAGCAGACTGGCCTCAGAGCAGAACTTCGCCTTGTCCCCGTCAGCGATTGTGGAATCGCGATAATGCTCGCGTTTGCTACCTCTCCATTCTCCAATGCTGGAGGCACTCGTTGGATGGTGTCAGATACCGAGAGGCGCCGAGGAGAGCTGTCATGGTGCAGGTGGTGGTTGCTGGAAATGGCAGTGTGCTAGCATCTACCTCTCTGTGGAGAAGTATTCATAGGATGCCGTGTCGACTACCAACTCCCATCCGGACCCGTCGACGTCATTTGTTCTTTTGTGTTCGATCTCCTTCATTTCAGTCTTTCCAAGAATCATTTATCCAGTCGTGTACATGACCATCCAAACGTGTACCTACATTTAACACGTCCGAATCAACAAATCGTTCAGCTCCAAACAACGTGGGAACAGAACAACACTGTGCCTTGGTTGCGTTTTTGTGCTTCGTTCTCCATTCCGTTCCTCCATCTGCGCGCAGCGCGGAAAGCAGAGAATGAGCTGCGCCCATGGACTCCATGGCATTATGAGCATCATCATAGCCTTGACAGACAACAGAAGCATCAATGTCAGAGCGGCGCGGCCTTCAAGTCCCCGTCGCTGTGACATGATTGCGCACTCTGTCCTTGATGAGCCACGACTCTGAGCAAACCCCTTGTCTGTGCTTAGCGCGGTTGTTTCCCGACGCCGCGACTCACACAGATGCTGTCCTTCTCGACAAGACTGAACGATACATCGCCCTCTGTCACCCTCCGACACTCATCTTTTTGCTCTCCTTCCTCATCATCCTTTTTTGCACAAACGGCATCTGCGTGATCTTTGCTGTCCATGCAGAGTCCTCCATCTCCGTTGTTGTTGTCGTTATTGTGGATGGTCTCCAGTACTGCCCTGTCTCACCTCGAATAGCTGGTGGGGTGTGCGGTCCCTCTTTTTGATCCATCCCAACTGTAGGCACAGAAAAATGGGAGGCCTTGACTTTTCGTTGTGTTTTCTGCTCGCAGATCATGCGATCAGCATCCTCGTACGAGCTATGTCGCTTGTTGGCTCTGGAAGAATGGCTGACAAGATGCGTTGGACTGTTTCGCCACAGCGGAGAAGCCCGTGTTGCCAGGCAACGTCTGACACGGACGGCTGCAATGTCATGAGACATTGGTGGAGTCTGGCGGTGGCTCGATGCAGTGTTCTGGGCTGCCTTGGTCGAACTTGATCATGCTGGACATACCTCTGGAGTTGCATTCCTGGAGTGATCCACAATTCGGTGGTATCGGATCCGAACGTCCATGTGGCGTGCACACCAGAAGACGTTGACAGCGATACAAGTGGTCGTGTTGTTTGAAGATTCTCAGTTGATGTGATTGGCATTGCAGTTTATCTTTATGATGAGCTTGTTCAATGGACAGGTCTATGAGTGTCTGTGGGTGTCAATTGGCGTCTATGAGTTCTATCTATGTTTTTGTATGGTGTCCAGAGTGTGTACGTTGTTCACGTTCGTGCTTGCAGTTGCGATTGATGTACACTCATAATGCATGATAGTGTACATCGTTGACCAATCACGGATGTGGTCTTCTCTAAGCGGCACTTCCGGCAACGCTGCGGAACACCATGGATTGATGCTGCTGGTTCGTCTGCAGCACAACACTCTGCACTTGACGCGATGCGCACATCGCAGTGCTTGTGCTTGTGCTTGTTGTGGCTGTGTCCATGGTCATGTTCATGTCCATGTCCATCGCTGTCTGCTTGTCATCGGTGTGCTCTGTGTAATACACCACCTGATAATCCAGCATCGCTTGCACGTTGGCTCTCATCTGTGCGTTGCGTGTGGTGTCGGCATACACTGCTGAGATCATGTCGGGACAGGAGGATCCTTCATGTTCCTGCAGATACTGTTCATCGAGGACGGCGGAGATGGATTCATCGCGGTCCGCTCGTCTCTGTTGAGATCCTTGCTGGGTGCGACATTCCAAGCCGCGAATGTCAAGATTGCTGTCGCTGTTGCTGTTGTGCTGTCTGAGTGTGTTGGCGATGTCCTGTCTGGTGTGGACCTGGTCCTGCTTTGAGCACCAGCAGGCATCGATCTCATCGTTGGTGTAGTCGTTGATGTGGATGATCTCCTTGACTCTGACAGTTTGATGGAAGGCGACGGACTTGCCGCGGTTCTTCCTTGTGTTCTTTCTCTTGTTGCTGTTGTTGTTGAAGGTGGTGGTGTTGGTTGGTTGCATTACGATTGAGGCTGGCATGGTTGTGTTCTTGTGTCAAGTTGGATTGATTCGAAGGAAGCTGGAGTGAGGTGGATGGTGATTTGGTTTTATGAGATGGAGTTGGCGGAATCCAGGAAGGTGTGGTTGGGGCATTGTGGTGACTTCCGTGTTGATTTGTGGTTGTGTGGTCGTGTTACTGCGTCATCGTGTTACCGTCAACATGCGCCATTTCCACGCGTTTACGTTCCTGTAATCGGTGAGTTACGCGTGGGAGAAAAGGTGGGAGAAGATGTGCTGTTTTGTCGTCAGGTCACGAAAGAGCTTCATTGCGATTGTCCGCTTGTGCGTAATTGTCCAAGGGTGTGCGCGATACTATTGTGTTTCTGTGCGTACAGTTGGAGTCGAAGACAACCTGGGCGTTGTTGACAAATGACACTTGCGACACTTCACAACCAAGACAGAGCGAAGGGAGAAGGTGGGATGAAGCATAAGTGGTGTGTTGTTGTGGTCATTTGGACAGATTAATTTTGGTTTGGTTTGTTGAAGGAGTTTGTTGTTCTGTGTGGAGAAGGGGTGTTGCGGTTCTTGATGCGCTTTGTCAGATCCTGTTTGAAATGATATATAGTCCATTGAATGTACTGGACGGGGCTGTGTTCTGACATGTTCTGTGTTCTTCGTTCGGAATGGCAAGAGAGTTGGTGCGTTTTTTATGTGCCTTTGTGATTTGGCGAAGATTCGCGGTCTCTTTCGATGATCGCAATAATGGAGACGCGGCAGAATAAGCCATTATCCAACACTATTTCACCAATATGGCAACACGTCTTGTGGTACTGGTTCGTTAGTGGTATCTTCTCGCTATCTTGGGTCGTGTTACTCCGTGACGTGGCTGACGATTCTTCTTGTTGGATCGTTTGCACGACGATGTCAGAGGACTGCTTGTTCTCGCCCGCGAACTCTTGTTGTGCAGAACATGAGCAAGATCAAGTGCTCACCATCAACAGGAGAACAACGGCAAAGACACCCGCAGCGTGGACATGGGCTTCGAACAGTGGCTGATTTGATGGGAAGCCATGTTGCTCGGATTGATCTGAGCAGGATTGGATCACATCAGTCAAGCCATGCCGACGATTCTGTGTTGAAGGCCAATCCGTGTTTAGTTCAGCGACGGACTTTTCCACATCAACATGTTTTTGTCGCTGGACACGTGCTGAATTACTCAAGTACAACGAACTAGTTTGTGAACCTGTCTTGTTCTTGTTGGTCACCGACGTTTGCGAACGCTAGGAACAAACGTGATGTGACGCGATACCCAATCGCCATAAATGTTCGCAATAGCCATGCAGGAACACCCAACATTTTGTCCGATTTTCACTTTTCTAGCTCGTGACTTACTTTAACGGGACTTAATACACGGCGTTGAGACAGAAAAGTGAATCAGCCGAAATCCCAAACAGCATACTTAGGGTTACGCTATTTTACTTCAATTGTGGTTCGTTCACGCCCATCAAGAGAGACCGGACAAAACCGGAGAAACTAGGTCAGACCGGACATACCGGACAAATGACCGGACAAAACGGACAGACCGGACAAAACGACCGGACAGACCGGACAGACCGGACAAAATGACCGGACAAACCGGACAGACCGGACAAAACGACCGGACAAACCGGACAAAATGACCGGACAGACCGGACAAAAACTAGCGAACAGAACGTACAGACCGGACAATATTAACGAACTTAGCGGACACTGTTAACGGACAGTGTACCCAAACCAGCACTGAAGGTCGGCACGGCGACGTGCGATGGATCAAATGGGAGCAACATTGCGAGTGTCTGGGTTGAGTGTGGAGAACGACCTCCGGCAAGTATTTTTGGTTGATGCGATTAGCATGTGGAAAGTAGATAGCAAAAGCTGTGAAGAGTGGTGCTGGTTCTTACTGTTGCGTACTCCATTCTGAGACACTCTGCTCAAGTTCAATACGCTCTACTCAATTAAGGGTTGCCGTGCTTGGTTTCAAGATAGAAAATAAGCTTGATTTGTTGCACTTCCTGGTAGATGTGTTCTTTGAATTTGCGTTTTCCAAATTGCACATATATACTGGTCAGGGTTGCTGCAACTCTGATGGTGTCGCCTCTGTTTGTTCAACTTTTTGGGTGTCTTGTTGGAGGAGCATACTTGCAGTGGACATGTTGAGCACCAAGCCTCCACAAGAATTCATTGCTTCTCTTGGGTGTATGCATCTATCATGTTCCAATGAGACCAATTCCACCATGGGGTGCAACTCTTTCTTGCCCAACTGTTTCCAATGATCGCAAAGGTGAGCTTCAAACTGGCTGAGCACAACATCAACAAATTCAGCCATGTGGAAGCAGCATGTGTCCCACACTTCTGCAGCAGATAACTCTTCTTCAGTCATTGGCAAGACACCATCTAGCAAGTCCTGTAGAATGATGAATTTTGCTTTGCTAGCCTTTCACTTGATACAACCCTCTCTTCTTGACATTGTGGGGATGTTTGGAGTATGCTGTGGTGTTTGTGCTATGTCTTGACCACTCCTTTCTTGTTGATTCTGTGGAACAATGATGATTTCACTCAGGATTTGGCTTCTGTGCGATTCTTTGAGCTTGGCATGATGCCTGGCTGTCTGAGTTCCTGATAGATAAAACAAGAGAGCTTGCCCCAAACATTCGAGAACAACGAACTGTTGCAAAAATGCAAGCTTGTCCATCCACGGATGCAGGAGCAGCAAGAAGCATTCTCTGATTGGACTGCTTGATGTGTTGTGCCAAGAATAGACAAAGAACAGACCGAGTTGCCAAGTACCTGCAGCAAACATAGAACACAATGACAAGACAGTGATACAACCAAAGTGAGGACAACAGAATGCAGAGAGAGAAAGCTCACAAATCAAACTTCATTTGTTCTTGCCTTTTCTTGTCATGATGACAGTGCCTGCCTCGAGGTAAGCAGCCACAGGAACAGCATCATCAATGTCTTGGACTTCTCTCACTATGGTGATCCACAACCATGATCCATCTATCCCACTCGTGCTGCAAAATTCCACAGCACTTTGGCTATGGCAGGACTTGCACTCCACATACTCTGATGTCTTCCTTGCATTGGATGACAATGATTGGAGTCCTGTGGAAAATGCCCTCAAGAATGAATATTTCTGACACAGGCTTTCTATGTTGAAACTTCTTTTCTCTTGACTCAACGCTTGCACATTGCAACAGCATCAATCTCACAACCAAGAACACAGCAATGATGTTGACAAATCCTCAAGTAGGGAAGATCAACCATAATGCACCAAACATATTGGCAATTTCACACCTAATGGAGAGAATACCAATGACAACAAAGCCAGCAGCATTGCCACCACATCACATCAACAGAAGCCATACATACCCTCTGTACAAATGCTCATTGCTTAACCATTGGGTGTCCTGGAACAAGGTTTTATTGCTGAACTGGTATTTGCCCTTTGTTTCTTGACATGACAATGGATCAAAGAAATACCATGTTCCGATCTCACTATGCATCTTGGCCGGAAACTATTTCAGGTATTTGGGATGACATGCACACAACCACTACTTCCGCAGCAAACACATCACAATATGACAACACTGGAAGAGGCTTCTGAATGTTCCTTGCAGTTCTATGCTTTCTATGGACCTATCCAAAGAATGCCAACATCCTTGCTGCAGCATATGGGATATGTTGATAGTATGCAATATGGAATCATCTATGGTGCTGGATCAAAATGATTGCAGCAATGAAAGCTGGCATGATTGTTTGGCCAAGCTCATTGAATGATCCAGAGAGAACAGCTTTCATTGCCACAGTTGACAGCACAGATTTTCATGCATGGGAGCAGAAACACTCAAAACTCAACACAGATCTGGCATGGGGCTCGAAGAAGTTCAACCACGGTGCTCTCGAATATGAGATCGCAATCACTGTGTACCACTTAAAGTGTGTTTGGATCCACGGGCTCCACCAAGGAGGTAAACATGACTTGACTATTTGTTGTGAAGGATTGTTGCATCAGATCACAGGTGGAAAAGTCATCATTACTGATCGTGGGCACAGGACGAGTCGTATGAAAAAGAATATGATGTGAACACCAAATGAGATCGATGGGCCAGAACTTGAAAACTTCAAGAGCAGAGCATGGTTGCATCATGAGACCTTCAATGAGAGACTGGAGTTCTTCAGCGTGCTGGAGATCACTTTTCGCATGGCACAGAAAAGCAGAAGCATGTGTTTGAAGCCATTTGTGTCATTGTGCAATACCATCAGGATGATGGAGCAGAACTCTTCGAGATTTGATGTCATACCACAAAACATTAATAAGAACAACACATGTATTGCAATAGAACCAGGCATTTGCATTGGCATGATGCCATACTTCAGTGCAAAGCTGGCTTGTTGTCTTGTTTCGCTGATCTGTTCTTGTGGTTTGGGTTGGCTTGCGTCACTCCGTGCGAAGTAGTTTTGTCTGTTTCTTCACGATCCAAATGTCCGTTATATTCGACCAAACGTCCGTTAAATAGTTCGATAAATTCTTGAGTTTTGTCCGGTCTGTCCGGTTGATTCGTTTGTTTTGTCCGGTCTGTCCGGTCGTTTTGTCCGGTTTGTCCGGTCTGTCCGGTCGTTTTGTCCGGTCTGTCCGGTTTGTCCGGTCATTTTGTCCGGTCTGTCCGGTCTGACCTAGTTTCTCCGGTTTTGTCCGGTCTCTGTCGTGCCTGGACCAACGACAATTGAAGAGCAATAGCGTAACCCTATCTACGATTTTCAGGATTTCAGGCGATTCACTTTTCTGTCTCAACGCAGTGTATTAAGTCCCGTTAAATTAGGTCACGATCTAGAAAAGTGAAAATCGGACAAAATGTTGGGTGTTCCAGAACTTCGCTTGTGTCCATTCATCGTCCAGTCTCCATCAAGGGCACCAACGAAGAACACAGCGATATTCATTACCGTTTCCAAGTGTTTCTCTCATCTCCTTCACTGTACGTCTGGAGCTATTTCGAGCTGTCGGCACAACAGCGTCCAAACTTGCGCGATTTCTCAAAGGCCGTGACCAGAAACGACACAGCGCTCGCGAGCATCCCAGCGAACCGTTTGTTGCCACGAAGCAGAGCACCAGCACTCACATCGCATTCCCCTGCTCTTCGTCCTTGCAGCTGAACGTGCCTACGTCCTCGCTTCAGAGAGAGAGAGAGAGAGAGAGAGCATTGGACTTCATTCAGAATACACAAACACATCCACGTGCCAATACCAACACCGAATCTGCTGTGTTGGTCTTCTTGCAGCTGCTCGTTGACTTTTGCACTGACTGGTGATACTAATAAAACAACTTGGCAACTGCGCCACCATCGAACCCAAAACACTTGATCGTCCATCACAAGTGAGGAGATACAATACCATCTCTCTGTCTCTCTTCATCAGCGCTGCCATCGTGATCAGCAGCCACTCTTTCAAGACAGTGTCGGTATAGCCTGTCGGGTCTCGCACCATCGGACCCCGCAATACGTCGCACCACATTCGAAATCATCGATCGACAAGGCATCAAGCACCATGGCAGACAAAACAACTCCCTGTGAGCAGACGGATGATCAAACGTACGCTTCATCACATCCAGGGACAGACACTACCGATGATCCCAAGCACAGTATCTACGACGACGACAACCACACGTTCGGTGACGACGACGATGGCAACGATGACGATGACGAACAGTGGGATCAATTCCAGTTCAACACCTTCGTGGGACGCGAAGACGAGCTGGAACGATTGAACTCGATCTACGGCCGCATATGTCGCAAACCACTGACGAAGCCCACACTTGATGACAGCAGCAGTGCCGATAGCAACAGGGATGCACAGGTCGTCCTCATCCACGGCTATTCAGGGACGGGCAAATCAACATTGGTGGATCGTTTCTTGCATAGATTGAATGATGGCGCAACCAAGTCACCATCGCCGCCCCCATCGTCTCCACCATCTCAAACTGAAACATCCGCAATTGCTCACTCTGTACAGAATGAATCACCCATGCCATCAAACAAGCGACGAGCTGACTCGCATCCATGTCACTATGGAAAGGGAAAGTACGACCAATTCAATGCAGGTGGCAATCTCTCGGCCATCGTGGATGCGCTGTCACATTTCTTTCGGAGCCTTGTTGCATCTGGCGACACCGAAGAATGCGACCGGATCAGGATGGGACTCAATCGGAGGATGGATGCCACACGCCGCATGCTTGCGTGTCGAGCCATTCCGGGGCTTGCGTCTTTGTTGAAGGAACATCGGGCAAGTCTTGCAGGCAATGCTGGCAATTTGGTCGGTATCGCGACCTCAAACAGTTTTCGAAGCGGTCGCTCAAGCGAGTTGCTTCGCGAAGACCAGGCGTCGGTTTCTGCGGGCTCGATAGCTTCGGGGAGTGTGATGGACACAGGCACGTTCTCCCATGCGGGATCCAAAACGAACGAGTGGGTTCAGCTGGTGTACAGCTTCAAGGTCGTTCTGAAGGCCATCTGCACTGACGGCCGTCCTCTCGTGCTCTATCTGGATGGTGAGTGGTAGCAATGGCATTGTCTGTTTCATGTGTGCGATGTTCCTCCACGGCCTCGGCGCGGCATCGTACGAGTACGCTGTCACAACGCACCACACTGAACCACCGTTGTATCTTTCGCGTTCCCGATCTCTCACATTCGCACACCTGTACTCGCACGATCAGACCTTCAATGGGTTGATGAACGATCTCTCAAGCTCATTACGGAGATCTTGATCGACCAATCCATCCGCAACCTTCTCATCATCGGATCATACCGATCCAACGAGGTGCACAACGATCCTCAACATCAGCTCACCACGGCCGTCTCCCAGTGGAAAAACAATGGAAAAACCATCCATGATATCGCCCTCAATGATCTCACAGCCACTCAAACTTCGGAGCTGCTCGCATCCTCACTTCGGTTGGATGCAGTCAAAACAACCCCTCTGGCCAAGCTGCTCCATGACAAGACCAAAGGCAACGTTCTCTACACCATGCAAGCGTTGGAGGGACTGCGCCGTCGTAAGGTTCTGACTCGCAACATCCACACAATGCAATGGGAATGGGATGAGCAGCGAGCAGCCGATGAAATTGATCTATCAGCGAATGTCGTCGACCTGATCACATCGAAGTTGCAGTCACTGCCTGAGGATCTTCAGAGGTGCTTGCAGATGGCTTCATTCCTGCGATCGACGTTCCGCCGGTCGTTGCTGGAGACGCTGATGGACATGGAGATTGAACAGCAGCAACAGAAGGCAGATGGTGGAGACACCATGCGTACCTTGGCAGGGACCGATATGAGCGTAGGTGACGCATTGAATCTAGCAGTGAAGGAGGAACTACTGGAGAGACTCGATGTCGACACAGCAACCGCCGCAGAGATAGCTGAAGGCACAGTCACCTCAGGTGCGACGTTCCGCTTCGTTCATGACCGAATCCAACAGGCGGCCTTCTCGTTGACTCCTCCAGGTGACGAACTCGATCAAATGAAGTATCGGGTTGGTAAACACCTCATGGAGATCACGTCTGATCCCATGCTGGGTGAAGATTGGATGTGGTTTGTGGCCGCAGATCATCTGGAGAATGCATCTTCGCTCACAACCACCAACACTATCATCCCGGAGCTTGATCTGATCAAGCTGAACCTCAAGGTTGGGCAGCTCGCCGTTGGCGTGGCTGCATTTGTGCCAGCAATGAAATACTTGAACCGGGCATTGACGAATCTGGAGGTCAAGATAGCTGACCCTTGGAAGACGCAGCATGAGCTGTGTTTGGAGATCTACCATAGATTATCCGAGGTTGAGCTGACCCTTGGCAACTATGAGAAGGGATCGATCCTGTGCCAGGCCATCATCGACAACTGTGACAATTCCATCGAAGACATCGTCAGGGCAAACATATTGCTTGCCGTGGCTCTCGAACGGATGGAGAGACACGAGGAAGCTTGTGACTTACACCTTCGGTCGCTCAAGTTGCTGGGGACATTCCCAATGAGAAACCATCTATTCCTGGCACTGAGAGACTTCAGAAAGCTCAAGAAGTACTTCGCGAAGCACACAGATGAAGAGGTGCTGAACCTTCCTATCAACATCTAGATCGAAATTAGGTACCCATCTCCCATGACTGAAACGTGATTCATTATTTTTGATTCGACTCGATTTTGAGAGTATAGTCGAGTGAGTCTTGATACACGATTGAGATTCAGTCACTACAGTCATCGAACATGACGTAGGCACTGACATCATCGTATGACGTCAGTGGATCGGTCATTATGATCCTCGGAATCGAGATTATATCTTAGTCATGGTATGCTGACCTGTCTAGCCTAGCCGAATGCATCATCGAGCACGTGGCAGCAACATTTAGGATCCAGAACAACATCGTCAGGGGTGATGCATGCACCCCACCGACGTAGACGGATCAATCCATATGTGATCAAACAGAGATCAAGACCAGACAAGATCAGACAGAGATGAAGAAAGACCAAAGGTGGAGATAACACGAGATATCGTGTAGATCAACATGCCATCTTGGGCAATGTTTTAGAAAAGACTGCGAGAGAAACCACGAGGTAATCGAGCAGCACGATAGCAACCGTGCAATAGGCACCATCTTTAGAATGATGAGATCATCATCTCATAATCCAAACTCAATCATCAATTGAACACAACCTATTAGAACAACAACAACCACCAAACATCTCCAACTCCACCTGACGGATTGATCACCCTGGCGGCGTAGTAAGTGCAGTGTTTGGTGCCCTTTTCCTGTGTGTAATTGCTGATTATCAGATTAACAGTCGCAAGCCTCTATCGAGTGTATGAACGAAAATTGAAGCGCTGTGCTGCTTGGTGACATCACGCTGTCCCCTTCCCTCGGAATCCGGAAAACCCAACGCGTTCGTGACGACGAACCAAATTGCTCGTGTGTGCAGATTGCTACGTGCCGCCACACCCGCTTTGCCCTGCTAAAGTGCAGAAAGGCTCACCCACTGTTGCGAATATCGCAGGTGGAGTAATTATTCCCTAAAACAACCAAGTATCGCACCACTGCGTTACTTACGATAGCTGGTCAGCTAAAAGACAAAGGTATAAAAGCCCGTGAAGCAAGACACACGTAAACACTTGGCCTGGTCAGCATCGACAAAGGTGAAAGCCCGTGAAGCAAGACACACGTAAAAACTTGGAGCGGAAAGGCCCTCTGAAACCTATCGGCAATCTCCCCGTGAGTTGTCGCGACCTGGTCAGTCGTTAACACTAAGTCTAAGCCGTACTTGAGATCGGTTAACGTCCAAAAGGGACGCAGAGATAACTGCTAACCAGACTAGCGTCTGCCCTTGACTGGGGAAGAAACGTGATCGGTAGAGATACCGCGGATGCAACCCGTAAAGCTAGCATTGTGTTGATAGCAATATCACCAAGTGAGTCTAACGACACCGGAAGGCAGGTATACGCTGGACGAAAACGCGAGTGGTGGAACCAGGTGAATTAAAGCGACTGCTGGCACCTGGGGGGCACCGCGCTCAGTAGCGTGCAAAACCCTGTTAGTATCAGGTACATCGGGCAAGCTGCTGCCAGATCTAAAACACGTATAGCAAGCTGATCCGTGGCACTCAAAGGAGGCACGGATTGGATCGAAGGTCCAACTGGGTGAAACCAAAGGTGCACCACATCCTGGTGGAGCACAGCTGAGCAAGCGCAAGAATACAGCGTTCGGAGAGACGAAATCCGAACGGGCAGGGCCATCCAACGCGCAATCCATCCGCGACGTTTCATCGTTTTTCAAGACTAACAAACCGACAACAATTCCATCAACAACGCCCATTTGCGCTCAGTCCACCTTCTGATTGGCTACGAATTCCTTCAGTTCGTACAATCACTGGCGCGTCATCACCGGCTCACAACTCCTTCGCCATTCCAGTCATTCATCCGACTTCGGGTCGCGCGCCAACACATCGCACAAACGGGAAATTCACACGGTCCTGACTGACGTTTTTCCATCGGTCATCCTTCGCCTCGGGTTAAGCACGGTCATCTTCGCATTCATCGATCGGGAAATTCACACGGTCCCGTCTGGCCTTCCATCCGTCGGTCAGTCACAATTCGAGACATCGCGCACGGATTAACCGCAGTCCACTCGTGACATCACACTACCGCTGACGCCTCCGCCATCACTGGCGCTTTCCATCCGGCACCACTTCCAATCCCGACGAATTCCGACAAGCGCAGAAGTCCACCGTCACATCCCGGCGAACACTTCGACATCACAGCGGACGGCACAGTCATTTCTAAGTGTGACCACTTTCCTGGGAGCTGCGGTAATTTACACGTCCGATAAAAATAACAACAAATCTGGACCTACTACTACCACCTCGCAACACCCAGCTACACGATGTCCAACCCAATCCCAATCAACGACACCATCCTGGCGCACGTCCTCAGCGTTCTCGGATATGACGACTCGTCAACTGAATGGCTTATCTTGCATACCGAAGAGATCCGAACCATCATGGATTTTGCTTCGCTCCATCGCGGGGACATGCTCGAGTTCAATGCCACCATCGAACGATCTGATCCAGAACCCGACTACGTAGCCCAACTGTCTAAGCTAGCAGTCCGGAAATTCACAAATGCCATTGGCTGGTTCAGTGTTCAACCTAATCCTACTGTAGAGACATGGCAGGAACTCAACCAAGCTTCTTACATGGAGTATGTCGCCCGGACGTTCACGCCATCGCCCGCATCCTCGGCCGCCATGCCTGACACAGCCACCAGCGCATTCCCCTTCGAGACAACGAAGACCGAACCAACGGAGAAGACCGGACGCGACCTCGCCGCAGATTTCAACCGTAGCATCAAACGTAACATTAGCGACTACCCAAAGTTGTCTGATGATAAATACTTCGCTACATTCCATCGTCGTCTGCGTGCCACTGCTGCTGCTCATGGCATCTCCAATGTTCTCGATGTTGACTACACCCCATCCGATGAACAAGCCGAGCTCTTCAAAGTGCAGTCCACCTTCCTGTTCAACGTGTTTGTATCCAACCTGCAGACCACGAAGAGCAGGAAGTGTGTCACTCCGTACGAATCGATCTGTGATGGACAAGCCGTCTACTGCAGGCTGGTCCGCGAGTACACCACCGGTGCCACCGCCGTCAACACCATCCGACGCATCCGAGACGAGATCATCAAGTTCAAGCTGGATAAGCAGTGGCGCAAGACCCGTGAGCAGTTCCTGGACCTGTGGCAACACAAGGTGCACGAACTTGAGGCTTTGCGTGATGATCCGATCGACGACGCGACGAAGAAGGAGTGGTTGACCAACGCCATCGAGGCCGACAAGGCGCTGTACCAGTCTATCTTCCAGACTGACTACCTGCAGACCGCTATCCTGGCCTACTCACCCGGCAAGACCGCGACCACCATGGAGTTCGACACTCTCGTTGAGCTCGTTCGATCGTACGCCGTCCAACTCGATGGTCACGACGCCAACAAGCCGAAGACGCCACGGCAAGTCAACAATACTGATCAGCGCAAGCAACGTGGGAAGGATAAGGACGACGGACCTAACCTCTGGAAGCCGAACAAGGACTACAGCAAGGAGACACGAGAACGGCTGCCGCGTGAGGAGTTTCAGAAGCTGACGGATAAGCAACGCAGCGACTTCCTCCAAGCCCGGCGAGCCAAGTCTGGACGTGGTAAGAAGGACAAGCCTAGACGTTCCGCCAACAACACCAACCGCGGTGGATCCACATCCAACCAGAACGACCAACAGGACACCCAGACCAACGACAACGGTAGTAACAATAACGAATCTAGTTCTACCGCTGGAACAGCAATCAACCGTATGCTTTCCAATGCCATGTCTAGCGCGTCCGGGAGCCCACCGACTACCCTCGTCATTGACGGTCGCACCTACACCCTGTCTCACACGAACGTATCGTACAAGTTCAACAACGCGAACGTGACTGTGCAAGGCGCATTGGTGGATGGAGGTGCGAACGGCGGTCTCGTTGGCGAGGACATGCTGGTGATGGAGTCCACGTCCAACCGTGCTGATGTCTCTGGAATCGGCGACGCAGAGATCAAGGATCTGGCGCTGGTCACGGCCACCGCTGTCATCCAGACCACCTCAGGGCCGGTGATCGGTTGGTTCCATCAGTACGCCAACTACGGGAAAGGGCGCACCATCCATTCTGCCAACCAGCTCGCGGCGTTTGGATTGGATGTCAACGAGAGACCCAAGAACCTCCCTGGCGGTCGGCAAACCATCGTCACGCCAGACGGATTCGTCATCCCACTCACCGTGCGTCAAGGCCTCGCATACATGGACATGCACAAGCCAACTCAGGCAGAGCTAGACGATCTGCCACACGTGTTCTTCACTTCCGACCAAGAATGGGACCCATCTGTCCTGGACGGGGAGGCTGATCTGGACAACGTTCCCGCAACCGAACGCGGCGAAGACGACGACATCGACATCACCATCTCCAAGTGCGTTCAGTACGTTCAATCCGCTGCAACGCTCGGGGATGGGGAGAAGGCGACCAAGGCCGGGCCACGCAACATCGTGGGTAAAGCGCCCAACTTCCATGCGCTACGGCCGTACTTCGGGTGGATTCCAGCAGACCGCGTGCGTGACACTCTTGCATGTACTACCCAGTGGTATCGCATGTCTGAGCGTTATCCCATGCGTAAACACTATAAATCTAGATTCCCCGCAGCCAATGTCGACCGACTACACGATGTTGTTTCCATGGACACGTTGTTCTCTGACACGCCTGCTCATCATGACGGAGTCCCTGGACACGGTGGATGTACCATGCTACAGGTGTTTGTAGGATCCAACACGCGCCTCACAGCGGCGTACCCTCTGGCAAGCGAGTCCCATGTTCCCCATGTTGTCCAAGACTTCATTCGGGAGCATGGTGCCATGGACGTGTTGATGTCCGACAACGCCACGGCGCAGATCGGGGGCAAGATGAAGGACATCCTCCGGCAGTACTGCATCGCAGACCACCAGTCCGAACCACACCACCAACATCAGAATCCTGTCGAGCGACGCATCCAGGATATCAAGCGCACCGCCAACGGCATCATGGACCGAACTGGCACCCCTGCCAGGTTCTGGCTCATCTGCACCTTGTACGTCGTGGGACTGCTCAACCATCTGTCACAGTCCACGGCCGGTCACATCACACCCATCCAAGCCGCCACTGGCCAACGTCCCGACGTGAGCAAGTACCTCAACTTCCACTGGTGGGAGCCGGTGTACTACAAGGTTGGGAATGCTGCCTTCCCGGGCACCACGCAGGAACGGCGTGGACGCTGGGCTGGACCGTGCGAGCACAAGGGTGACGAACTGACGTTCTGGGTACTAGATGACGCGACGCAACGGCTGTTGCCACGCTCGGGCATCCGACGTGTGTCTGATGACGCGCGAAACCTTCGGGCGGACTACCCCCTGCCTGATTCTGGGGAGGATGGTAACGTGGGTGACGAAGCTAGCGAAACCGAAAATGCAGAAGATTTCGACAGTGACAGCACACCTAAAGCTAGACAACCCGTTGTGCATGCACTATCTGACCTGGTAGCCACATCACATGGAGAATCAGATCCAGGTGTAGTCAAAGTCCCCAAGTTCAGTCCTGATGAGCTGCTCGGATTGACCTTCCTCCATCAACAGGATGGACTCAAGTGGAGAGCTCGAGTGATCCGCAAGATCAAGGACGGAGACGCAGCCAACCATGACAACATCAAGATGCTCATCGCATACGGCGACGACGACACCGAAGAGCTCATCGCATACACGGATCTGGCCGACATCATCGAACAGCAACACGAGCAGGAGATTGGCGATGGGGAGATGTGCGTATTCAAAGCCATCACCGGTCATGAAGGTCCATTCCACTCCAGTCACAGCAAGTACAACGGCTCCTCCTACAATGTGAAGGTACAATGGGAGGATGGCAGTGTGACAATGGAGCCGCTGGACGTGATCGCCAAAGACGACCCTGTATCCTGTGCAAAGTACGCCGCAGACAACAACCTCCTCGGTCTGCCTGGCTGGAAAAGATTCCGTAAACTAGCAAAGAGAAAGAAGAAACTCAACCGTCTCATCAATGCTAGTAAACGCAAAACACGTGCACAAGGTCCTATCTTCAAGTTTGGTGTTCAGGTTCCACGGAACGGGAAAGAAGCCCGCCAGCTTGATGCGAAGAACGGCAACTCCAAGTGGGTAGACGCTGAGAGAAAAGAAATGGATCAGCTCCACGAGTATGGAACGTTCCAGGATCTTGGCAAGAACGCTCGGAAACCAGACGGATACAAGCAGATCAAGCTCCTCTGGGTGTACGACGTGAAACACGACCTTCGGCACAAGGCAAGATGCGTAGCAGGAGGGCACTTAACGGATCCATGCAAAGATATGGCATATGCTGGAGTAGTCAATCTCAGATCATTCAGGATTGCACTGCTTGCAGCAGAACTCAACAACCTCAAGCCCATGGTGGGTGATATTGGTAATGCCTATCTAGAAGCCTACACAAAAGAGAAGATCTGTTTCGTAGCTGGTCCTGAGTTCCAAGAGCTTGCTGGTCACATGATGATCATTGTGAAAGCGCTCTACGGGCTGCGCACGTCTGGTGCTCGATTCCACGAGTCTCTGGCCGACACACTCCGCGACATGGAGTTCTTTCAGTGCAAAGCTGACCCGGATGTGTGGATGAGGGATGCTGGTAGATGCTGGGAATACATCTGTGTGTACGTAGATGATCTGATGGCCGTCATGGAAGACCCACAGTCATTCTTCGACACGCTCATCAACAAGTACAAGTACAGGTTGAAAGGTGTAGGACCAATCAAGTATCACCTCGGCGCAGACTTCGACCGAGACAAAGACGGAACCCTGACTATGAGCCCGCAATCTTACATCAAACGGATGCTGGCGAATTACGAACAGGTGCATGGGGAGCTTCCACGGACCTACACCAGTCCCATGGAACACAACGATGCCCCCGAGCTAGACACATCACGTGAACTAAACCCTGTAGAGACCAGACAGTTCCAATCACTCATCGGCGCCCTTCAATGGTGCATCACATTGGGACGGTTTGACATTGCTGCAGCTGTGATGACCTTGTCTAGATTCAGAGCTCAACCCAGGATTGGTCACATGGACCGCGCTAAACGTGTGTATGGATACCTCCGAAAGCGTTCTGATGCCGCCATCAGGTTCAGAACGGGAATTCCAGATCACGAGCGCTTCTTCGAGGTTCCTGACCATGAATGGATGTACTCTGTATATGGTGACGCCGAAGAGGAGACCGCAGACGACGATCCAACACCCAAAGGCAAGGCAGTTCGAATGACGACGTTTGTAGATGCCAATCTCATGCACTGCAAAGTGACAGGCAAATCTGCAACTGGTGTTCTCCATCTGCTCAACCAGACACCCATCGAATGGTTCAGCAAGCGCCAGACCACCGTCGAAACTGCAACCTACGGATCGGAATTCGTCGCGGCAAGACAGGCAACAGAGCAAGTGATTGCCATGCGCCTTACCCTTCGTGCAATGGGAATTCCGCTGGACGGACCTGCCTGGATGTTCGGAGATAACCAGAGCGTGATCACATCCTCCACCATCCCAAACAGTGTGTTATCCAAACGACACAACGCATTGGCGTACCACCGCGTACGTGCCGCAGTAGCTGCGAAGATCCTGCATTTCTGCAAGATAGACGGAACGGAAAACGTAGCCGACGTCATGACCAAGTTCCTTCCATGGGCGAAGTACTGGCCGTTAGTGAGGCCACTTCTATTCTGGAAAGGAGAGACTCTGGGTGGATGAACAAGACCCCCGACCATAGGGGAGTATCAACATCTAGATCGAAATTAGGTACCCATCTCCCATGACTGAAACGTGATTCATTATTTTTGATTCGACTCGATTTTGAGAGTATAGTCGAGTGAGTCTTGATACACGATTGAGATTCAGTCACTACAGTCATCGAACATGACGTAGGCACTGACATCATCGTATGACGTCAGTGGATCGGTCATTATGATCCTCGGAATCGAGATTATATCTTAGTCATGGTATGCTGACCTGTCTAGCCTAGCCGAATGCATCATCGAGCACGTGGCAGCAACATTTAGGATCCAGAACAACATCGTCAGGGGTGATGCATGCACCCCACCGACGTAGACGGATCAATCCATATGTGATCAAACAGAGATCAAGACCAGACAAGATCAGACAGAGATGAAGAAAGACCAAAGGTGGAGATAACACGAGATATCGTGTAGATCAACATGCCATCTTGGGCAATGTTTTAGAAAAGACTGCGAGAGAAACCACGAGGTAATCGAGCAGCACGATAGCAACCGTGCAATAGGCACCATCTTTAGAATGATGAGATCATCATCTCATAATCCAAACTCAATCATCAATTGAACACAACCTATTAGAACAACAACAACCACCAAACATCTCCAACTCCACCTGACGGATTGATCACCCTGGCGGCGTAGTAAGTGCAGTGTTTGGTGCCCTTTTCCTGTGTGTAATTGCTGATTATCACTTCCCGTCATGACCGATCCCAAGATGTTGATGACAATGAAGATCTTACAGTACCTCGGATCTGTTGCCTTCCTGGCTGCCAGGGATGCGACGTTGCTACTCGCGGGATTTCGCCAGGTGACGTTGATGCTGAAGCATGGGCAGAGTGGCGAAGGTGCCTATGGGGCTCATGTGACGCGCTCGGTCGCATTACATATCATGAAAGATGTGAAATTCGCAAAACGGTTGCAAACACTCCCGGCAAGGATTCTCGCTGCGACGGACTCCAAATACGTGATGTGCCAGTTTTTCGCGTCAGATACAGGATTCCTGACTACATGGTCTGAGCCTGTACATGTATGTTTGGCAGCCTATCAAAAAGGCCATCGAGCCGGGATGGAGGCAGGTGATTTGTCTCATGCATATCGGTGCTGGGGGATGTGCTTGCTGCATGGCTTCATGTGTGGGGTCCCGCTTGTGTCCTTGCACCGCACGGCGAAGATGTTCCTGGTCCAAGTCGAACATTACAACCTGAAGGAGATTTCCAGCTCGTATGGACAAGTCGCACGTTTCTTCGAGATCTTGCTGGGCATGTCGTCTTCTCGACTTCAAGGCGAAGTGATTCGGGAGCAATCAGGTGAACAATCAATCGGGCACTGGAAGGACCGGTCTGATGTCCCATCAGCCAAAGACATGAATCGTGAGCAACACATTCGTTGGGGTATATGATACTGGTGCTACGAGCAATTAACGATGTACTTCGGTGAATTGGAGCTGGGAAAGATCTGCATGGGGCCATCAAAAGCTAGCGCTGGGCTCGACCATACCTTTGCTCGGCAGACCGTGAGAGTGTTTCAAGGTGGGCTTACCATGTCCAGGATGGCGCAAAAGACAGACAACAAGAGAAAGCGGAGGAAGTACCACCGCAAGGCGGCAAACTACACGGCAGAACTTCGTCGTCTGGTCGAGAGAAATGGCGGCAACAACCTCCATCGGTACCTCATCATGGAGGCAGACACGATGGCAGCTGGAGGGAAGCAATTCGAACAGAAGGTGAAGGCAGCGTACGACAAGGCCATTTCCTATTGCGCAAGATCGGGACATGTCAATGATGCAGCGCTGGCAAATGAGCTTGCCGCTGAGTACTTTCTGAACAAGCACACAGGCACACCGGCGCTGTCTGGGTCTTTGCGTCGCACAGCTTTGAGCGGTCCCTTACGAAGCTCTGATTTTGAGAGCACTGGTGTCCTGGACGATGACGAAGACTTCTACTGGCCACGGCAGTATCTGGGAAATGCCATCTCGTTGTACAACGAATGGGGAGCAAGGGCAAAGGTGGATCAGCTGCTGGAGAAGCATCCGAACTTTCTCGATCGAAGCATGCTGGAAGGTGGTGTTGGTGGGGAGAACGGGGAAGGTGGCGAGCGGCGACGGAAACGAAGAACTGCCCGGCATACAGCAGATACGCGAATGTGCGTTGCCACAGCCCACAAGATCATGGCAGAGGTGAACTTTGATGCCTTGTAGTTGCACGGAGTACGATAGATTGCAACAGAACTGGAATAGTAGAATGCGACTGATGAAAAATCGTCCATCGGGAATTGATCCACGCATGGCCGCCTATTGTCGTCCTGAGAACCGAAAGATGGAGTAATTGCAGATGGGAATCGAGGGATGTACGAGTGTGATGCACATAGGTACCGGCTGGCACGAAAGGCGAAAAGTCAGGGCCTTGACGATGCATTCGTACACGGACGTAGCATAAGCCGATTGGTGTATTATAATCTCCACTTCATCAACTATACGTGGAGTTGAGATTCAATAAGGGACAGACTATTACCAGACACGGTATCAACCCCGATGGGAGAAATTCTTGTTTTGGCGCGAAATCCTCAGACTTGATCGACCACCAAATCTTTTCTCCTCCTTTCTCTCCTCCATTCACGAATTCATCATGACTCAAACATGACCGACCTGACTCACATCTCACCTTGGGAACTATCCAATCTGCTTCAACTCAAGCAATGGAATCCGAGAGTGAACTCCAGCCACAGCCATTGCTTCATGACTGTCACTATTGAGTGTCATGATCTACACTGCAGTGTGTCTACGTGTGAGGAGAGCAAGGAACTGAAATAATTGCCTACCCTCAAGCACTGAACCAAGTACATCAGCGCAGGGTCCCATCAAGCTGTGTGACATTGTTTCTTTACCCTACCAACACTATAAGCTAACTCATAATAAACAGACAAGGATTAGCTACAAAGCACTCATCTACTCATCGTTACAGTAACACATCTTCAATCCCGTACACCTCTCTTGAACTGCATCACATGGCTATCTCGAAGCCAGCAGATTCACGAGGCATCCTCCACCGATTCGCGTCGACTGAGCCCGAATCCTAACTAGTGGTGTGTTGTTGTGGTCATTCGAACAGATTAATTTTGGTTTGGTTTGTTGAAGGAGTGTGTTGTTCTATGTGGAAAGGGGGCATTGTGGTTGACATGGTGTTGTGTCAGATCGTGTCTGATCAAATCGTTATGGTGTTGTGACTTGTTTGATTTGTTTTAGCTTTCTTCGCGGGACATGCTTGAGGAGATGCGGTAATATCTTTTCAAGCATTTTTATTCATGTCCACAAGAACCTGTGTTCGTTTGCATTTGTCGACTAGAATCAACGGACCGCGGCTTCCGAAAGTGTTGGTCAGAACGATGGACAACAAAGAACGCTTGCTATCCAATAAAGTGTCAACGCAGCTGATGATGTTATGACCTCGAGCAACCTCAAGAAAACGCGTTGGGCGGCTTTTGCGTCGCACGGCCCTTGGACGACACAGCGATCACAACAAACAAGCCGGAACGCCGCAAAATTGCGCCTCCATGGTCATGTCCAGGGAGTCGAGGTAAACGAAGGCGTGCACAGAAATGGCCCGTACGACAGACAGACAGAAAATAACACAAAATGCACATACAGTCCGCCACAAAGCAAGAAAGAAAGTAAGCAATTTTTGGGGCCAGCAATTTGTCTCCTACAATTATGATGATGGGTGCAGAATGCGCCCACCACCATGCCTCTGCCCCTATTTATATTGTTTTCGTTTTTTGCTTTTTGTGTGGTTTTGTTGTTGTTGGTGTGGTTTGGTCGGTGTTGATATATCATTCATTCTTGATCTCTTGTTCATACCGCTGTTGCTTTGGTGCTGCCTTCAGCTGCTGTCTTATGTCTTCATTCGTTCCGATGCTGTGCCATATGGTGCTGCCTTGTTACTTTGCTTCTGCTGCCGAATTCTGTTTGCTTCCCTGCGGCAAGGGCTTCTTGTTGTCCTTCAATGCGGTAGGATGCCGGCGCGTGCTGCTGCGTGTTACCACAGTTACTTTTGCAGCGGCTGTTGGTGTGTTGGAAGTGGCTGCACCATTCTTGCTCTTGTTGCTGTTTCCACCATCATCCTTCCTGCTTGTGCTGGGAAGGACTTTTGCTGCTGGCTTCCTGTTGCTTCCAGATTGGGTGCTCTTCATGCTTCGGATACTCCTATTGCTTCTGCCACTTCTGTTGCTTCGCGATGTTGCACAGCTCCTTGCACTGGCAACGCTCATGTTGCCAGTGCTTGCGGTCCCATATCTTGCCTCCTTTCGTCCGTTGGCCTTATGATACCGGACGCTGACGGTGTCTGAGTGCATTCTGTGCGCTGCATTGCGTATGGCATCGCGGCTGATTGCATTCCTGTTCTTCCTAGTCATGCTGCTCGTGCTGTGTCGACTGTGACTGGACTTTGCACTGGACACACTCAGATCATCACTGTAGGTGCGACGACTCCTGCTGGTCCGATGGCTGCGTTTGGAGCAGCGGCTGTATGCACTGCACACACTCTCCCGCGAGCCCTTCCTGCTGCAGTGCTTCGTTGATGCACTCCGGATTCTTCTGCATGAGCGGAACATTTCGTCATCGGCGCATGACGAGTGGATGCTTATCACATCCTCACAGTTTGTGGCGTCCACCCTTTCATCATGGTTCTTGTTCATTGTTGCAGTTCATTGGCGTTTGTGGTTTGCATGTTGTTGTGTGTGA
Source organism: Craspedostauros australis (assembly GCA_026770025.1). Taxonomy (NCBI): domain Eukaryota; phylum Bacillariophyta; class Bacillariophyceae; order Mastogloiales; family Achnanthaceae; genus Craspedostauros; species Craspedostauros australis. Next base: position 296,151 of record JAMXDE010000052.1, on the reverse strand, counting down.
TGTGTGTGTTGTGGCAGATAGAGCCAAATCAATGTGCAAAGAGGAGGATGGTGTGAGAACATGAGCAATGCATGCAACCAATATTCTGCTCAGTGTGTTCTTACCTTCTGATGTTGCACACTGCGACGTCGAGGTGGCGGCATGCCCCCTGTAGAGTTATCCAAGGAGTCCTCATCTGCGGAGCTGCCTGACTCCATCAGATCAACAATGCTCTCACCCGTTCTGTTGTTGTGGGGGTGACGTGGGCTCCCCACAGAACCTCGAGGAAGGATTTGGCCCCCAGCTGGCCAGTTCCCAGCGCATGAGGAGTAAGTGGCTCGACTCATGGGTGCGGCTGGTACAGGGCGCATAGAATGCCCTTCAACCATGCGCACGAGGAGCAGTGGGGCAGGGACTTCACCTTTTCCATTATTCAATGGGATGGTGGGGTTCACAAAAGTGCTTCCAAGCATGACGTTGTCGTTGGTGCCTTCAAGCCTTCCACTGACTTGGAATGGTAGGGTCTCCCGATGCACTCTCACAATCGTGAAATGGTGTGTTGAGACCATTGCCACCGCCGAACGGTATGCTGCACGTCGTTCGGTCTGCAACTCAAACCCGAATAGGCGCACTCCGTCCGAGGCACCATTTCGATGGTCGATCATGGCATTGTCTTGGGATATGGTTGATCGTAGGTTGGAGTTTGCGGTAATGTGCACCTCCAGACACGTACCATCCTCCGACACCAGGCTTCGGATGTCCTCCTCAGAGGTTCCGGCTGGCAGCTCGAAATCAATCCCGAGCACTCGATGTCCAGCACTGTTCTCGTACTGGTGACGAATGGCCGGCAGCACAATGGAGGCGTTTTGCGCCACCCATTCCTTCACCGAAGGGAGAACCCTTGCTTGTTTTGGAATCATGAATTGACAGTTTCTGTCTGCTGCTGTTGCTGCTGCTACCGCCTCTGCCTCCGTTCTTGGTGGCGATGGGCTCCATCCCGTGGTTGGGAGAGCAGGCGGCTGGGATGAACTAGCAAGCGGAGTATTTCCGTGAGACATTCCCTGTGGCCAGGCATATGCCGATGGCGATAGCTGGCGCGGTGGTGCAGGCTGCAACAAAACACCAGGGAATGTTGGGGAGGGCGTCGCCGTGTTCACGGAATTGGCATCGTGTGGCGACGTTGTTGCTGCTGTTGGTCCCCCATGACCATGATTCGCGGAATCTGTGTTGTTCGATGATGCAGTGTTGAGGAACACAGATGGCGACATCGATGGATTCGCTCGCGAGGCAGGGGACACATGATGCCGATTTTCAACATACGTTGTGATATCGGGAGCAGCGAAAGGGTTGGTGCGGCCTGAAAGGAAGTGAGTGGACATTAGAGTGGCAATACAGAAGCAATGTTCTGATTCAAAATGGCGAGCAACACAGACATCATTGAGGACCAGTGTTGCGCATCATGACGTACCAAGCTCCATTGCGATCTGACGTTGAAGGTTGCGGTAGTTCCTTGCAAACTGCGCCTCAATGAACACGTGGAGAAAGCTGTTCTGTTCCCACACCACAGCTGGGGGGAGGGAAGATGGTATCTCACCGGAGATCAGCATCCCTCGCAGCTGTTGGACCTCTGGGGCATTGCGCGACCACACTTTCCTTGCCGACATGGTCGTGCGTGGGTTGATTGTGCTGATACGATGGTGATTGCTGGTGTAGCTGCGCCTGGAACTGTGGTTGTGGTGGTAGTTCCAATTGGAGTGGTGCAAGGGTTGGAAGGTCTTGTTGTATGACCACGACAACATTCAAGCAGCTGTGATGTGACTTTGGAGTGATGCGATCATCCTTCATGTCATGGTTTGCGTTGTTGTCAACGCGTTCATCAACGACGTCGGCATCGACCTCGTGGTCTCTGTCTGCTTCAACCTGTCTCCAACGTGATCGCCCACACGCTCATCAACCCGCACATCCGCGGGAAGAGCATCAGATCAGAAAGCTGCCGAGCGGTTCAACACGTCGTCGTTGCAGACAGAGAGGAGGGAAGATCGAACCAGCAACTACTTCTCAAGCGCCACGTCGTCAGCAGGTGCACATCAGGCCTGCCTGGTGCAAAAGGCAGACAATCGGGGCACATACGAAATTCTCGATGTCAGATACGTACGTTCGTACGTATGGCATGATAGGTACAGAGAAAAAGGATCACAGAACAAGTGCAACACAACGGATGTAACAATAATGCCATGCTTTCTTCAATGTAGTCGTGCTTTGCATTTGGCGAAAACAACGCAAAAAGAGAATTACATTCGTCAGTTTGTCTACCTCCATGACTTATAGTCGTGCCCAATGTCAGGGACTAAGTCACTGACATCAAACTCTGGAACATGGTAGTCGCGTCTTCTCCCATTTGGGGCGGCATGCACGTTCGCATCTAGAAACAGGCAGTGCACTGCTTCGTTTCAATGACGTCGACGTTCCCAATGGTATCGTTACCTTCTATGTTGGTGATACCACCCACGATAGTGCAGCAAACGCAACACACAGCCCACTATCTCCCTATCAAGTTCTCATGCGAAAACCTCCGTCGGTGACATCACTCGTCGCCAACAATGTGAAGACGTCATCTGCCTGCATCAAGCGACTCCACGCGTCGACTCACCGCTGTCATGCCAACTACTCTGACTCTACATCGCAAGTGCGTCGCGGAGTCGATGTGGGGACACCTTCGCAGTAGGTGGCCAGCACCTGCGCACCGCATAAACGTCGCCAGCTGCATGCGCATGAGAGCACCCTTGGGGACTTTTGCGCAAGGAACGCAGGTTTGATGTCTTATTGTAGACTTGCCACAGGAGGCTAGTTCTTTACAATGCTTGTCATGGAGCTCTCCTCGTCGGTGTAGCTGTGTTGAAGTCATGAATTTAGGTTCCCTACATTCTTCTCTTGTACAGGTGCACACAACCCCATCGAAGCTGCCATGATTGGTGTCGCAACACGGCTACATAGTCAGAGCGCAAATTGCACAAAAACGACTATTGTATTCACAAAATGCGCATTTTCCTGCGTTGGGGAGTGCGACATTGCGACAACGGCGCACAACCGATCGCACGCAGGCGCCTGAACTGTCCTTTGTTGTCATCATTCCATCTGTGCGCCGTAGTGTGTCTGCATGGGCGTTGATGGGGTAGTGGGATGTCATCATTGAGGGTCTCCACTTCTGCATTGTGGGAGACACGCAGGCGCCATGTAACATATGTGTCACGGTGAGACCGACGTGGCAACAGACAGACAGAGAGCGAGAGAGAGAGAGAGGGAGGGAGAACATGCAACGTCGCCATGCAAACCATGTCAGTGTGACAAATAAGTGCGTGGTGTCCCTCCCTCTGGCGTTTCGGCAGTTGGTTGGTTGATTTCGCCGTTTGCTCCCTTCAAGACAGCACGACCTGTCCCAAAAGGCGTGTCGGTCTACGTATACCCGCGATTGCGGCACCATCTGTTCGTCTTTCGCTAAATTCTCAACAAACAAAGCACCACGTCGTTGCCTGATGTGCGGTGCTGCATGCCACCAAGACACCCAGCGCCCTCCTTCATACAACTCCAATGAAGTGCCGGAATAGAATGCCGGAGGTACGGTGTTATTCGTGAATGCTGCCACACCACGTGGCGGTAGTTGTGCAGAACATACCACAACATCAATATCTTTCGAACAGTCAAGGATGTCAACATTGACGTCCTTGAGATATGCCCCTCTAGTGTATGCACTGTTCCATGCAACCTGCAATGCCAAACTTCTGGTGGGTTGTGCTTGATGAGTGGGATGGTGGATGAAGTCGTATGCAGGCTCCCTGGGGTTATGCGGTTTTTGAAAAAGCATGACGTGTTGGTATGGCATAGACCAGGTCTTCTTCCTTCAACTCCACCAATGGAACAGGCTACTTCAACTCTGCACTTTGCTCTGTGCTGGTGTGCTACGTCGACCTCTCCGCAAGGAATAGTGTGTATTGAAATAGGCACATGGAAACCTGTTGTTATGCCAAGCCAAGCGGCCGTTACGTTCAAGCCTACCTTGAAGATGATCCAAACGATACGAAGAAGTATGAAACGCCAACCCAGAGAGATGTCAGTGCCACGATGCTGACGTCTGACAGCATCGACAACGATTGTGTAGAGCGGAACTCAGCACGCAACCTCTCTGTGCATGAGGAACAGTAGATGGGGCTGTGGATCTCGGTCTCTGCGCAACTCGCATGGTGGATGTGCCACCGTGAATCCGTGCAATAGTGCTCACACAAGACAACGGCAATTTCTTCTTTTCGCTTCTGATGATTGCATGGCAACCAACAGCGTCATGTGCTCGGTCGAATACAATCGCGCTCTTCCAAGAGGTTACTTCGCAGTCACAGGTTTTTCTATGATTGGGTATTGCTATGAGTTACACGATATCCCTCATGTCAGCAAAGCTGTCCAAGGTCGTTTCAACGCCGTATTTGGAACGACTGGGGAAGTCTTGCATCTGCTGTGGAATGACATGTGGATGCATGGAATGATTCCACGAAGTATGCAACCAAAGCATTTCTTGTGGACAAGCGCTTTTCTCAAACAGTATTCATCGGCATCTATCCTTGCGAGCTTGGCGAAATGCAGCACTAAGACATTTAGAGAGTGGGTGTGGAAGGTGCTCGAAACCATGGAGTATGCGAAGCCACTGGTGGTAGGTATAGTGTGTACAGCATGACGAGAGTGAAACACGCAGCATGTGGCTCGTCCTTTCTTCGTTTTCTCACGTGTGGTCTCGTTCTGTCTCCGTTGCGCTATTCTCGCTCTTGTTGAGGCGTTCAATTTCACCACGCGAAGTTGCACTGGGGAAACCGATTCCGCAACGCATCCCCACAAGCTGTTGCTCTGGTGACAGTGGATGGAACCGACATGCGTATCAAGGAACCAAAACCATTCAACAAAGGGTGGTACTCACACAAATTTAAGGGGTCAGGTGTTCGCTACGAAATCGCTGTTTCCATCTCCAGCGGTGAGATCGTGTGGGCAAATGGCCCGTTCCCCTGCGGCATGTTCAACGACCTTCAGATCTTCCGTTTTGGCCTCAAACATCAACTTCGCGAAGGCGAAATGGTGGTGGCGGATGCTGGGTACAAGGCAGACAAACACGTCTGGGGACCAAGCTCGGTCACTGATGGTGTCTGCCGCGCACGCCACGAAACCATCAATCGCCGCATCAAACATTGGAGATGCATGAAAGAGATTTGGACGCATGATCCAAACAAACACCACCTCGCATTCAACGCAGTTGCTTTGTTGACCCAGATTGAACTCTCGCATGGCTTTCCTGCATTTGATGTCGAAAGTGCGCTCGCAAACTCGTTGCACAAACGCCGGAAGAAATTCTGGGCGAGTGTGGTGAAGAATCCGAAATCGCTCAGAGCCCAGACATGGGTCCCGCATGCAGCACGGGTCGATCTCCTCGAAACAAAACACCAAAATGTCCCACCAAACAAAGCGTAACAATAATACTCCCGCCGTTGTTTTCTCCGTTGTTCTCTAATTTTACGTCGCTGTTCTCAGTTCGCAAAGGGCATGTGTTGTTCTTGGAATCATTGCTGAGGGAAACGAAAACGATGTGAGGAGATGGACTGTGCGCCGCAAATGCCGCAAGCCGTGATTTGAGGCGACAAAGCGAGTCGTGATCAACGCTCAGAATGGAAAAGGCGTAATAATGTGGAGGAATAGCAGCAATCGTTCCACTGTCAGCGATTGTGCCGAACGCCCGCCTACGATCGCACTTATGGAAGCGACCATTGGCAGCACCAGAAAAGTATCTGTGAAGTGTCTGTGACAGACCGGAACAAAGCGACGAAGTCTGTTGGCTACATAACAAAGCAATAAAATTATCTAATTGTCCATGGACAAGGCCAACAGACGCGTGCGACGCGAGAGGCAACGAAGGCCGCAAAAGGTAACAATAGCAACAGGAACAACACATGCGGGTCACTGAAGTGGATGACAGAGGAGAGGAATGTGCAAATCGCAACACCATGAATGTGGCGAGATTTGTGTGCGTAGGTGAAGAGATATTTTGCTGCAGAGGGATAGAACTTTGTAGAGACAGAAGAACAGGCTGGCGATGTGGGACGGAGGACGGGAGACATCAAAGAATGACTGGATGGACGGAAGGATGGAGAGACGAACACACAGATGACATCCAAACCGACAACAACAGTGCCACCAGCGCGGCTGGTGACGATGTTGGTCTGTGGGACAGGGGGAACTACGCCTAGTGCTTGACCGAGATGTAGTCATAGCCATGGGCTGCAAAGAGTGGAATGGACAAGTTGCGACCACTTGGCAGATGTGGCGCAGAATGAACACCGCCAAACAAAGCGTGAGGTAAAGAATGCAGGGATCAACCATGGAGCGGACAGGACACAAGAAGGAAAAAGGACCACCACAGAGAAAGGATGGAAAAGCGAATAAGAGGGCTACAGAGCGGCGCAAGGAAGAGCCGTACCTGACACGAATCAACCATAATAAACATGTTTGGTCCACTACAAGAGGGAGGAAGATATTTGCAAATCGAGCGCGAGGGAAAACAAGTAGTATGTGAAGACTGGGACAGAAACGCAGCAGCTAACGAGACAGAGAGAGATGAAGGGTGGAGATCGCGCAGACTACCGTGTGCCATTCAATATGTGAAGGAACGAACGTAGATCAGGAATATGGACGCGAATCCAATCGAGAAGGCTGAGCAGCGAAAGCAGCACAAAAAATGGCACAAGACAAACACACAGCGCCACGGAAACGGTGGAGGTGGCAGCCAAGAACGCGAAGAAGGCACCCGCACATAGGAAATGGCGAGAATCGTGCAAGTCTGATGAAGGGCTGCCCCAAAGCACTAATTTAGTCTGTGACCAGTTCGACCAGGTGGCTTTTCTGCGACAAGAAGGTCTTCGCCTGCGTTTACCTCAACTCCTCCAGCGAGAATCACAATGAACACCATCACGTGACAACAGAACCACAACAGCAGACAAATCACGAACAAGCACGAACGAGCGTTTACAAGTTCATCACACATCCGTCGCTCAGAGCGGACGCGAACGAAAACCATCGCATTGTGGCGCAATCGGTTTGGAATCTGCGCTCACGTCTTGTCCCGAGAGCCAACGCAATCAAAGGAGGGAGGGGAGAAGTGATCATAGAGTATCAGTGGAGCGTCTCAACGCCAATTGTTGACCTCATTCAATCACTTGCTCAGCCTGCGTTCCTCACCATGGGAAAGACACGATCCTCCGTCACTCTCGCTGTCCCGTCGTCCGACGTTGATCACAGCCGGTCCGTTGCCGCGTCCTTTCAAGCAAAGGCATTGTACGGCCGCGCGTTGCAAAGCGCAACGGATTCAGCGAGCGCCAATGGCACCGCTGGCGATCGCACCCTCTCATTCTCCGAACACAAGACCAACCTGACCGACGAATCGAAGGACAGCATCTACGACGTGACCGATGACGAGCACGACGAGCATGATGGTGGACGACCTGGCACGTTTGAAGTCGTGTTGGGCCACAGCAGTCACCACACTGTCGCCGAGAATGGCGATGACGGCGAACGATGGGATCATCTTCGCTTCGCCACCTTCGTGGGACGCGAAGACGAGCTGGAACGATTGAACTCCATCTACGGCCGCATGTGCCGCAAACCGCTGACAAGAGCAACGAGTGACGACGCCAACAAGGATGCGCAGGTGGTTCTCATCCATGGTTACTCCGGGACAGGAAAGTCAGCGCTGGTGGATCGTTTCTTGGCTAGACTGAACGTGGCGGAGGAGGATGTAACATCGCCGTCGTCAATGCCATCGCCATCCACGTCATCATCCGCGCCAATATCACAATCAATGGATGGTTCTTCCAGCGCACACTCTGCAAAAAGCCATGATGCCTCAATGATGAAGCAGTGTGGGGCTCGCGCAGGGCCAAAAAAGAGACGAGCTGATTCACATCCATGCTATTTCGGAAAGGGAAAGTACGATCAATACAGCACGGGCGGAAATCTGTCGGCCATCGTTGATGCCTTATCGCACTTCTTCCACCAAATCGTGACATCTGGTGACGACATTGAATGCCAGCGAATCAAATCGAAGATCTGCAGCAGGATGGACGCGACACGCCGCGGGCTTGCATGCAGGGTCATTCCGGGGCTCTTGGCACTGATGGAGAAAGATATCCGAAGCACGGAAGAACAACCTGCAAGTACGAGCACAGAGGCACATGCTCCCAGCCCTCGCGACAACGATGCCGACCATCGGAGGGAATTGCATTCGGGCGACGACATGAAGAGCGCCGAAGCGTCTGACGATGATATGCAGGGCTACGCCACACCGCCCGATGCGCCAGATACCGCCGATACTGAGGAAAAACACGACATCGGGCCCAAAGCCAGAGAATGGGCCCAGCTAGTGTACAGTTTCAAGATTATCCTCAAGGCAATTTGCACGGATGATCGTCCGCTTGTGCTCTATCTGGATGGTGAGTGGAGAGAAAAAGTAGCATCCATCTGCTGTGCTTCGTTTGCTCAACGGCCCAATACCTGTCTGCCCATGACACTCTGCACAGTATCATCTCACTGAATCACGCTTGCGCTGCTCTCTCATTCCCAATCTTTCGAATCTGCACACCTCCAATCACACGAACAGATCTCCAATGGGTCGACGAACGCTCTCTCAAACTCATCACTGAGATCCTCCTCGACCCATCCATCCGCAACCTACTCATCATCGGATCATACCGTTCCAACGAAGTACACAACGATCCTCAGCATCAACTTACCACTTCCATCTCACAGTGGAAAAGCAACGGAAAGACCATCCATGACATACCGCTCAAAGATCTCACAGTGACGCAAACTGGAGAATTCTTGGCTTCTTCTCTCGCACTGGATACCCTCAGGACGGCCCCTCTCGCCAAGGCGCTCCACGAAAAGACTAAAGGCAACGTGTTGTACACAATTCAAAGTTTGGAGAGATTGCATCGCCGCAATATCTTGAGGCGCAATATCCACACTCTGAGATGGGAATGGGATGAACAGCGAACAGCGAATGAAATTGAAATGGCAGCGAATGTCGTTGACCTCTTCACTTCCAAGTTGCAATCACTACCGAAGGACCTCCAAGTTTGCTTGCAGATGGCGTCCTTTCTGCGATCGACATTTCGCCAATCAGTGCTGGCGACGTTGATCGAACGCGAAATGCAACATGTGCAGCGAGGTGGTTCTAATCCAGGAAATATGTCGCTGTCACTTGAGATGAGTATCGATACCGTGCTAGGCCTGGCGGTGGAAGAGGAACTCCTACAGAGACTCGACGGCATCACTGATAGCGACCTGGACGACACCAGCAAATACAGTTCCAACACTTTGAGCACGGATATCGATGGATCCAACAAACAACTCAGTGCTGTCTCCTATGCGCAAACAGGGAAAAGCAACACGGGAGATAACGTCGATCACGCACAGAAGACAAACGCAACATTTCGCTTCTCACATGACCGGATTCAACAGGCGGCCTTCTCGTTGACTCCTCCGGGTGACGAGCTCAACCAAATGAAATATCGCGTTGGAAAGCATCTCATCGACATCGCATCCGATCCCTCGTTGGGTGAAGACTGGATGTGGTTCGTCGCCGCGGATCATCTGGAGAACGTATCCTCGCTCGCAGTGTCCGAGAACGTCATCCCGGCAATCGACCTCGTCAATCTGAATCTCAAGGTCGGGCAGCTCGCCATCACCGTTGCTGCCTTCGTCCCGGCAGCAAAGTACCTGAACCGGGCACTGACGAATCTCGAGATCCGAATTGCTGATCCATGGAAGACCCATCACGATCTATGCATTGAGGTCTACCGGAGGCTGTCGGAAGTTGAACTGACACTTGGAAACTACGAACAAGGTTCCATGTTAAGCCATGACGTCATCGAAAACTCAGGCGATTCCATCGAGAGTGTCATCCAGGTCAACTCGTCGTTGGTGATGGCGCTGTGCCGCTTGGAAAGATCGAGAGAAGCCATGAACTTGGATCTCCGATCATTGAAGATGCTCGGGACATTCCCCATGAGGAATCATCTGTTCCTGGCATTGAGGGACTTTGGCAAGATCAAGAAGTACTTCGCGAAGCATACAGATGACGAGGTTCTGGACCTCCCCATCATGACCGACCCCAAGATCAAAATGACCATGAAGATCCTGTTCTTCTTCATCGATGTGGCATATCACGCAGGTTGCAAGGGCACCATGATGCTGGCCATGGTCCGACAGACCAGGCTGATGCTGAAGTATGGCCTATGTGCCGAGGGTGCGTATGCACTTGGTGCAACGGGTTCCATTGCCGTGAGCGTCTTCAAGAATCCCGACCTGTCGAGGAGATTATGTGCACTTTCGAATGACGTCATGGGTCTTGTGCCATCGAAATCGGTGATCTGCATCTACTTTGTCACTATGACGCACTTCGTGACAGCATGGAAGGAACCTGTACATGTTTGCTTGGACCACTATCGACGAGGTCAGCAGGCTGGGATGGAGACTGGAAATGTTGAAGTGGCATATCGATGCTGGGTGGGCAGTCTGATGCATGCCCAGCTGTGCGGCCTGCCTCTCGTCCAACTGCAAAAGACGGGCAAGACCTGCAACGCGCAGCTGAGGCACTATGGTCTCCAAGCAACATTCGACACCTTCTCGCCGTGGCAAGATATGGCGGAAACTCTGATGGGCATACCATCGACCGTCGCGACATATCCAGAGAAGGGTTGGAAAGCATCGTTCGATACCATGCCATTGAAGGAAATCAAGCTATGGAACTACGTCAGCTGGACATATTATTACTGCAGCCGGATCATGCTGGCAGTGTACTTCGGCGATCTCGAGGCTGGATGCGGTTACATCGAACCTCTACATCAACTGACCAAAGCCAACAACGCATTCATTGTGGTCTCCGTGAGGCTCTTTTGCAGCGGACTCATCATTTCTAGGTTGGCTCAACGCACGAAGAAGAAGCGGAAGCGGAATCAGCTCCGCCGCAAGGCGCAGCAGTTCTGCGACGGTTTGAAAGCGACCATCGAACTGAGGGGTGGCAACAACCTCCACCGATACCTGCTCATGCAAGCGGACCTGATGGCAGCATCGGGAAAGGAGTCGGAAGATTCTGTGAAGGCAGCATACGACAAGGCCATATCAACCGCTGCCCGCTCTGGCTACATCCACGAAACGGCGTTGGCGAATGAGCTTGCTGCCGAGTACTTCCTCGCAAAATCACCTTCGCCAATTACCAGAGGGGGGTCAATGCGTCTCAGTGCGAGCACCACGGGCAACCCTCTGCTCGGCACCAGCAGCATGTTTTCAACCAACGGCGGCGGCAGCTCCACCTACGAGTTTGGGAGCACGCTGGAAGACGAAACGGATCTATTTTGGCCACGAGAGCATCTGAGAAATGCTATCTCTCTGTACAACGAATGGGGGGCGAAGGCAAAGGTGGAGCAGCTCTTGGAAAAGTATCCGAACCTCGTTGACAGAAGCAGCGTGGACGGCGCAGATACGAGCAGCGTCAGCACGAGCCATGGAGATAGAAAGATGCGACATTCAAGACGAAGACTCACCAAGCACACAGCAGACACTCGAATGTGCGTGGCTGCCGCCCACAAGATCATGGCGGAGGTGAACTTGGATGCGCTGTGAGTATGGCCAGCGCGAATACATGTCCGCTACGATCGGAGAGGATCAACGAGTTCGTATGAAGCGAGAAGGAACTGCCTCACAGTTCTCAACGAAACGTTCGCACCCAGATCGACACTCTCGATTTTCTGGATCACCTGGTCACTGGAGAACGCGATCGCATAATCTTTACTATTCTAGAGTAGTGTCTGGACCACAAATGTGCCTCAGGGATGCTCTACTACCCTGCCTGCGTTACTGCATCGACTGTTCTGGAGATGCTCGATCGTCTTCGGATGACAGTGCGAAGTGCTGAGAAATCCTCATGTCCATCATTGTTCACAAACGTGACGCTATCAACGATGATTGTGAGAATTCCTAGATAGCCTGCATTCGTGACTCCAGCGGTCATCTTTCTTGTTCAAACGAGTCGAATGGATACAAATGGCCGTGCCTGATGCTGTCAAGGACAACAGACATGGACGTTGTGCTGACCCTTGTCATCATGCCAACATGTTGCTTGTGACAAACGATGTCTCCATAGTTGAGGATAGTTCATCTTCTTCGTTCTACACCAAGCGCCTCATTGTCGTTACCGACACCAGCACTGGCACGCCAAACCAAAGGATGTTTGGTGATTCCATTCATGTGCGCACGCTTTGTTAGGAAACGCCAATCACCTTCATGTGTGGGATCATCAGATTTTGTGGCAGCCATGAATTTGGACCGACGTGAATTGACAACGGAAGATGTTATTGCTCACTCCAAAATGCTCAGCTGCGGTCAAGCCAACATTGAGCTGGTTCCTGCGAAAATCGAAACAGAAACAGCACAGCGACTGTGCAGCGAAGACCATGCAGACATCTGCTGCGTCTACTGCCGCTGATCCACCTGGGTCGTCGCGACGACGCGAAGTATCGCTACGGAGAGTCATCGAGGCTGTATATGGAGTGGGGAGCGCTGAAGAAGGTGGAAGTGCTGAAGACCAAGACACAGAATCTATTCGGGTAGATGGGGCGGATATCGAAGAGTACTTAAATGCATGGTGTAGCCATCGAAGTGTTTTGTATAATAGTATGCTGGTATGGTATGCCTTCATCCGTGGTGGTGCGGTGCTCTCAGGATCGCTGGTTCGTCCGAGAGAGTGAGCGCTCCCGGGAAGATAGAAGTTGCTGTCAAATACTATCACAAGTCCCATACTCGTAGCTCGTATGGTAATAGTATCCCATAACATTTGTACAATCAAACATCTGCGATCAGCAACAAGACCACCGCAAGGCAACTGTGTAGGTAGGCAACGAAAGTGATGATGTCGTTGTATCGGTCGCTGAGCTACCCTGTTCCACAGCTTCCATCTTCGTCGATACGCGTGGTGGACCACGTGCGGAACAGTTCTGCTTCGTCGATCGTCTTGGCGTCGCTCCTCTCTTCATCATTTGGTGGCAGATTACCTACGTCACATTGGTGTTGTTCTTTGTTGTTCTGTCGTTTTGGTTGAAAATGTGAGCGTGGGGTTTTGTCTCTTTTGGTTTGGCGCGCCTGCGTTGAGGCCGTCATGACACATGTCGCACGTTAGATAGAATTAGCTGCACCTTCATTAAGTGGTTTCCCCAAACTGTCGACGAAGGACGAGAAACACATGAATCCTGTGTGAGCAACCAGTAAAAAGCGTTATAGTGTGCACCATGATAGGCGAAACGAACCGCAGAAAAAGACCACGCGGGATGACGCAACAACTGATCACACAGGAGTAAGAGGTACGTGCTTACTCTGCCCATCACAACCTCTCTTAAGGTATTCATCCATTCTACTCTATGATCATCGCTATACTTGAGTACAGAGCATTGATCCACACATCCTATAATGGCTCTGTTATTCTCATTTTTCGCTGGCTCTGCCAGATCTGTTGGAGATGTATGCATCAGGCCTTCTTCGAAACATGAGCCATTCTGCCAACAAGAACAGCGTCACTGATCGTTCGTTCGAGGAAGACGGACAGATCAACGCGCAAACCGAAGTCCGGTGTTGACACCATGAAGGATAACAATTGCGATACCAACGGCGATCCTGATGAACGCGACACCGTCGATCATCACGATAATCCCGATGTCGTCAATGGTAATCACAACATAAATAGGGGACGGTGAGATTGGCTACAGGCCGATGACTTCATCGGACACGAAGATGAACTGGATCAATAGAAATCGATCCACGCGACCATTTGCCGCGGACCATACAGTATCGGACAGCAGCAGCCACGATGTCGCAGGCGGCGCAGGAAGGGGCAACAAGGGGCAACAAGGAGCCGCAGCATGTTGTCGTCCGTGGGTGCCAGAGAGGCCGATGCCGTTTCGGAAGGCAGCCGCAGCCAGGATAACACCCTCATCAACGTGGACGATTCCCAGCGTAGCCGTTGGTGTACATCTCCTTGTGTCCAGTATGCGCGTACTATTACATTACGCAGTGAGGTGTGTGATGGTCTTTGGAATCATGTATTCTACCAGTGAGTGTTGCAAGCTTGAATCTCCATCTGCTGGGGCGACTTTGTGAGGGCGATTATGCTCGCCGCACAGCGGATGCGAAGTGCCGAGAAATCCTAATTGTGGACTGCGAGGTCACACAGCGAATCTGTCATCGCGAAGGGGCCACTTGTGACATCTCTTGTTGTTTAACGCAAGGTGTCTCTGTTCTGCGAAGCCAGTACTCTAGACTGCTCCTCACGAACAGAATATGGATCGTTAATTAATTGAAAAGTTGCATAAAGTAGACAAGTGTGTCTCATGGGGAATGTCTAGCTGCCCTTTGTGGCAGAAACTGCATGGACCTCGAGCCAAAGACACACCCATCACACCCATGACCAAATCTATTCGTGAAGACCGCCCATTGTGCGACTCAACAAAAACCCATTGGGGATGCACAGGTCGGAGATGGGCCCAAAGCGATAGGCGGTGCACAAGAGGGCACACTTCCCGATGGCTGCATCACAAGAGGAGCCATAGAATCGGCATTCATGATGGGAGGAGAGGACGCGATCGTCGTTGCATTCGAATCACAATCACTCCAGAAAGCACCAAGTCATCATGGTGACCCAGCGCTCTTCAAAGCACCTTGACGTCTCATCGTTCAAGCGCTCTTCTTCGCTCTCGCAAGGTCAACGGGCGAGTGGCGTGGATGCATTCATCAACCGTTCTGCTCACGAGAGCGGCATCGCCGTTTCCACCTCCAACACTGCGGAGGAAACAGCCAGCCCAACGATCGAATCCAAGATCAATATCTACAGCATCGACGATGATGATGCGCACAGCCACTCAGATTCTGATGATGAACATAACGCCATGGATCGCGACGAGAATCCCGATGGCACCGATGATCAGCATGGCCAACGCACAAGCAGCGGACGGTGGGATCGCCTACGGTTCGATCACTTCATCGGGCGTGAAGATGAGTTGGAGCGACTGAACTCGATCTACGGACGCATCTGCCGCAAACCATCCAAGACATCCGACGCAACCAGCGCAGGCAAAGGCAACAAGCAACCGCAGGTTGTTCTCGTCCACGGATACTCTGGGACAGGAAAATCCGCACTAGTGGATCAATTCCTAGAGGGTTTGGGGGTCAAATCGGCTCCTTCGAGCACCGCGCCATCAACTGCAGGTGCAAATGATGTCACTGCGCAAACGATTTCCGAAAAAGGCAAAAGACAAGCCGATCGGCATCGATGCCACGTTGGCAAGGGAAAGTACGATCAGTTCAACAACGCGGGAAACTTGTCAGCAATCGTTGATGCTCTGTCTAGTTTCTTCGAGAATCTCGGGGAGGGTGACGAGCCTGACTACGTTGCGGAGAGCAACCGCATACGCCACAGCATTCGCAGCAAGGTGGACGATGATCAGTGTGACCGCATGTGCAGAATCATTCCTGGTCTTTCCAATGTGTTGGAGGGCGACTGCCAGAGCAATCTTCACACTGCTGCTGCTGCTGCTGCTGCTGCTGAACAAGACGTGGTCAGCAGACAGGAGCGGATTAAGATAGTTTCTCAACCATCTCGGATGATGAACCGCAACAAGTACAACGCCGGCTCGGAAGGAATGGAGCATGCGACACCGTTGATAGACCAACAGTCAGTTGGTGCAAAATCGATGACGACGATACCACTCTTCGACGCGGACCAACGTGGAGTTGTAGCTTCAAGAGAAAAAGAATGGCTTCGACTTGTGCACGGTTTCAAGGTCATTCTCAAGGCTATCTGCACCGACGATCATCCTCTCGTGCTCTATTTGGACGGTGAGTGAAACCGACGGCACCGTGGTTTGTACACGCGTATTGCTGCAGACTCGGATATGTTCTTGGACCGCCCATACCTTTTCTTCTATATGTACGAGTACGTTGGCACGTTGTGCCGCACTGCACAACGCCACCTCACATGCTCAAACCTCGATTGTGTCACATTGTCGCTCGCAATCTTTCGTATCTATAGACCTTCAATGGGTTGATGAACGATCTCTCAAGCTCATCACTGAGATCTTGATCGATCCTTCCATCCGCAACCTTCTCATTATCGGATCATACCGATCCAACGAGGTACACAACGATCCTCAACATCAACTCACCACAGCGGTCTCACAGTGGAAAACCAACGGAAAGACCATCCACGACATTCCCCTCAATGATCTCACGGTCACCCAAACTGTGGAGCTTCTCGCATCGTCGCTTCGGTTGGATACCACCAAAACAACCCCTCTTGCGAAGTTGCTCCATGACAAGACCAAAGGCAACGTACTATACACCATGCAGGCGCTAGAGGGGCTCCGCCGTCGCAAGGTCTTGACTCGCAACATCCACACGTCGCAGTGGGAATGGGATGAGCAGCGAGCAGCCGATGAGATCGACCTATCAGCGAACGTGGTCGACCTGATCACGGCGAAGCTCCATTCGCTGCCAGAGGACCTGCAAAAGTGCTTGCAGATGGCTTCATTCCTGCGATCGACGTTCCGTCAGTCGTTGTTGGAGACGTTGATGCACTGGGAAATCGAAGAGCGTCAGTTGAATCTGGTAGATGGCATAGGTGCCACGAAAACCCTGTCGGTGACCGAGGTGAGCGTAGGTGAGGCACTGGATATGGCCGTCAAGGAAGAGCTGCTGGAGAGAATCGAGACGGATGCAGGTCCGACCCACCACCTGGTCAACTCAGCTGCGACGTTCCGTTTTGTTCATGATCGAATCCAGCAGGCGGCCTTCTCGCTGTCTCCTCCAGGTGACGAGCTCGACCGAATGAAATTTCGGGTGGGCAAGTATCTCATGGAGATCGCATCTGATCCCATGTTGGGCGAAGACTGGATGTGGTTCATGGCTGCGGACCACCTCGAGAACGTGTCGTCGCTCACGGTATCTGATCACATCATTTCAACCATTGACTACACCAAGCTCAATCTCAAGGCTGGGCAGCTCGCAGTTGGTGTTTCTGCTTTCGTTCCGGCAGCAAAGTACCTGAACCGAGCCTTGACGAATCTAGAGATCAAGATCGCTGATCCTTGGGAGACGCAATATGAATTGTGCAGGGATGTCTATCGCGGCCTCTCTGAGATCGAGCTGACCCTCGGCAACTACGACAAGGGATTGATGCTGTGCCAAACTATTGTGGAAAGATCCGATCACTTCATCGAGGACAAGATCTTGGTGAATTTGTCGTTGGTCAAGGCACTGAATCGTCTGGAACGATACAAAGAATCGGTAGTTCTGCAGCTCGAATCGCTCAACCTTTTGAAGACCTTCCCTGTGAGGAATCATCTATTCCTGGCTCTCAGGGATCTCCAGAAGATCAATACCTACTTCTCCAAGCACACTGACGACGAGGTAATCAATCTCTCCATCATGACGGACCCAAAGATGAAGCTGACAATGGAGCTACTGAGACATACGATTTTCTCAGCCCACTGCTCGAAACAGGTTGGAACCTTGATGTTCATCCTGTTCCGACAAGTCAGACTCACACTGAAGCATGGTCTATGTGCAGAAGGAGCCTACGCCTTCTGTTGCGCCGGAGTCGTTCTCATCAATATCCTCAAGAAGATCGATCTGGGCAAGCGGCTCTGTGCCTTGGCAAGACGGATCATTGATGCGACTGAATCCAAGCACATCTTTGGTGCTTACATTGCCTCGGCGGCGAGCTACGTCGATGCTTGGTCCCAGCCTGTTCATGTGTGCCTGGCCGACCTTCGTCGAGGCCATCACGCTGCGATGGAAACAGGCGACTTGGAGCCGGCATACCGATGCTGGGCAAGCAGTTTGCTCATCGCATCCGTGGCTGGATTGCCTCTCGTCCCACTGTGTCGGGCGGTAAAATCATTCCTTGCGCAAGTAGAGCACTACGGCCTGAATGCTCTGAAAGAGTTCCTGACGGTTCCCTGCGGCATGTGGATGACCATAGCTAGCAAGAATGACCCCGCCGCATCATGCATACAAGACACCTGGAGGAGTTCCGTGGACTCGATATCGGTGAAAGATACCAAGCCTTCAGAATGGATCAAAGGGATGTTCACCTGTTGGAGTTGTATACAACTGGCAGCATACTTTGGTGACCTCGAGGTGGGAAAGAAGTGCGTCGATCCGCTTGAGCAACTTTGCAAAACAAATCACTCAATGATGGTCCTATCTCTCAAGGCGTTCCATTCCGGACTCGTCATGTCCAGGCTGGCTCAACGAATAACCAACAACAACCGAAAGCGACGGAAGTATTATCGCCGCTCGAAGCAATATATACAAACCATGAAGGGGTTCATCGAAACCAAGGGTGGAACCTCTCTCCATCGATACATGATCATGCAAGCAGATGCCATGGCGGCATCCGGAAAGGAATCGGAAGAGGCTGTGAAGGCAGCATACGACAAGGCCATCTCGTTCTCTGCCCGCTCTGGCCATATCCACGAGACAGCGCTGGCGAATGAGCTTGCCGCCGAGTATTTGTTGCACAAGCAGCCGCTGGTGAACACCGAGGGTGAGTCAAGCGATCGTGGCAACAGCAATCACAGCCCAAACATGGAGATTGGGAAAGAAACTGCCAACAGCATGGCTTTCAAGAGCACAAGCATGTTGTATGACGATACAGAATCTTACTGGCCGCGGCAGTATCTGGGGAATGCCATCTCGCTGTACAACGAGTGGGGAGCAAAGGCAAAGGTGGAACATTTGCTGCAGAAATATCCAACCTTGCTCGATAGAGGCATGGTCGAGGACGGCGTCAATGGAGACGGAGGAGGGGGCACCAAACGGCGGCGGAAACGAAGCATGATGAAGCACACTGCGGATACGCGGATGTGCGTTGCAACAGCCCACAAAATCATGGCGGAGGTGAACTTTGATGCGTTGTGAATCCGTGCAGAGTATTAGAGACGAGTAGAGTGCTCTTATGATAGTACTGGCTGGAACAACTACGCGTTCGTACTCGAGTATCTACTTTCAATGCCGCAAATGTAGGACGCCATTTGTACATGTGTTTCGAACGAACATGAACCTGTCATTTCTGTGGTTTTGTCGAACGTATTTGTTCGCGAATAGCTATGCAATGTGAGAGTGTCCCGAATGACTGTATTTCTGGAACTTTGAGAGCACGCGCTCAAGTTTGCGTTGGAGTTAGTTGCACGTAATACGATACGTTCCACAAGTACTTCAATTGTGTGCTTGACTTGTACAAATTACTCCATGGAAGATCCATGCTGATCTGTGCAGATCTATGCTGATCTGTGAGAGCTTACTTGACGAGAACATGAGTTGAACTAGAATGTTGGAGGCGAGACAACATGTCAACACTCCAGCTTGCGTCTTGATTTATCGAACAATGGCAACCTGAGCCAACAGTTGATGATGGTAGCAAGTCTGAGAAGGAGCAAAGTAGCGCACTTCACACAGACTATATTTGCGCACGTGCCCCATCGCATCCCTCTGCTTGCATTTGAGGTTGTGTTTGCTCTTCCAGTTGAGATCGCCACTGTTGTTTCCCTTGCAGTGTCACTTTCACTCTCATTTGCGCATTCCGTGAGATTATTGGAAAATACAGTACTCTAAGTCTTTCACAATCATGGGGAAGTGTTGAAATGAGCGTTCAGCGGAGCGATCTTTCGTCGTGCTCTAGCCCGGATGGCCTTGGCTGGATACCTATTAGACTGTGATAGTAGGTCACGTTTTTGGTAGGTGCGACAAAGATGATTTCTCCACATAACCAACAGATTGATTCTGGTTGGCGCAGTTTCGCATGAACGGCTTGTACGTTTCCTGTTCGTTGAGACGTATTGTGGGCACAAATGGTCGTATCCAATGTTGATGTGATAATTACAGGGATTGAAGAAGCCCCACCGCAATCAGTTCCGATCTCGCCGAAATCTGTTTCTTTTCTGTTTGGTTTGGGAGTGTTCGCATCCGTGTGCGGTTGGCACAACGCAAACGCGATAGTTTTGTGTCGTACTAGTCGTTACTACCTGTCTCACCACAACGCACACGATGGAGTTTCCCAACCAGAATGCGACATCATCATTTTGTGGCGCTTCGTGTCACGGTTGTGTCGCGGGATTGCTTGCGTTGCCATGCGAAACGAGCACAAGTCCTCGCGAAGAAGACAAGACCTCAAAGCCCAATACGCGATGTTGTTCGTAGTTTGGCAGGTGTGGTACGATCTGCACTCACGAGGTTATGCGTGGTTTGTGGTTGTGGTTGTGGGTGGACTGGTGAGAGCCTGGTGTTCCTGTCGTGAGACATTCTCGCACAAGGAGGAAACATCACCATCTTCGCGCATCGTGCGGGCTATGGTATCCGAAGAGCGCAATCGGGGACAACCGCCTGTCACTGTCGCTCTTGTTCGGGTGACGACGAATTGAGAGAGGGGCACTTCGCGTCTGGATCGCAAGAGAAAAACACAAGGGGATTATGTGTTCGTCACGGTGCCGCGACGTTGTTCAAGACGCAACAGCATCAGCATCGCCTCAGTCTGTGCAAGATGCATCCATTCGCATGTGGGCCTTTGAATACGCATGCTTCGGGTGACGTGAGACGGGAGGAGGCGGGCAACTGCTTGTCATCTTCATTGCTTGGTCATCGCACCGACGAATCCCAAAGAGAGGTCCTCCAACAACATCACAACATCGCAAACGGTCTCACACACGAGGAAGCAACCGAGACAGAGTCAGGGCAGGTTGCAATTATCATCAAGTTGACGCCGCCGCAACAGTTGGCAAACAACGGACGATCGTCGCCGCGAGCATTTTGGGAACCAACACGACCAGACTGCTTCTCCCATGGTCTCCCACCGTTCGTCAAAGATGGTGCACATCCCATCGTTCGACCGCGATCAGCCTACTTCGGGGTCGCATCTGCGTCACGGCAGCGATGCCGATGGCATTGTATCGGATGCCGCCAATCAAAGTACAACGTTTGACGAGGTGGACGACGACTACGCCACCAACACTGCGAAGGAGACCGCCAGCTCGACGCGTGAATCCAAGGTCGACATCTACAGTATCGAAGATGATGCGCACGGCTACTCAGATTCTGATGATGAGCTCCACGGGGTCGACTACAACGAGAATGGCAACGAGAATGGCAATGGCAATGGCACTGATCACGGTCACAACACAAGCAGCGGACGGTGGGATCGGATACGGCTCGACCATTTCATTGGACGCGAAGACGAGTTGGAACGATTGAAATCGATCTACGCACGCCTTTGCCGCAAACCATCCAAGACAGCCGACGCAAGCAGCGCAGGCAAAGGCAAAGGCAACAAGGAACCGCAGGTTGTTCTCATACATGGATACTCTGGGACAGGAAAGTCTGCGTTGGTGAATCATTTCCTGGAGGGTTTGGGTGTCGAAGCGGCACCTTTGAGCATCGCACCATCAACTACAAGCACAGGCGGAAGCGATGTCGCCGCACAGGAGAAGGGCAATAAGAGCAAAAGACAGGCAGATATGCACCCATGCCATGTTGGAAAGGGAAAGTACGATCAGTTCAACAACGCGGGCAATTTATCGGCCATTGTGGATGCTTTGTCTAGTTTCTTCGAGCATCTCGGAGAGGCTGGCGAGCCTGACGATATCCTGGAAATCAGCCGCATCAGGGAGAGCATCCGGAGCAAGGTGGACGATGTCCAGCGCGGGCGCATGTGCAAAATCATCCCCGGCCTTTCCAACGTCTTGGCGGAAGGATGTCAAAATAGTCTGCAAATCAATGCAGGCGACGAAGACATGGTCGGCAGGCAAGAGCAGATGAAGATGGTTTCCAAGCCATCTCGGATGATGAACCGCAACAAGCAGACTGTTGACTTGGAAGCAACTGACGATGCCGCACCGTCGATTGATGAGCAGTCAGTCAGTGCAAAGTCGATGACAACAGAATCGCTATATGACACCGACCAACGAAGAGGCGTAGGATCGAGAGAGAAAGAATGGCCGCGGCTCGTGTATGGCTTCAAGGTCATTCTCAAGGCCATCTGCACAGATAGTCGTCCCCTCGTGCTCTATCTGGATGGTAAGTTGAAAGGAGTGTCAGCATATATGACATATGCGTCTTCTTGCAGACTCGGCTACGTGCTTCAACTGCCCATACCTCTCGTTTCATATTGACACTGCCACACCTTACCACACTGCACGGCATCATCTCACTCAACCACTCTTGTGTCCCATTCTCGCCCGCAATCTTTCACCTTCGCACTCCTGTACTGATATTCCACGGTTAGATCTCCAATGGGTCGACGAGCGATCTCTCAAACTCATTACGGAGATCCTCCTCGATCCGTCCATCCGCAATGTACTCATCATCGGGTCATATCGATCCAACGAGGTACACAACGATCCTCAACATCAACTGACCACAGCGGTCTCACAATGGAAGAGCAGCGGCAAGGCCATCCACGACATTCCCCTCAACGATCTTACAGTCGACCAAACTGCAGAACTCCTCGCATCGTCACTTCGATTGGACACAATAAAAACAACGCCGCTCGCCAATTTGCTCCATGACAAGACCAAAGGCAACGTACTCTACACCATGCAAGCGTTGGAAGAACTGCGCCGTCGCAACGTCCTGACTCGCAATATCCATACGCTGCAGTGGGAATGGAATGAGCAGCGGGCAGCTGATGAGATCGACCTGTCAGCTAATGTCGTCGATCTGATCACATCGAAGCTGCATTCGCTGCCTGAGGATTTGCAAAAGTGTTTGCAGATGGCATCGTTTCTGCGATCGACATTCCGTCAGTCGTTGCTGGAGACACTGATGCACTGGGAAATGGAGGAGCGCCAGATGAACCAGGCAGATGGTGGAGGCCCCACGCAAACCCTATCAGTGGTTGAGATGAGCGTGGGTGACGCATTAAATCTGGCAGTGAAGGAAGAGCTGCTGGAGAGACTCCATACCGATCCAGACGCAGGTCCAGCCGAACGCACAGCCAACGCTGGTGCGACGTTCCGCTTCGTCCATGACCGAATCCAACAGGCGGTCTTCTCGCTGACGCCCCCAGGCGACGGGCTCGACCAAATGAAGTATCGGGTTGGCAAGTATCTCATGGAGATCGCGTCTGATCCTATGCTGGGTGAAGATTGGATGTGGTTCATGGCTGCGGACCATCTCGAGCAAGTGTCGTCCCTCACGGTGTCAGACAGTATCATTCCAACCATCGACTACGTCAAGCTCAACCTCAAGGCCGGTCAGCTTGCTGCTGGTGTGGCTGCGTTCGTTCCGGCGGCGAAGTACCTGAACCAGGCCCTGACGAATCTGGAGATCAAGATCGCCGATCCTTGGGAGACGCAGTATGAACTGTGCAGGGAGGTCTACCATCACTTGTCCGAAACCGAGCTGACCCTTGGTAACTACGACAAGGGATCGATGCTGTGTCAGACCATCGTCGAGAGGTCGGATCAGTTCATGGAAGATAAGATCCTGGTGAACTTGTCGTTGGTGAAGGCATTGAATCGTCTGGAACGATGCCACGAGGCGCTGGACCTCCAGCTTGAGTCGCTCAAGCTGTTGAAGACCTTCCCCGTGAGGAATCATCTATTCCTCGCAATTGTGGAGTACAGAAAGTTGAAGAAGTACTTTGCCAATCACACAGACGAAGAGGTCTTGAATCTCCCTCACATGAGCGACCCAAAGATCAAGCTGACAATGGAGATACTGCACCAGGCCAATTACTCGGCTTATGGCGCGAACAAACTCGCCACATTTATCTTCGTCATATTCCGTCAAGTCAGGCTCATGCTCAAGTATGGTCTGATCGCAGAAGGCGCCCATGCCATGAGTACCACTGCGGTGATTCTTTTGGGTAAGCTCAAAGAGATAGATCTCGGAAAACGGTTGCGTGCGTTGTCCGGGAGTATCATTGACACAATCGAATCCAAGCACGTCTTTGGGAACTACATCATCACAGCAGGTGCCATGATTGACGCGTGGTCCGAGCCAATTCACGTCTGCTTCACCGATTTGCGTCGTGGCCAGCAAGATGGTATGGAGACAGGTGATCTGGAGGCAGCATATCGGTGCTGGGCTGCATGTTTGCTGCTTGCATTCGTTGCAGGTCTGCCTCTGGCTCCACTGTATCGAGCGGGGAAGACATTGATCGTACAGACGCAGCATTATGGTCTCAAGGCAGTAGAAGACCATATTGCGCCAACCTATGCAGTCTGGGTAATCCTGATAGGCAAACATGACCCGACAACACTGTTCACACAAGACAACTGGAGACAGTTCGCGGACTCCATGTCATCCAAACGTGCTGAGCCTGGAGCATGGATCAAGGACATGTTCGCTTATTTGGCCTCCCTGCAATTGGCGACATACTTCGGTGATCTTGATGTCGGCAAGAAATGCATCGCTCCGCTTCAGAGCCTCTGCAAATCAGCAAACACGATGGTAGTTCTGTCCGTCGAAGTCTTCCATTGCGGACTCACCATGTCAAGGCTGGCCCAACGTATCGCCAACAACCGCCGAAAACAGAAGAAGTACTATCGCCAATCCAAGCAACACATACAGACCATGAAGAGGTATATTGAAGAAAAGGGCGGGAACTCTCTTCATCGGTATATGATCATGCAAGCAGATGCCATGGCGGCATCACAAAAGGCATCGGAAGAGGCTGTGAAGGCAGCCTACGACAAGGCCATCTCGTTCTCCGCAAGGTCTGGCTACATCCACGAAACTGCGCTCGCAAATGAGCTCGTTGCCGAGTATTTCCTCATGAAGGCCTCGCCGTCAAAGGCTTTTGACGCACGCGGCAGCATCAGCCGTACCCATAGTCATGGGTCCTCGCCAGGCAACCCGAGCGAAGCCATGTACGAGAATGGGAGCATCGCCGACCATGACACAGAGTCCTATTGGCCCCGGCAGTATCTGGGAAACGCCATCTCGTTGTACAACGAATGGGGAGCAAGGGCAAAGGTAGAGCAGATGCTGGCGAAGTATCCGAACTTTCTCGATCGAAGCATGCTGGAAGGCGGTACCGACAGTGGCGACGGAGAAACCAATGGTCAGCGACGGAAACGACGACCCGCCAAGCACACGGCAGACACGCGGATGTGTTTGACGACGGCACACACGGTGATGGCGAAGGTAGACTTAGATGCGCTGTAGTTGGACGGGCATTTCACATATATTACATGTCTCGAAGCGGGCTGTATCCACCGGAGAACTCCGCCTTGTCTCTGTCAGCGATTGGGGATCGCGATAATGCTCACGTTTGCCCTCTCTCCTATCTCCAATGCTGCAGGCACTCACTGGATGGTGTCAGATATCAAGAGGAGCTGAGGAGAGCTGTCACGGTGAGGGTGGTAGTTGCTGGAAATGGCGGTGTGCTAGCATCTATTATACCTCTCTGTGGAGAAGTATTCATAGGATGCCGCGTTCGACCTCCTTCATTTCAGTCTTTCCGGGAATCATGTATTCAGTCGTGTACATGTTAATCAAACGTGTACCTACTTTTTACACGTCTGAATCAACAAATCGTTCAGCCACAAAACAACCCCAAACAACACAGAACAGGACAACGCGGTTGTCTGTGTCTTGGTTGCGTTTTTGCGCTTTGTTCTCCATTCCGTTCCTCCATCTGCGCGCAGTGCGGAAAGCAGACAACAAACTGCGCCCATGGACTCCATGGTATTATGAGCATCATCATAGCCTTGACAGACAACAGAAGCATCAATGTCAGAGCGGCGCGGCCTTCGAGTCCCGTCGCTGTGACATGATTGCGCACTCTGTCCTTGATGAGCCACGACTCTGAGCAAACCCCTTGTCTGTGCTTAGAGCGGTTGTTTCCCCAACGCCGCGACTCACACAGATACTGTCCTTCTCGACAAGACTGAACGATACATCGCCCTCTGTCACCCTCCGACACTCATCTTTTTGCTCTCCTTCCTCATCCTCCCTTTTTTTGCACAAATGGCATCTGCGTGATCTTTGTTGTCCACGCAGAGTCCTCATCTCCACTGCTGTTGCTCCCGTTATTGTGGATGGCCTCCAGTACTGCCCTGTCTCGCCTCGAATAGCTGGTGGGGTGTGCGGTCCCTCTTTTTGATCCATCCCAACTGTAGGCACAGGAAAACAGGAGGCCCAGACTATTCGTTGTGTATTCTGCTCGCAGATCATGCGCTCAGCATCCTCGTACGAACTATATCGCTTGTTGGCTCTGGAAGAATGGCTGACAAGATGCGTAGGGCAGTTTCGCCATCGCGGAGAACTCCATGTTGCCAGGCAACGTCTGATACGGACGGCTGCAATGTCACGTGGCAGTGCTGGATTCTGGCAGTGACTCGATACAGTGTTTTGGGCTGCCTTGGTCGAACTTGATCATGTTGAACATACCTCTGGAGTTGCATTCCTGGAGTGATCCACAATTCGTTGGTATCGAATCCGAACGTCCATGTGGCGTGCACACCAGAAGATGTTGACAGCGATTCAAGTGGTTGTGTTGTTTGAAGATTCTCAGTTGATGTGATTGGAATCGCAGTTATCTTTATGATGAGTTTGTTCAATGGACAGGTCTATGTATGTCTACGGATGTCTATTGGCGTCTATGAGTGTCTATCTATGTATTTGTATGGTGTCCAGAGTGTGAATGTTGTTCATGTTCGTGCTTGCAGTTGCGATTGATGTACTCTACTACAACACACGATAGTGTACATCGTTGACCAATCACGGATATGGTCTTCTCTAAGCGGCACTTCCGGCGACGCTGCGGAACACCATGGATTGATGCTGCTGGTTCGTCTGCAGCACAACACTCTGCACTTGACGCGATGCGCACATCGCGGTGCTTGGGCTTGTGCTTGCGCTTGTTGTGGCTGTGTCCATGGTCATGTTCATGTCCATGTCCATCGCTGTCTGCTTGTCGTCGGCGTGTTCTGTGTAATACACCACCTGATGATCCAACATCGCTTGTACGTTGGCTCTCATCTGTGCGTTGCGTGTGGTGTCGGCATACACTGCTGAGATCATATCGGGACAGGAGGATCCTTCATGTTCCTGCAGATCTTGTTCATCGAGGACAGCGGAGATGGATTCATCGCGGTCCGCTCGTCTCTGTTGAGATCCTTGCTTGGTGCGGCATTCCAGGCCGCGAATGTCGAGATCGCTGTTGTTGGTACTACTGTTGCTGTTGCTGTTGTGCTGTCTGAGAGTGTTGGCGATGTCCTGTCTGGTGTGGATCTTGTCCTGCTTTGAACACCAGCAGGCATCGATCTCATCGTTGGTGTAGTCGTTTATGTGGACGATCTCCTTGACTCTGACAGTGTGGTGGAAGGCGACGGACTTGCCGCGGTTCTTCCTTGTGTTCTTTCTCTTGTTGTTGTTGCTGCTGGTGGTGGTGGTGGTGGTTGGTTGCATTACGATTGAGGCTGGCATGGTTGTATTCTTGTGTCAAGTTGGGTTGATTCGAAGGAAGTTGGAGTGAGGTGGATGGTGATTTGGTTTTATGAGATGGAGTTGGCGGAATTCAGGAAGGTGCGGTTGGGACATCGTGTTGACTTCCGTGTTGATTTGTGGTCGTGTGGTTGTGTGGTCACGTCATCGTGTTACCGTCAGCGCACACCATTACCACGTGTTTGCGTTCCCGTAATCGGTGAGTTACGCGAGGAAGAACAGATGGGAGAAGAAGATGTGCCGTTTTATCCGAAGGTCACAGAAGAGTTCCATTGCAATTGTCCGATTGTGCGCAATTCTCCGTGGATGTGTGCGATACTGCGTTTCTGCACGCGCAGTTGCAGAAGTACGCAGCCTGTGTGTTGTTGACAAACGACGATTGTGGCACTTCACCACCAAGACGGAGCGGAGGAAGAAGCCGGAGCGGAGCATAAGTGAGGTGGTGTTGTGGTCATTCGCACAGATTAGAGGGGTTCGAGTGGCTATTTTTTGGCATGGCCGGCGACCCCAGCCAATCAAATGGCTTAGACTTTATCACTGCTACGAGCAAGCCATCCCATTGAAGGGTGAATTGAGGGGAGTTTGGGTCAATTTTCCCGAGCTTTGTTGCGCTTGGGGTTCTCATTTGGAACCATGTGACGCAGACGATCTGTTCCCTGTCGGATCGATTCTCGTTGTGAACGCTGACAGAGGCGGTGGGATTGCGTGGTTGGTTTCGCACGAGGAATTGTGGAACTTTGGCACTTTCTCAGAAATCACGTATTGAGCAAATAAACTGTAATTATTTACGTGCAGTATCTCCGTTTGAGTATCTCGAGGCGACAAACTGCATTGTCGTAACTGAACGACGATTCCGACCGACACGTTCATGATATCGTTGCGATGGGACTATCGTATGCTCAGTATTGTTGTTGTTTAATACTAGTACTTCCGCAGCAGTACCAAGACATACGAAAAATTGACAACATTGTTTTCTACAAAATCCCAACAAAACAAGGACAGAAGTGTTCCTTTGATGTGAACGGCGACACAGCAGTTGGCTGTTGAGATACTTCTGTCGGTAGCATCCGTTTTGGTATCATGTCGTCGGCTGTGACTTTGTGAACACAGTTGTGAGTGAGATTCTGGGTCTTTGTGTGGCACCAGAAAACAACAACAACAACATCGGCATCAAGATCGACAATGGCATCGGTGCTGTCGTCAAGTACAAGTACCCACAGGTCTGTGCTCGCTAGCAGGATGAGCTCACGCTACAAATGTACACAATACTTGGCACACCGGCCATATGCAACACATGCGCACATCACAGCAAACCAATAACAAAAATGACAATGCTGATTACAATGGCGTAAACACGCTGCTGTCGGTCACAGTCACCACTGTGGCCTGCAATATGGGTTGAATTCAAGATTGCAGCTTTGGCAACTTCACTCATGGGGCATCTGCTTTGGTGGTGGGCATGTCATATTGGCCGCAGCACAGGACCCACCCACCCATCTATTCATCCATGAAGATCATCCATCCTTGTACAAGTTCCGGCGTTGGCATCCAGGTTGGGATCTTTCCTCTACATTCAATGGGCAGAGATCCTTTGAAAAGTGTATGATTGTTGGTGTTGGAAAGAGTGTTGGAGCAATGTTGTGGTGGCCTTGCGCAAGCAACAGGAAGCTTTGACACCATTGGACTCCATTCAACCTCAAGCATCCAGCTTTGTCGAGATTTACATGCGTGTATATGTCAAGATGTACGTGTATATGTGCATCGTTCACCTGTTATTCTCTTATTCATGTATGGACGGTATAACTACATTCGTTTCAATAGTATGCTGTGATTCGTCAGAATTACAGCGGAAATGGAACACACGAAAATGAGCAGAATTTCTGGAGGAAATTTGCAATCGACGATTTCTGAGAGAATTGGAAATATCGTCTGTCCATCCATCAATGGTACCGAGAGAATCTCGAGGTACTTCCCAACTAAACCTCAGATGACAATATCTCTGACAGACTGCTGCATCACCAATGGAACGTGACATCTGGAGAGCAGAAGGACGCCTACTGACGTCAACAGGATGTCATCGTGTCACCATGTCGACATCTGTCTCCAAGTCAGAGCAGGAGGCAAAGATCCGATGACCGAAGGGCATCAAGATCATGGATACAGGAGATGAACTTCAAATGGTAAGTACTCATGGAGTAGGAACCAGTACTGAATGAACGGAGTGTTGAATGCGGAGTACGCATCGAACATGTAGTATCGCGTAGCACGAAGCACATAATGCTGAGACAGAGAGAATACGAAGAGCAGCGAGAGAGCATCTCGCACACTGACTCATAGTTGGAGACTGAATCTACAAAACAGATTGAAGTGCCAAGAGCATCAGGCAAGAGAACGAATGGACACCAAGAGGATTGGAGTGCCAACGTAATGAAATAGCAAATGAACGACTGTCAACCAATACCATCTTCCACAATCATAGGCTTCCGTGAGCGGAACTTGCCAACATGCATGCTCAGTTCTCTTCTGGATATGCTTTTCTGGAATCTCTTGGTTGGGTAAACTGTGGATTCTCTGGTTGGGTCAAGTGGTGTGCTGGATGCTCCTCCCTCTCTCTCTCTCTTGTAAATCATCACTGCCAATTCACTACTGCTTGCCAAATGACATCTGGCAAGGATCACTGCTGATGCATTGATAGCTGGTGGTGGCAGAATACTCTGATCGATGCTCAGCCGTGCGTGAAGTTGTTGGGTGTGATCAGAAGCTCTCCAGCTGCTGTCTGGAGCCGCCCACTCATTGTTGATCGTTGGCAGATGTTTCAGCTCCTGCCGCATGCTGTGTTCTGATTGGCGAGTTGTTTCAAAATACAGAATGCAGTCTGCATGTTGAATAATGCTGACAAATTCATTGTACATTGGTGTCTGGCAGATGCTTCGCTGGATGCCTTGCCTGCTGTTTTTGCATTGGCAATGTGTGGTCTGATGAGATGGTGAAGACAGAGCAAAAGAACAATGTATACACCATGCATGCCCACTGTAATTGTTGCAAAGGATGATGGTGTCATTGCTGAAACGATCAGTGACATAAGCATAGCATGCC
Organism: Craspedostauros australis; assembly: GCA_026770025.1. NCBI lineage: Eukaryota > Bacillariophyta > Bacillariophyceae > Mastogloiales > Achnanthaceae > Craspedostauros > Craspedostauros australis. Next base: position 265,497 of record JAMXDE010000052.1, on the reverse strand, counting down.
AAGCCCATGACTTGGTGCACCGCACATCTGCGACAGACAGGAGGTTCTGCAATGAATGACAACTCTGTTGCTTTGCTACAGTGAGGAAATGTGTGACGGATCCCATCAGGTTGTCCACTACAGCTGGGACAGTCTTTGTTTGGTGTGATATGAGACAGGATGGAGCATCCCCCAGGTGTCGATACTATCTATCTCTAGAGGCACATTGGCATGGCGTGGCGTGGCAGGGATGGATAGATGGATGGGTGTTTGTTGAATGCCAAGTCTGGCACGGCTGAGTATGAGAGGGTGGGAGACTGTTGTGTTGGAGTCTATTTGTTGTTGGGGATTGTTTGTTGGCATGGCTTGGGTTCTTGGCATGATATGCTTCTTCTTCCACTCTCGATCCCACTTCCACATGAGCTACATACTTGTGTTGATTCCAGTCCCGCCCGTGACTCGCCTGTCCATCGCCAGAACGCTATGCACCTCGCGCCCACTTTTCTGCTAGAGACAGGCAAGCTACGATCAGGAATCCTTTCCGCAACTCCAGCGCTAATCAATACAATCTCTCATAAATATTTGCGAACAACATTGATTCACTCACTCAGTCCTATTAACAGTTGTTCGCTAATAGCAAGTTCACCCAAACATCGGGCACCAAGACCAACACCACCACCATCATCACCATGGCCAACAGCCACGAAAAAATCCTCGCCACATTCCCGCAGGCCGTCGTCAAGCCGATCATCGGATTGCCCACCTACGAAACCATCGCCGAACTCAACGTTGTACTCAACGCCAACGCAGCTTCCGTCCATTGCCCCCTGGGAAATGGAGAGCTGGGATACCTGGTTCTCACCGTATCCAACGAGATCTACAACGAGCAATCGGCAACGGCATTCGTCGTACCAGCCAATCCAGGACCGCATCCAGTCATCCCAACGGGAGCCACAGCAGCACAGATCAGCGCAGCCACCAGCATCCACAAGGAACAAGAGCGCCTGTGGAGAGAGTACCGCGCCGTCGACAACGCGCTCAAACAACAACTTCTTGGCGCCGTGGAGGATCAATACGTGCGAACCCTTCGGCACAACATTGTGGGATACGCCAACGTCTCCACCCTGCAGCTGCTCACGCACCTGTACAGCACGTACGGCAAGATCACCCCTCAAGACCTGGATGCCAACGACAAGGCCATGAAGACTGCCTACAATCCAGCGGAGCCATTTGAGGTGCTCGTCGCACAGATCGAATCCGCGCGCGATCTTGCCGCGGCAGCCAAGACACCGTACACCGATCACCAGCTGGTCAACACCGCGTACAACCTTGTGTTCCAAACACAGGAGTTCCCCGAAGCATGCCGTTCTTTCCGCGCCCTCAGTGCCGCCGACAAGACCTGGCCACGGTTCAAAGCCGACTTCGCAGCCGCCCACCAAGACCACCGCGAAGCCCAGTCGTCAACCACGACTTCGGGATTCCAAGGAGCCAACGCAGCTACAACAGCCGAAGAGACAGCCGAAGCTCTCGCGAACCTTGCGTCAGCCACTGCAGCCGACCGCAACGCAGTCACCCTTCTCACCGAAAGCAACGCGACCTTGGTCAAGCAACTGTCCGAGATCACCGCCATGGTGTCCAAGATTCAGATCAACGCCGCGGGAGCAGGAGCAGGAGGAATAACCGCGAAGACGCACAAACACAAGCACAACTCGTACTGCTGGACGCACGGCTACAAGGTCAGCGCCACACACAACAGCGCCACCTGCAACAAGCCCGCCGAAGGACACAAGCGTGAGGCGACCCGAAGCAACACCATGGGAGGGTCCAACGCAGGAGCGCCGACGAACGCATGACAAAAACGGCAGGAACACAGTAACCAAGTAGTGAACTCCATCACGAATTCATCACCCTGTGTGCCTGCCCTAGCCATTGTCGACTCTGGCTGTACCAGCCATTTCCTGCGAGCGACCGATCCGTGCCTCAACAAGACAAACGACAAAAATCCACTCACAGTGATGCTGCCTGATGGTTCGACGATTGAATCGTCGCACCAAGCAACGGTGAGCATGACCAACGTGCCCCAACACGCATGCACCGCGCGAGTTTTTCCACAACTCACCAGCGCAGCACTCCTATCCGTGGGACAACTGTGTGACCACGGTATGACAGTCGAGTTTGACCAAGAAGCAGTACGTGTTCGCCGAAACGGAACCACGATTCACACCGGTCGTCGGCATCAAGTTGACGGCATGTATCGCGTGAACATCACACCACATGAATTGGTAGTCCGGCAGTCAGCCAATCACATCCACCACACGTCAACCAAGACGGAGCTCGCCAAATTTTTCCACCAGTGTTGCTTCAGCCCCTCGGTGGCAACTTTCACAACCGCCATAACGAAAGGATTCTTCGCGTCCTGGCCGGGACTCACAGAGCAACTAATTCAAAAATTCCTTCCACCTTCCGATGCAACGGCAGCAGGCCACATGCGTCAACAGTACCAGAACACCCAATCCACGAAGAACCGGTGCAATCACGGCAACCAGTCCACCAAGAATGCCCCCGAACCCCATGACGTGTTCATGGACGTTTTTCGGCCAACAGGGAAGACGTACACCGATCAAACTGGACGTTTCCCGGTGACGTCAAGCAGAGGCAACCAGTACATCATGATACTCTACGATCATGATTCGAACGCCATTCTATCACGCCCCATGCGAAGTCGCCACGCATCAGAACTCACGCGAGCATGCGGCGAACTACTGGATGTTCTCCTGCGAGCGGGTCTCAAGCCACGATTCCACCGAATGGACAACGAGGCGCCTGCAGAGCTCAAGCAGCTCATCCAAGCCAAAAACATGGAATACCAACTAGTTCCACCAGGCATCCATCGGCGCAACGCCGCCAAAAGAGCAATATCGACATGGAAAGATCACTTCATCGCAGGTCTGGCAACAGCCGACGACGACTTCCCATTGCATCTATGGTGCCGAATGCTACCTCAGTGCGACATCACACTCAATCTGCTCCGGCCATCACGAGTGAACCCACACGTCTCCGCGTATCACGTCCTCCATGGAAACTTCGATTTCAACGCAACACCCCTCGCACCACCAGGCACGAAAGCCATCGCACACGACAAGCCAGCAAAACGAGCCACATGGGCACCGCACGAAACCAAAGGATGGTACATCGCACCAGCCATGGAACACTACCAATGCTACCAAATCTACTGCACCAACACGCGGAAAGTCCGCATCACCGACACCGTCGAACTCAAGCCAAGTCGTTGCGCAACACCGATGCCAACCAACGCAGAGCTAGCCATCAAAGCCGCAGGCGACCTGGCCGAGGCACTCAAAACGCCCTGCCCACCAATACAAGCAGTCGGCGACCAGCAACTAGGCGCGTTGGAGGAACTCAGCCGAATCTTCCAAACAGTCGCCCCAGCCAAACGAGATGCACCACTTCCGAGGGTGCCGGAACGCACAACAGTCCCAGCGACGACGGCAACAACAAACACTCGAACCAGCCAACCACGCGCTGTCCACCAGCACACGCCAGCACCTCCGAGGGTGCCAGAGACGGCGCCGGCGGTGACGGACGACGAAGACTCCGGCGACGAAGATGACGACGACCACGACGACACACCACCAAGCGAAACGACCAGCGCAACCCGCACGAGACTACGCACAGGCGCCATCCAGCGACGACGATGGGACGCCAAAGCCCCAAAGGCCAACGCCGTCATCGACGAACGCACCGGAACCGCGTACGAGTACCGACATCTCGTCGCAGGAAAAGTGCATGGCCACACACCCGAGCAGTGGTACCGATCATTTGCCAACGAAATTGGAAGACTGGCACAAGGCATCGGCACGCGCATACCCGCGACAGCGGCCACAAACACCATCTTCTTCATCCCGAGAAACGAAGTCCCCAAGGATCGAACCATCACATACGGACGCATCGTGTGCGCCGTGCGACCACAGAAGGCCGAAACCCACCGCACGCGCCTCACCGTAGGCGGCAACCTCATCGACTACCCGTTCGACGTACACACACCAACCGCCGAACTGACAACAGCCAAGTGTCTCTTCAACAGTGTGATCTCTACGCCAGCAGCCAAGTTCATGACCATCGACATCAAAGACTTTTACCTCAACACCGAGATGGAGCGCTACGAATACATGCGAATGCCCATCGCCATGATGCCACCAGAAGTCGTCGAACAATACAAACTCCACGACCTCGAACACAAAGGCAACGTGTATGTGGAGGTACGCAAGGGCATGTACGGCCTCCCACAGGCCGGCAAAATCGCGAATGTGAAACTCCAGAAACACCTCGCAAAATTCGGATACCGCCCAGTCGTGCACACGCCTGGACTGTGGAAACACGATTGCAGACCCATCACTTTCACCCTGGTCGTCGACGATTTCGGTGTGAAATATGTGGGCGAAGAACACGCGAAGCACCTCATCGGCGCTTTGCAAACCATCTACAAGTGTACGGTCGAGTGGAGCGGCGATCTCTACTGCGGCGTGAGTCTCAAATGGGACTACGCGAAACGAACAGTGGAGCTCTCCATGCCAGGATACGTGCAAAAAGCACTCCACAAGTTCCAACACCCGATCCCCACTCGACCACAACATGCGCCAGCGCCATGGGACGCGCTGACCTACGGGGCGAAGACGCAAGAACCCAAACACGACGACACGTCGCCCAAGCTCCCGGCAGAACAAATCATCCGCATTCGACAGGTGGTGGGGACACTGCTGTACTACGCCCGTGCGGTAGACCCAACCATCCTGCCAGCAGTAAGCGACATCGCCACACAGCAGGCCCACGCGACACAAGACACCGAGCGGCGCGTGAACCAGCTCATGGACTACTGCGCCACACACCCCAACGCCATCCTGGTGTATCAAGCCAGCGACATGGTCTTGCATGTCGACAGCGACGCCTCCTACCTCAGCCTGCCGAAGGCGAGAAGCCGAGCCGGCGGCCACATGTACCTCAGCAAGCGGTCCACCGATACCAACAAGGCCCCGAACACAGCGCCACCCAACAATGGCGCCATTCACACCGTATGCAACAAAATACAAAATGTGATGAGCTCCGCCGCCGAAGCCGAAGTGGGCGCCCTGTACTTGAACTGCACAGCAGCCACAGCACTTCGCACGACGCTCGACGAACTGGGACATCCCCAACCACCTACGCCCATCAAAACAGACAATTCCACAGCATCCGGGATTGTGAACAACACGATGAAACAACGACGCACACGGGCAATGGACATGCGATTCTACTGGGTACGCGACCGCGTCCAACAGGGCCAATTCATCATATATTGGGCCCCAGGAGCAGACAACCTCGCCGACTACTTCACCAAACATCATCCGGCAGCTCACCATCGCAAAATGCGCGAAGTCTACCTCAAGCCCACTCCAGACAGTGGCAAGGCAACAGGACAGAGCATGCTGGGAGTTCCGCGAGGGTGTGTTGATTCCAGTCCCGCCCGTGACTCGCCTGTCCATCGCCAGAACGCTATGCACCTCGCGCCCACTTTTCTGCTAGAGACAGGCAAGCTACGATCAGGAATCCTTTCCGCAACTCCAGCGCTAATCAATACAATCTCTCATAAATATTTGCGAACAACATTGATTCACTCACTCAGTCCTATTAACAACTTGCTCTGCAGATGAAGTTGACTTGGAAGGAAGGGAGGGAGGAGGTAGTGTCAATTGGCAGTGTTGTCAACGAGTTTCTGAATGAGTTGTGTTGAGAGTTGAGCATGGATTGCCACACAAGAAACCAACGCTCCTCCTCGTTGCCAACAACGCGAATAGACCACAGATCAAAGTACTCAAGTTTTGGCATTATCGTCCTTATTTTTAACAGTGTGCATTGTTTTGACAGAAAGAAACAAGAAGAGACAAGAATCATGCGATGATTCGCGTACAAGAGATGCAAAAAGAGAGAGATCTGGACAATCGAATCAATCATTTTGGTTCAGATTGGGCAAAAATGCGAAAAACCATGTTGGTACCATGAGGAAACAAACAGTTTGACGAAACAGTGCGGGAAAAAGGGAAGGAAGAAAGCGAGTCGTGACGTCACATGGGCATTGCAAAGACCTAAATCCCCACGAAAGTGGCTGTCTCCATTGCGTCCAGACAAGTTTCAATAGCGGGGCTCCCCCTGGAATTCGGACAGCCCGGCGTGTCCCAGTACCCAAGTTCTGGGGCCACTCGAACCCCTCTATTAAGTCTGGTTTGGTATGTTGAAGGAGTGTGTTGTTCTGTGTGGAAAAGGGGTGTTGTGGTATACGTGGCGTTGTATCAGATCGTGTCTGAATGGTTATTTGTGCCGTTGAATGGAGGTGCTGTGTTCTATTGTGTTCTGTGTTCTTCTTCGCACGGAACAAGATGGGACTTAGTGTATTTTTTCATGCTTCTCTGTGATTTGGGAAGGAATCGCGACCTCAATGATAGCGATTGTGGAGCTACGGTATAATACAATTTATTCAACACTACTTCACCAACATAGCAAATCGTCTTGTGGTACTGGTTCGTTAGTGGTATCTTCTGCCTATCTTGGGTCGTGTTACTCCGTGAAGTGGCTGATGATTCTTCTTGTTGGATCGTTTGCCTGGCGATGTTGGAGGAGTGCTTGTTCTGAACTCTTGTTGTGCAGAACATGAGCAAGATCAAGTGCTCAACATCAGCAGGAGAACAACAGCAAAGACACCTGCAGTGCGGGCATGGGCTTCGAACAGTGGTTGATTTGATTGGGAGCCATGTTGCTCGGATTGACCTTGGCAGGATTGGATCACATCAGTCAAGCCATGTCGAACATTCTGTGTCGATGGCCAATCCGTGTTTAGTTCAGCGACGGACTTTTCCACATCAACATGTTTTTGTCGCTGGACACGTGCTGAATTACTCAAGTACAACAAGCCAGTTTGTGCATTGGTTGGAACCTGTCTTGTTCTCGTAGGTCGCCGACATTCGCGAACACTGGGAACAAACGTTATGTGGCACCCGTGTTGTCACGACTAACCCGGGAACAGAACACGCAACGACACAGACAAGATGACAATGACGCGACTGACGAGTCACTAGCCAGCACGGATACCGGCTTACTCCAAACACAGGAGCGCACACCTGAAACACAGGACACGAAAAAATTGAGACAGAACCAGTGGATCGCTCACAAACGGATTTCTCGTGCGGCAACAACAAGCGCAAGTTGGTGCGGGAGAAAATCTACGCTGCTCCTTTTTCCTTTCCTTCCTTCCGTCCTTTCTCTCTCGGTGCGATGGTGTCGCCTCCGGATGTCACGGCCGCCGCTCGCGTGCTGCGGTATGGTTCGCCGTCTTCGTCTCCGCCGGTTGCGTCCTCTCGGGTCGGTGCGTCTTTGGGTTCCGGGGGGGGAAGTGTGTTGCTTGATCCAATGGAGGTGTCTGGCTATGGTCTTGTGGATGCGGAGTCACTGGCTCTTGTGTCTTTGTTCGAGGCTCCGGGCGCGTCAGGGAAGCTGTTCTGTGGAGGTCTCATTGGGAAGTCTGGTGTGGCGTTCTGCACCAATGCGTTGGCCATCGGCATGAATCACTGTGGTGTTGCAGCGCATGGCAAACACAAAGTCGTCGCAGCTGCTGGTGATCTCTTCATCTGCCGCCCTGCCTCGAAGCAACGAGGGTCCGGCGGTGCCTTCTGCACACCAAGCATCAACAAGTTTGCTCTCTCAGAGGAAGTCTCGTCTACTCTTGTCGATCCTCGTCCTGTGCGGCTTTGGACCTCCATCTTCCAGTCCATCGCCGATGGTGAAACCGACTCCACACACATCAACAAGCTCGACAGTGGGACATCGTTCCAGAAGACTCCGTTTGCCAAGCGGCTACGGCCGGACGACCCTACCATCGCAGGGTCTGCCACTCCAGTGACCACCAAGCGACCTCGATCTGTGGTAGACGACATTGCTGTCCCCAAGGAGCGGCTTGTCGATGACCTGAAAGGGAAACCCGAACTCAACGTCCTGGTTGCGGATCACCTCAACCCAGCCATCACTGCTCTTCGTTCCGTCACACAAGCAGTGCAGAGCATCGAAGACACCATCCACACACTCACCCAATCCACCAGTGAAGCATTCGCAGATACTGACAACAGGGTGTCGCAGCTCCAGAGCTCACTGGGAACTCTTCCGCCCTCTGCCAATGATCTGGAGGCAGCCCAAGTGTGGCCCAACCTTGTCGCTGTTTCCGCAGTGGCAAAGGAGCACCTCGTTCTCCTCCAAGGATTGAACGACCGCTTCGCCTCTTCCCATGGTGTGGCAGCGGATGAACGTGCCAAGCTCTCTCGGGCCCACGACCATCTCAAGAGTCGGGTAGAGGAGTCTCATGCACGGTTTGAGCCAAGAAGTGGTCCTTGCCGACATTGTTGGAATGCGCAAGCACCACGGGTTGGGCATGAAGCACAAGGACCCCGCTCTCCGCCACACGGTGGTAGCCTTGCTTGGTCGGTTCAAAACCGAATCGGGCGAGAAGTACCATCTCATGCCTCTGGCTTGGCAGTCGAGGTCAGGTCTCCAACCTTCCATTTGGGTGGAGCGAATGCTCACATGGTATGAGAAGAGAAAGGTCCCACAGGGTCCGGTGTTCCGCACTTCGGTGGGACAACGGGCAAAGCCAGTGGCTTATCAGCCACTCCTTCACCAGCTGCTGTTGGACATCCAAGAGGACCGACCAGATTTGATCCCACGGGGAATTGATGTGGTGGAAGAGTACGCAGTCGGTCGCTCTTTCCGCCGAGGCTCCAACACACAGGCCATCAATCAAAAGGTGGACGAGCGTGATATCGACCTCAATAATCGCTGGAGGCGATTCGAGGCCGCTAGAGGCAGGCAGCCACGACTCCAAATGCAGCAGCACTATGCTGATGTGATGCAGATGCTCCCAGCACTGCTGCGCTACTCGGCAGCCCTCTGACCGAGTGACGCTCTGTGTCACAGGAGGAGCGGGTACTGAGGGGGGAAGGAAAATGAGGATACACTCCTCCCTGTGACTGAACAGCATGTGACGCCAGTATGGTATCAGAGAATGAGCGCCCCGCGCGCTTTGGGATGTGGCAGTGGGCCTAGCTCACTAGCACTAGCTTCGGGCATCCCATTCCTGCATAGGAATTTCTCCGGAATCATCGCGGCTGATCCTGACTGATTCGGATGAGTCGATTCGTACAAGTCAACTCAGGTGGCAGGACACATGACCCCCTTCGTAACAGTAGAACCATGCTACTCATATCAGATCACATCCCCACATGTGCATGCGGGGTCAGGTACCCCGTGTTGTCACGACTAACCCGGGAACAGAACACGCAACGACACAGACAAGATGACAATGACGCGACTGACGAGTCACTAGCCAGCACGGATACCGGCTTACTCCAAACACAGGAGCGCACACCTGAAACACAGGACACGAAAAAATTGAGACAGAACCAGTGGATCGCTCACAAACGGATTTCTCGTGCGGCAACAACAAGCGCAAGTTGGTGCGGGAGAAAATCTACGCTGCTCCTTTTTCCTTTCCCTCCCACCACCCAGGAAAATGAGGATACACTCCTCCCTGTGACTGAACAGCATGTGACGCCAGTATGGTATCAGAGAATGAGCGCCCCGCGCGCTTTGGGATGTGGCAGTGGGCCTAGCTCACTAGCACTAGCTTCGGGCATCCCATTCCTGCATAGGAATTTCTCCGGAATCATCGCGGCTGATCCTGACTGATTCGGATGAGTCGATTCGTACAAGTCAACTCAGGTGGCAGGACACATGACCCCCTTCGTAACAGTAGAACCATGCTACTCATATCAGATCACATCCCCACATGTGCATGCGGGGTCAGGTACCATTGCCTAGTCATCATAAATTTTCGCAATAGCCGTTCAGAACTTCGCTTGTGTCCATCCATGACCCATTCTCCACCCAAAGCACCAACGAAGAACACTGTGACATTCATTACCGTTTCCAAGTGTCTCTCGTGCCTCCTTCGCTGTCCATCTGGAGCCATTTCGAGTCGCTGGAACAGCAGCGTCCAAACTTGTGCGGCGCCATCGTGATGCCTTGACGGCCGTGACCAGCAACGACATCAACTGCAGCCGCGAGCATCCCTGCCAACAGTCTGTTGTCACGAAGGAGAGCACCAGCACTCACATCGCATTCCTCCGCTCTCGATCCTTGGAGCTGAACGTGCCTGCGTCCTCACTTCAGAGACAGAGACAGAGAGAGAGAGAGAGAGAGAGAGAGCATTGGACTTCATTCATAATACACAAACACGACCACGTACCAATACCAACACGCTCTTTCAGGACAGTGTCGGTATAATCCGTCGGGTCTCGCACCATCAGACCCCGCAATACGTCGCACCATTCGAAACCATCGATCGACAAAGGCATCAAACACCATGGCAGACAAAGCAGCTCCCAACATGGATCCGAATGATGGCTCTCCGGCTTCATCGCATCCAGGGACAGACACTGCCGATGATCCCAAGCACAGTGTCTACGACGACGATGACAACCACAGCTTCGGTGACGACGACGATGGCAACAATGACGATGACGATGACGAACAGTGGGATCAATTCCAGTTCAGCACCTTCGTGGGACGCGAAGATGAGCTGGAACGATTGAACTCGATCTACGGTCGCATATGTCGCAAACCACTGACGAAGCACACTCGTGATGACAGCAGCAGTGCCGATAGCAACAAGGATGCGCAGGTCGTCCTCATCCACGGCTATTCAGGGACGGGAAAATCAGCATTGGTGGATCGTTTCTTGCATAGATTGAATGATGGCGCAACCAAGTCACCATCGCCGCCCCCATCATCTCCGCCGTCTCAAACTGCAACATCCGCAATTGCTCACTCTGTACAGGATGAATCACCCATGCCATCAAACAAGCGACGAGCTGACTCGCATCCATGTCACTATGGAAAGGGAAAGTACGACCAATTCAATGCAGGTGGCAATCTTTCGGCCATCGTGGATGCGCTGTCACATTTCTTTCGGAGCCTTGTTGTATCTGGCGACACTGAAGAATGCGACCGGATCAGGATGGGACTCAATCGGAAGATGGATGCCACACGCCGCATGCTTGCGTGCCGCGCCATTCCAGGGCTTGCGTCTTTGTTGAAGGAACATCGGGCAAGTCTTGCAGGCAATGCTGGCAATGTGGTGGATATCGCGACCTCAAACAGTTTCCGAAGCGGTCGCTCAGGCGAGTTGCTTCGCGAAGAGCAGGCGTCGGTTTCTGCAGGTTCGATAGCTTCGGGAAGTGTGATGAACACAGGCGCGTTCTCCCACGCTGGATCCAAAACGAACGAGTGGGTTCAGTTGGTGTACAGCTTCAAGATCATCCTGAAGGCTATCTGCACGGACGGCCGTCCTCTCGTGCTCTACCTGGATGGTGAGTGATAGCAATGGGATCGTCTGTTTCATATGCGCGATGTTCCTCCACGGCCTCGACGCGGCATCGACGCTTGCATGTTTGCATGGAGTACCAGTGCGTGTGTGAATCGCCCATTCCTTCCAGCTCGTGTGTACGAGTACGCTGTCACAACGCACCACACTGAACCACCGTTGTATCTTTCACGTTCCCAATCTCTCACATTTGCACACCTGTGCCCACACGATCAGACCTTCAATGGGTTGATGAACGATCTCTCAAGCTCATCACTGAAGTCTTGATCGACCAATCCATCCGCAACCTTCTCATCATCGGATCATACCGATCCAACGAGGTGCACAACGATCCTCAACACCAACTCACCACTGCCGTCTCACAGTGGAAAAACAACGGAAAGACCATCCACGACATTCCCCTCAATGATCTCACAGTCACCCAAACTGCGGAGTTGCTTGCATCGTCACTTCGGTTGGATGCAGTCAAAACAACCCCTCTGGCCAAGCTGCTCCATGACAAGACCAAAGGCAACGTACTATACACGATGCAAGCGTTGGAGGGACTGCGCCGTCGCAAGGCTCTGACTCGCAACATCTACACAATGCAATGGGAATGGGATGAGCAGCGAGCAGCCGACGAGATCGACATGGCCGCCAACGTAGTCGACCTGATCACGTCGAAGCTGCATTCGTTGCCTGAGGATCTTCAGAGGTGCTTGCAGATGGCTTCATTTCTGCGATCGACATTCCGTCAATCGTTGTTGGAGACGCTGATGGACATGGAGATTGAACACCAGCAGCAGAAGGCAGATGGTGGAGGCGCCATGCGTATCTTGGCAGAGGCCGATATGAGCGTAGGTGACGCATTGAATCTAGCAGTGAAGGAGGAACTACTGGAGAGACTCGATGTCGACACAGCAACCGCCGCAGAGATAGCTGAAGGCACAGTCACCTCTTGTGCGACGTTCCGCTTCGTCCACGATCGAATCCAACAGGCGGCCTTCTCGTTGACTCCTCCGGGTGACGAACTCGATCAATTGAAGTATCGAGTTGGTAAACACCTCATGGAGATCGCGTCTGATCCCATGCTGGGCGAAGATTGGATGTGGTTTGTGGCCGCGGATCATCTGGAGAATGCATCTTCGCTCACAACCACCAACACTATCATCCCGGAGCTTGATCTGATCAAGCTGAACCTCAAGGTTGGGCAGCTTGCCGTTGGCGTGGCTGCCTTTCTCCCAGCAATGAAATACTTGAACCGGGCATTGACGAATCTGGAGGTCAAGATAGCTGACCCTTGGAAGACGCAGCATGAACTGTGTTTGGAGACCTACCACAGATTATCCGAGGTTGAGCTGACCCTCGGCAACTATGAGAAGGGATCGACTCTGTGCCAGGCCATCGTTGACAACTGCAACAATTCCATTGAAGACATTGTCAAGGCGAACACATCGCTCGCCGTGGCTCTCGAGCGGATGGAGAGACACGGGGAAGCTTGTGACTTACACCTTCGGTCGCTCAAGTTGCTGGGGACGTTCCCAATGAGAAACCATCTATTCCTGGCACTGAGAGACTTCAGAAAGCTCAAGAAGTACTTCGCGAAGCACACAGATGAGGAGGTGCTGAACCTTCCCGTCATGACCGATCCCAAGATGTTGATGACAATGAAGATCTTACAGTACCTCGGATCTGTTGCCTTCCTGGCTGCCAGGGATGCGACGTTGCTACTCGCGGGATTTCGCCAGGTGACGTTGATGCTGAAGCATGGGCTGAGTGGCGAAGGTGCCTATGGCGCTTATTTGACGCGATCGGTCGCATTACATGTCATGAAGGATGTGAAATTCGCAAAACGGCTGCAAACGCTCCCGGCAAGGATTCTCGCTACGACGCACTCCAAATACGTGATGTGCCAGTTCTTCGTGGCAGATACAGGATTTCTGGCTGCGTGGTCCGAGCCTGTACATGTATGTTTGGCAGCCTATCAAAAAGGCCATCAGGCTGGGATGGAAGCAGGTGATTTGTCTCATGCATATCGATGCTGGGGGATGTGCTTGCTACATGGCTTCATGTGCGGGGTCCCGCTTGTGTCCTTGCACCGCGCTGTGACGATCCTCCTGGTGCAAGCCGAGCATTACAACCTGAAAGAGATGTCCAACTCGTATGGACAAGTCCAACGTTTCTTCGAGATCTTGCTGGGCATGTCGTCTGCTCGACTTCAAGGCGAAGTGATTCGGGAGCAATCAGGTGAACAATCAACCGGGCACTGGAAGGACCGGTCTGATGTCCCATCAGCCAAAGACATGGATCGCGAGCAACACATTCGTTGGGGCATATGGTACTGGTGCTACGAGCAATTAACGATGTACTTCGGTGAATTGGAGCTGGGAAAGATCTGCATGGGGCCATCAAAAGCTAGCGCTGGGCTCGACAATACCTTTGTTAGGCAGACCGTGAGGGTGTTTCAAGGTGGGCTTACCATGTCCAGGATGGCGCAAAAGACAGACAGCAAGAGAAAGCGGAGGAAGTACCACCGCAAGGCGGCAAACTACACGGCAGAACTTCGTCGTCTGGTCGAGAGGAATGGTGGCAACAACCTCCATCGGTATCTCATCATGGAGGCAGACAAGATGGCAGTAAGAGGGAAGCAATCCGAACAGAAGGTGAAGGCAGCGTACGACAAGGCCATTTCCTATTGCGCAAGATCGGGACACGTCAATGATGCAGCGCTGGCAAATGAGCTTGCCGCCGAGTACTTTCTGAACAAGCACACAGGCACACTGGCACTGTCTGGGTCTTTGCGTCGCACAACTTTGAGCGATCCCTCACGAAGCTCCGATTTTGAGAGCGCGGGTGTCCTGGATGATGATGAAGACTTCTACTGGCCACGGCAGTATCTGGGAAATGCCATCTCGTTGTACAACGAATGGGGAGCAAGGGCAAAGGTAGAGCAGATGCTGGCGAAGTATCCGAACTTTCTCGATCGAAGCATGCTGGAAGGCGGTACCGACAGTGGCGACGGAGAAACCAATGGTCAGCGACGGAAACGACGACCCGCCAAGCACACGGCGGACACGCGGATGTGCGTTGCCACAGCCCACAAGATCATGGCAGAGGTGAACTTTGATGCCTTGTAGTTGCGCGGAGTACGATAGATTGCAACAGAACTGGAATAGGACGACTGATGAAAAATCGTCCATCAGGAATTGATCCATGCATGGCCGCCTATTGTCATCCTGAGACCCGAAAGATGAAGTAACCGCAGGTGGGAATCGAGGGATGGACGAACGTGGTGCACATAGGTACCGGCTGGCACGAAAGGCGAAAAGTCAGGGCCCTTGACGATGCATTGGTACATGGACGTAGCATAAGCCGATTGGCGTACTATAATTTCCACTTCATCAACTATACGTGGTTAGCTTGCTCTATTCACAGTTGGTGGGGATTTATGGGAATCTACGGTATAATTGGCCATTGTATCTGTACGCGTTGATATGGTGTCCACGTCGAGTTGTGGGGATGTCGTGCTGTGTGTTGTTTGGTACTGGTACGCGTATGCTCGCTTTCGTTAGTATTCATGTTCGTTTACTATGTGCACCAGCGATGGATTGATTACGGCTGTTGCTGTCTAAGCGGCGCTTCCAGCGACGCTGCAGAACACCATGGATTGATGCTGCTGGTTCGTCTGCAGCACAACACTCTGCACTTGACGCGATGCGCACATCGCAGTGCTTGTGTTTGTAGCTGTGTCCATGTCCATCGCTGTCTGCTTGTCATCGGTGTGCTCTGTGTAATACACCACCTGATAATCCAGCATCGCTTGCACATTGGCTCTCATCTGCGCGTTGCGTGTGGTGTCGGCGTAGACTGCGGCGATCATATCGGGACAGAAAGACCCTTCATGTTCCTGCAGATCCTGTTCATCGAGAACGGCGGAGATGGATTCATCACGGTTCGCTCGTCTCTGTTGAGATCCCTGCACCGTATGGCTTTCCAAGCCGCGGATGTCAAGATCGCTGCTGTTGCTGTTGCCGTGTTGTCTGAGAGTGCCGATAATGTCCTGTCTGGTGTGGATCTTGTCCTGCTTTGAGAGCCAGCAGGCATCGATCTCATCGTTGGTGTAGTCTTTGATGTGGAGTGTCGCATGCTGCTTGGCGTAGCCGAAGAAGGTGACTGATTTCTTGGCAGGCTGCTGCTGGGTGTTCATCATCATCGTCGTCGTCATCTTGTATCGGTTGGCTGTTGCTTTTGCGGATGTGGTATCGTTGCGAATGTTGTTGTTGCTGCTTGAGTTTTTTTATGACAGAGGGAGGATGCAAACACTCCTCCGATCTCGTTCCGATGTTCACATCGGTCATGCCACTGGCCAAGCGCGAATTTGTGACGCGATGTCACAAACGCGTTGGGTAAGTGTAGTTGGAACGTAAGACGGTCGGCATCGGTGATTCAAAAGAGACACCGTGACCGACATTTTGGTTTGTGACCTCTTGTTGTCGTGACTGGCGTGTAGTTTCTTGCGACAAAATAACTCGTGGTTGGACTCAACGATCGATTTACGGCGTGCATGCTGTTGGTAAGTCACGTCGGACATTTGGAGATGGGCACAAAGGATGCCAATGGAACTCATGTTCGTGAAAGCTCGCCCAAAAGGAATGTCAGTGCCTTTCAAAGCGAACTGCAACGCAACACAGCGCTGTTCATTTGAGATGTGTACAGGAAAATCCATCCAAGAACGCTCTGCCAGGCTAACATCACACAGCTGCCATGCCATGCCATGTATTATACTTCTACGTAAATAGCGTTCCTGCTTCGTTGGCATCATCGCAAGGAAGGAGCACAAACAGAGCCTGCGATTTGCAGAGACTGTGCAGATGAGTCGTCAGAATGCCGATGGCAGCGCCTCCGCGATCAATCCCGAAGCAAAACCCATGTTCGACAGGCGCTGTTCGTTGGACGTTATGTATGCGGTGGACGAACGTTATAATGGAGGAACTTTGAGTGGTTTACATGACTGAAGCATAAGAGACTACAGTAGTATCTTTGGGACTGGTCATTCGAGGACACGATTCCAGGGAATGTGGTGTCATAAATCTTGCAACGGGTTTCCGTTAGCTTAAGGTACAGGGAGGCTGTAGTAGTTAAGTGGTGGGCGCATGTTGGATGCTCATTCCTTCGTGGCATCGCGACGATTTATGCTGCACGTCTTGGTTGGGAGTAGACAGCGAAGCGACGGAACCAAAAAATGTGCTGGGAGTTGTATGTCGTGGTGGCGGCAGTTCGTGACGCAATGTGCTTCACGAGTAGAAGTGCCGTTGTTGTGAGGTAGAACACGTGAAGATGGGCGCAATGGTGAGACCGTCGGGTGAAGTTGCGCAGAAAGTGCGATGAACGGACCAAGGAAACAGAAGCGAAAACACAAGAAGAAGCGGAGCGACTGGGCACAAGACAAGCAAGGAAGTGGTGGCAGTGGCAGTGGCGACAGCAATAACGAGGTGGAGTTGGCATCACCTCTGCCCTTCTTGCGTGTGTGGATTGAGTTTGTTGGCGTGAGGAGATCGCACTACCAGCTTCCGTCAACATCAGCTGAATTGACATCAATTGAGTTGAGTTGAGTTGAGCTGAGAGAGCATCTCCAAGTTCATTGTCAGCATCCCAACGATTCATAGGTTGTTCGAATAGCATCAATCCAGCATAACTCGAGTAGATCCTCTGACAAAGAACAAGAACATGTCCAAAGTGGAGGATCTCGTGTCGTTCTCGCCGACTGCCAGCGCTGGCGGAAGCAGCTCCACGAAGCGACGCAGCAAGCAGCTGCGCAAGCGAGGCAGCAAGACGGATGTTCAGACAGATGCGAGACGCAAGGAGAAGCGATCCAGCAGCAAGGCTCACAAGCACAGGCGTAGGCATAGGACGAACAATAGCAATGAGAATGACAACAATGAGAACAACATTGACATTAACATTGACAATGACGAACCAGACTCCACAACGGAGAAGACGGCATCGCTATCGCCATCATTGTCGGGCTCCACCTTCTCCTTCGTGATCGCTCTGCCGCCACCTGCTGATGTGAGTCCGTTGTCGTGCAAGGAGAGCGTGATCGCGGCCATGATGCAGCGCAATGCCTTGGAACGAGCGCCATCGATGCCGCAGCTGGAAGAACCGAAGAAACGCCGTGGTCGCAGTCGCGATGATCGCAAGCGACGTGCGGGACGCAAGCCATCGAATCGTCGTTCCAAGTCGCGCAGTGGGGAGGATCGCAAGAGTCGCAGTCAAAGCAGAAGTCAAAGTCGCAACAGAAATGATAGTCGCAACAGAAGCGAAAGTCGCAATGAAAGCAACAACCGCAGCCGCAATGCCAACAGAAGACACAGAAGCCGCAGCAACGAACGCAAACGCAACCACAAGACACGCCAACGATCGCGATCGCAGGAGGCGGCCCGCAAGAGACGCAGCGATCCTGTCGCGCGCACCAAGTCGGACACGACGCAATTGCGACCCAAGGGATTGCCGCCAAGGCCGCAGCGTCGTCGTGTGCCCAAACTGAACTCTTCGTCACATCATTCAACGGCATCGCGGTTCACGCCCGTGCCGCATCTCGATTTGATTCAGCAGGTTTCCAACAAGGATCTCGTGCAGCGCACTTCGAGTCGCAGCGTTGTGCGTATCAAGATGCAGCAGAAGTTTGGTCATCATAGCAAGCACACCTATCAAGATAGCGACGACGACGATGATGATGATGAGCAGTCCTTCTTTGGTGAGGATTTCGATGTCATTGCGGCTGGGCTGGACAAGGGACTTGAGAAAGAAGCTGACGATGCCAGGGATGTCAAGGCCGATGTCAGCACTGTGGAAAACAACAAAAATGAGACTACCAGCAACAAAGATGAGACCAGCAACAAAGATGAGACCCCGAAGGACGCTGACCTCGAACCACCGCCACCGCCGCCATCCCCCATGTCATCGCCGCAAGCATCATGGGAAAAGGTCCGACTGGCAACCACCATGATCCAAAAGAAGAAACAGCGTGCCGCCGAAAGCCGCTCCCGACAGCATCTCATGGACGACGAATCCTTGCACACGACGCCGCCGCAATCCTTCCGCAACAATCCACAGCAACCCGTCATGTCGCTGCGTTCGGCCTACACGCAAGCGGCACAAAAATCGTCCTGGGATCTGCTCGGCAACAAGGGACTCTCCGTGCATTCCACGGCGCACGACACCGAGGAAGACACCAACAACAAGACGCACCGGTCCAAGTGGAAAGGACTCAGGAAGGGCATGGAATTCATCCACAGGACCAAGAAGAAGGCGTCCAAGAAGGCAAGTCACAACGCGGAAACGCCGCAATCCGCAAAGAAGAAGAAGAAGCGCGACAAGCCGTCGCACAAGGACACCGATCATAGCAATAGCAACAACACCAACTGGGATTCGCAGATCGCCGTGCCACCCACGCGGGCGCCCTCCAAATGGTCCGGTCTGCGACACAGCATGAAATTTATCCAGAAGACGTCCAAAAAGAAAAAGAAGCAACGTTCCAAGTCGGCCGATCCCGTCTCCGCACCTCAGTTTGTCACCGTCACGGCCACCAACGAATACGATCTGGGAAAGTCCACCAACCACAGTTCCAGCGACGAGTTGCCGTGGCAGAAGTCGCAACGACGCGGTCGTGGAGATGGTCTCGATGCGTCGTTGCATAGTATCGTGGGTTAAGATGCTATTACCAACACAATACACTATAATAATACATGATTTTGGGACTCTGCTGGCATACCATATTATACCATACTATTTTGATACCTACCACAGTACGAGTATGTAGATTCGCTGGAGACTGTTACATGGAGTGGAATAGGTGCTCCTATGCTTACTCCACTTGATCACTTCCTGTGCTTGCCCATCAATCGATGCACGACGTCCTTGGATACGCGCTCAGCCTGCTCACCGATGGACTTCAATGGCAGGTACCGGTCGTTGTCAAATCCAATGTGGTACAATCCATTCAGCTCATCTCGATGCCGTCCCGACACGGGATTCGAATGATACCCCGTCGCCAGGATCACCACGTCGATCGGCACGGCTGCGTCATCATTCTCGAACCGAATCCGTCCACCCGCTTCCACCAACGCGATGGGGCCATGCCCCACCAACGCACCCGTCTCAAAGCCCCGCGTCAGCAACCCATGCTTATCGATCACGGGCACACGTCCATCGACACGTGACCAACGTGGCAGAGCCTGCGGAAAGGCCGCGTCGCAAATCTGACTATCGCGCAGCACGTAACGCCACAGCCACTTGTTGACCAGATCCTGTCCGACCGGCAATCGCCGCACGTACGACGCGATCGTATCGACGCGTAACACGCCCTTGCGTCGTGGAAAGACGGGCGGCACGGTGCGGGCCGCGATGTGGATGGGGGCACGTCGTTGCGACAGCAGCGTGGAGCAAATGTCGCCGGCCGAATTGCCGAATCCGACGATGCAGATGCGCTTGTTGTCGAAGGCGGTCCAATCGCGAATGTCGGAACTGTGGAGGTGTTTCACGTTCTGCAGTTTGGAGACGAGGCCGTCCGTGGTATCGCGACGTGGGATGCAATGTTTGCCGCTGGCGTCAATGACGGCGCAGGCTGGCAGAGTATGGACGGTACTATCGTCGGAGGTTGTGTATTCGACGTACCAGGCAGTTTGGGTGTCGCCCTTGCGCACCTTGGTAACGCGGGCACCACGTTGGATGTCGAGATCGTACCGCTGGGCGTAGGATTGCAGATATTGGATGTAATCCGTGCCGGAAATGACCTCGGACGTTTGCTTGGTTTGAGGACAGGCGAAGCCTGGCAGGCTGCACCACTTGCGCTGCGAAGTGACGACCAAGCCGGAAAAGTGCTGATCCCAAGATCCAAAGCCTTCCATGCGGGATTCCAGGATGACGATGTTGGGCTTCGATGCGATGCCATCACCAATCTTGTCGTTGCTGTTGCTGCTGCAGTGACGCTTGATGCAAGCAGCGGCCGCCAATCCGCTTGGTCCTGCGCCGATGACGACGATGGGAGGATTATCCTGAGACGTGGGCTGTTGCTGCTGTCGGGTCAGCGGCTCGAATGCTGGGACGCGGAATCCCATCCGTTTGGCATCCTCCAACCAGGTCTCCATGACCACGGGATCAACCGGCCCCACCTCGTCGACTCGACCGTTCTCGTCCAAATATCGTTTCTTCTTTAGCCGATCGGCCGCGACGATACCTGCGGCGTGGCATGCAAACATCTCCTCCTCCTTCAGTTTGTTAGTGAATCGCCGCGGTCGATCCAACCGGCTGAGGTCGATGTGCATGGTGCCCGCTTCGATGACGCGAACATCATGACGCGTGTGCAGTGGATGCGGCACGGCGAAGACGATGGCCACAGCGCCGTGCGGGATGAGGTTGGCGACTTGCTGATCGTACTTGCCCACGATCCAGTATTTGCTGAATGCCATGCCCTCCTCGAGGGTGGATGCGGCAGCGAATCCGTTCTTCTCGAAGATATCGCGCCGGGATTGGTCGGTGCTGTGGCACAGGACATCGTAGCCGTACTTGTCTTTGAGAGCACGTGCGACGGCCCAACCGACCTTGGAACTGGCGCCCGTGAGGAAGAGCTTGACACGGCGTTCCGCATTCGTCGGCTCATGGATCGATCCGAAGACCTGATGCGTCGTCTCCACGACGGCGGCAGCTGTCAGGTGATTGCCATGGATGATGGAGACCTTGCGCTTGGGTCCCAATGCGCGCACGACGCCCACGCCACCACCGTTGATGCTCTCGGCCTTGTTGAGCGCACCGAGGCACAGCACCTTGACGCCCGTATCGTTGGCATGCCGCGCGGTCGCTTCAATGTTGGCCTGCACGGCTCTCTTGGATGTGAAGAAATGCCGTCCGAAGTGGGCCGCCGTCCAGGTTTGCGCATGCACCGTCTCGTACCGCACATCGTCGCAGTTGAAGAAGGATGCACCATCGCCGAATAGCTTGCGTCGGTAGTTGCACGTGTAGTACCCGATGGCCCAGTGGACTGGCCAAAGGACGATGGACCACCACGGCTGCTTCCAGCGTGTATCCAGCGCGTACGGAATCAACCACAACGCCCAGCAATCGCCCAGTTCGGCAGGGTGACCGAGGAACACCATATCCGGAGCCTTGGTGTTGCCCTTGCTGCTGCTGCTGCTTGCTTCCGATGACGGTTTGAACGTTGCCACCGCCGAAGATGACGACGTGTAGCTCAACGTGTGCACGAAATGCACCATGCAAACGATGGCACCGATCAGGGCGAATGCATCCTGATGCTGCTTGTCCAACTGCTGCTGTCGTGGCAACCACCGACACAGCACCAGCTTTGCTGCCATCTCGGTGAAATTGAATGCAATCCAAAACGCCTTGGGTGCTTGCCACTTGGACGCCTTGAGGAAAGATTTGGCGACGAGTCCTGCGGCCAGCAGCAAGCGCATGCGGTGGAGGGCTGTGGTGCCGTCGTCCGACATTGGTGTCAACGACAACGTAGTCGTTGTTGTTGGCGTTGTTATCATCGTGGTCAAAACGAGGACATCTATCGCAGTGATGATGGACAGCTTTCGACTTGGACTGAGCAACGATCTGCTGCTGCTGCTGCGGTTGGACGACTTGCCACCACGAGAATAGTCCGATCGCAGCGCGACGTACGTGACGGAATACAGGATGTTGTACAGCAACCACGCGAATGGAATTGCCAACACGACGTTGTGCATGGATCCAGCATGCCGCATCAACAATCCGCGCAACGGAACATCACCCAAACCCACGATATGAACGGTGGCCACGATGGTGAGGATCGTCTCAATGCGCACGGCCGTGTCGACACCGCCCGAAGCTGCACCTTGATGTCCTTTCAATTTGTTGGAGACACGTCCTGGCCGCAGCAGAACGCGCACGATGAATTCGTCGTCGTCGGAATCTGTCGACGAGATGGAGGCGTCGCTGCGCGTGTCGCACGTGGAGGCGGCGCTGATATCGTCCAAGGCCGTCGTCATGGTCGATGTGTGCGCCGTGATGGCGTTCCAACCTTGGACCATGAGCGTCGCTGTGCTGCAACGGAAGTATTGATTCATGGCGGCGTGCAAGACCCAAACGATGAAGAGCTGGCTCATGCTGGACGTGACGAGGGGCAATGCGGTTGCGTCGTATCGCAGAAGCAGATCCTTGAGGATCATGGCGTGGATGAAGGTGTCCGATCCTTGCAGGAACAAGCGAACGAAGGTGACGGTCGTCTCCGTGTTGGAATGATGGTAGAACTTGTCGATGACCTGGCGCATGATGCCGAATGTCGTGGAATGGCGTTGGTACGCATCCTTCCTGACGCCGCGGCTCTTGATGGTGTGGTAGATCAAGGAGTAGAGGATGAGGTACTTGGAGATGGCGCTGTCGGACGATGCCAGGAATGGCAGGCAGAGGAACATGGAGAGCATCTCGCGGCACCAGTAGGCCGACAGAGTCCCTGCGATGGCCCAGTGCTGGTTGGACCGCAAGAGCGCGATCCCGTACTGCCGATCCAGACGTTGGCACAGCGGATTGCCCAAGACGTTGGAATGCTGCAGGTAGACCCAGTACTCATGCAGGAGCAGCAACGTGATGGGCCAAAACGCGTGTGCATCGAGCTCGCACGTGTTCGCAGGGGATGGTGCGATGAAATGGAGCGTCGCGCAATGCACGACGACGCCGTAAATGATGGTGTTGACGGCTCGGACGATGGGATCCACGTGCGCGACGGGCGATGCATCGCATTTGGAACGCGGCGGTTGCACGTCGTGCCGTTGCTTCTTGTATTCCGTCATGGCGAACGATGGTTTGCCTCTGTTGGTAGAGGTCGTGGAGTCTCCGGAGTTCGATTTGTCAGCAATGGAAGGAGATGGTACGAGGATTTTGCCCCAAACCCTGCGGTCCAAATGCTGCTGTTGATGTCATTCCAACGTCCTTCACTTGGTTAGCGCCCATGTTACATTATTTCCGCTGATGCATCTCCACGGATCCATCTCCAACGCAGACGAGTTCGCACACGACTCCACACACCATCAATCAGAAGGAAGGAACAAATCATTCCAATCGTTGTCGCTCTGCAGATACGTTGTGCACCACGACGCCAGACGTGATGATGATGTGTGCTGAGTGGACGCCAACTTGGAACAAATCTGTGTTGGCTGACGTATGCGTTTGGATCGAATGGATCGATAGAACTGTTTTTGGATCCTGTCAATCAGAAAGATACCATGGAATCTGACAACGACGCGTCTGTACATGCATCCGTATTGAATGTTTCTCATTGGTCGCCAAAAATTGAGCTTCCCCAGAGCGATTCACCAGACTCAATGATGATTTCGATTGGGCCGGGATATTGAAAAGTGATCCATGAGATAAGCCGAATAGTCCGTAAAATCTGTTCCGTTTCTCGAAAAGAACCATACATTAAATGTTGATAGGCACTAGGCTAAGTAATTCCAATGATGGAGACAAACTTTTGAAAAATTGTTGGGCGTGAGGTCAAGACGGCACATTCCGTTTCTCGCGCATGTCATTCGCGACATACGAATCACACGATGTTGTCAGCAACAATTAACGATGTATTGCGCGTGGTAGACGCCCGCTACGTGGCGCGCAATGTCGCGACAACTCAAAGTCGAAGCGTCCTTCCAGTCATCTTGTTTGTTCTCGTTGTTGTTGTGCCTTGTTTGTTTGTGGGCATGCCTGCACGCAAGGAAGGATAACGCTCTGTTCGTGAAAATCCAAGGGGAAACGAACGTCGATGACAACAACAGCACAGGCACCATCATCAACAAGAGACAACATCACCATTTGTTGGTTGACTTGTTGGTTCAATACGACTACGTACACGACCCATCACAGTTGAGACTGCTCCCGAAGACCCCTTCACCTGTCACCATCATCTGCATCGAAGGCATTTTACCTCCAAGCTGTTTCACGACACAATCGATCACAACACTGTGGTGGCAATAGAATAGAGAGTACTGGTAACTGCAACGGCGCAACACACACTCATAGACCAAGAGAGAACATCACCAAGAGAGAACACCGCCAAGAAAAAAGGCGACAGCAAGATGACGACGGTGTCATCACCTGCGACGAATCTGGCGGCGGCCTTTCGCAACACCCGACAGAGCGACGCGACGTTGGATCCCGAGATGTGCAACATGGTGTATGGACGCAACATGTCACGCAGTTGGGACAATGGGGGCGATAGCGAGATCTTCAACAGTACGGACTTCGTGCCGCTGCGGCAATCGCGGTCGATGGATGATGACAATGATGGCGACAATGGCAATGATGACAATGACAATGATGGCAATGACAACGATGATGACAGCAGCATCAACAGCAACGCCAACCAAAGCAAGCACAGCAGCAACGAGAAGAACGCGACGATCCACTCGCGGCTGTTCCTGGAACCGCTCGATCCCAACCGCATTGGCAAGGATCTCAGCGAGGATGAAGATGAAGAGGTGGTCGACGATCACTTCGAAGAGGACGGCGA
This sequence comes from Craspedostauros australis, assembly GCA_026770025.1. Classification (NCBI taxonomy): domain Eukaryota; phylum Bacillariophyta; class Bacillariophyceae; order Mastogloiales; family Achnanthaceae; genus Craspedostauros; species Craspedostauros australis. The sequence goes on along the minus strand of JAMXDE010000052.1, from coordinate 240,517 downwards.
GGAGTACTTCATGGAGCTGGTGGAAGGCGATGACGCAGCTGACCCCGCAGCGGCAGACGAAGAGGAATCATGCCACAGCTCGTCCTCCTTCGAACTCATCCTGCCGACGAAATCGGACCGCTCCGTGAGCCCCCTCACCTTCCACGAGAGCGTCCAGTTCAACGCCATGAAGCTGGCCGGTCTCGTGCCGCTCGATCTGTCGCAGCGACGCACGGCGAAGGCGCGCACCAAGAAGAGCAAGCATAAGCACAAGCGATCCAGGAGCAACAGCGGTGGCAAGCACAACCGGCGCACCAAGCGCGGTTTGCAACGTCATCATTCGTCGACCGATGAGGTTCTCGAAGCGGCCAAGCGTTCCGTCGAACAGCAGCAGCAGCAGCAAGCGGACGATGTCAAGAAGAAGCGGCCGGCCACGAAGAAGAAGGCGTCATCCAAACCCAGCGGCAATCGGTCGAAGGACAACGATGCCACGGTGCCTGCCTCCAGCGACAGCGTCGATTCCAACCCTGACAAACGACTGCAACAGCAACAGCAACGACGGCATTCCAGCGACGACAATGAGGATGAACTGAGAGCCACGACGACGCACGATTCCTACAAATCGGACGAGGAGGTCTTCGTCAAGGTTGATGACGAAGTCGTGCGGCGCAAGCCATCGAGCGACAGCGATCTGCTCGGTTCCAAGCGCGGCACTTCCAAACGCAAGAAGCGCAAGGCCAAGAAGAGCAAGAAGAAGGACGATGTCCCGTCCAAGCCGGTGTCCATGATGGCCTTGCCGACATCGAAGCCGTCCTCCAAAAAGAACAAGAAGAAGCACAAGAACGATGAGAGCGATGCGTCATCTGGAGGCAGGCGCAGTCGCAAGCATCGCAGCAAGTCCAAGGAACCGCCCGCCCATCTTCTGCCGCCTGTTGAGTCGCTCGACGATGCCGCTATTGTCACTTCGCCATCCAGCGATCCACCAGCTCCCAAGATTGTCACGCGATCGCAATCGCCGCCCCTTTGGCCTTCACCGGAGAAGCAGCAGCATCAGCAACAACAACAACAGGCACCACCAGCAGCAGTGCCACCACCACCACCTCTTCCGCAACTCCCAACGCCACCTGCTCCTCCAAACCAACAACCATCGGCCCTATCACCGACTGCAATCGCCCGAAAGAAATCATCCAAGAAGAAGGATTCCAAGCCACCAAAGACGTCATCCAACTTCCACAACAAATCGTCCAAGAAGCACCGACGTTCCCGCTCCGCCAGCGTTTCCAAGCGTCGCTCGGGAGATGAGGCTTCCTCCAAATCAAAGCGATCGGGTCGCAGACGCTCTCGGGCTCGCAGCGCCAGCATCGAACATCGTCGCGAAGCTTCCAAGGAGTCACCGCCACCCAAGGAGTCACCGCCGCGGCGTCGCAAGTCAATCGACGATGGTCTCGATCCGCTTCCCGTCCCGTCCACCAAGGCAGATCAACCGAAGCAGGGATTGAACGAGATCGATACCAACCAGGACATGGGTGCGACGACCCACACGGCAGCCTCCAAGATCAGCGCCTCGTCCAAACGATCCAGGAAGTCATCGTCCAGCAAGCGCTCCTCCAAATCAACCAGCAAGTGGTCCTCGTCGCGTGGGTTGAATACCAAATCGGACCACCATCGATCGTCGACGCGCAAGCCAAAGAGCGAGCGTCTCTCCACCTCGCAGCACGTCTCCACATCTGTCAGTTGGGGGGCAGCGCCGCCGCCGCCACCACAATCGTCAACGCCGGATAACTGGGACACCTCGAGGAAGAAGACTCTCACGACCTCGCCCAATACCGTCTCGAAACACAGCGAGGATCCCACCACCTCCATGTCCAGAGAGGAGACCTCCGTCATTTCGGAACTGTCCAGCAGCGTCAATTACGCGCCGGATCCGCCGGGCAACATCATCGATAACGCGCATTACAAGAAACCATCGCTGGCCGTCTCGCCAAAGACCAAATCCAACAAGCTCTGGACGTCGTTCCGTGCCGCGCCATCGACGAAGCCAGCCGTGCGATCGACCGATGTCGTGCCGTCCAAGCCAATGTCGATGCCCGCCCTTATCGTCGAAGAATCATCGAGTTTGCGCGCGGCGCCGCGGACGAAGAGCAACAGTAACAAGAAGGGGTGGAAGGGCATCATGGGGAATTTACGCAAATCGCTGGGGAAGAAGCAATAGAATATTTGAGTTAGAACAATTGTGGGACTTTGGTGTGATCGTGATTGTTGGTTGCGCATCTATGGTTGCAGCACGATCAAGGGGTAGGTAGCTAAAGGCGTGCAACTCAACCCCTTTCGGCGTTGAACGAGTTGTCTGGAGAATTTGGCAATCTCTGGAACTATTGCGGGTATTTAAGTATTATATGTAATTCACCGCAACACCATGCTTGCTCTTCCAAGTCCTTCGAAGAACGTCGTCACGAGCGGCACGACCATCCCAAACCAACACACACAGACAAGCGACGAGAAAACCCATCTCCGAAATGAGCGGGGAAAGAATGGACGCCATCCATCGATTGTTGTTCCCACAATCATAAAATCAGAAAATTGAACACAGCAACAGCAAAAGCAACATCATGGGCAAGATCATCGTTCAAGTTCGGTACTGTGGCGGGTGAGGTGCGTATCATGGCGCTCCGCATTCGTGTTTGCTGGAGCTGCAATGACAGGATGCTCTGGCGCGGCAGGCCGTCATTGCGAGAGCAACCTCGTATTGAGGAGTTGTCCCTGACTTGCATCATTCATTGTCACTCATGATATCCCCTTTCTTTTCGAACCGACACGCACATGCCACGGCATCACACGCACTTGATGCAAACATCGTTCAGGCTACGGGAGATACTTTCGAGCATTGAAGGACTTCCTCTTGAAGCAGCTTCACATCGCCAACAAAATCAAGGTGATTGGCAAGGAAGATCGTGGCATCACTGGAAACTTCGAAATCACCATCCATCCACCGGACGGTCAGGATGCTGTGCTCATTCATTCCAAGATGCGTGGTGGTCAAGGCCGTGCACAAACACCAAAGGAACGCCAGCTCATCGTGGATCAGATCCAAGAATACATAGATGACATGTAAAATGTGATCGGCGTTGGATCGCATCCGCAGCAAGAGACAGGGCTGACTTTGCTATGCTATCTTTCCTTCCTTCCGTGGCAATGAACACAAACCATGCAACAAGCAAAAAGAACGAGACAAATCAAGGACGATCGATGCAACCATACGCACTGATATCGAACGCAGACTGCAGCGACTGCACATATAATATGTACCACGAACACTCCAAACAACGCTTGACGATCACAGGTGAGAGAGGGGATTTGCTTTGAGACAACAATTGATGCTCGTCATTTGCGACCGTTTGGAATGACGATGGAGCGGCGTGGAGAAGATGGCGAGGTCCCAGCAAGCACTTGCTTGGATGTCATCTACTTCTTCACTTCACTGCTCGATCTGACAATAAAATGGTTGTTCATCTCTGCACGAGATAAATGAACGAATTGCGGTCCCATGTCACGGTATGCAAATGTATGCTCGAAAGGCCGTGGGTGTTACCGATGGAGCAGTATCAGATTTCGCAATGCAACATCCACCTCTTACATCGACTCAACGAGCACAGCAGTTGGAGTCAATCTTCAATTCAATTAAATATAGTACGAGGAGGATAATCCTGCCCAGTACACCAAACTCAATCACAACAGAACAATGCTCGTTCTCTCCGATACTCATGATGCTTGACAGAGTACCGTCGAGATCTATCACTCTATTTCGAGTCGGGTGATAGTCGCACCAGATCAAGGTTGCCTTGGTTGTCAACGTTGCAGGTATGGAGCGTGGTGGATCTGCACCGTTCTATTCTGTTCTTTGTTGTCAGGTCTGTGATGGCATGACGTCATCGTATCGGAAACGTTGGCAAAGGAGATTCGATACAAAAGAAAGTAGAATTTCGCGAGACCACTTTGGGACCACTTCGGGACCACATCGAGACCATTCTGAGACCACTTTGAGACCATTCTGAGACCATTCTGAGACCACTTTGAGACCAAATCGAGACCATTCCGAGACCACTTTTGACACCAAAATGGTGACTGGGATGCAACATCGCGATCACATCGCTTGAAGTCAATCTCACAACAAGGAGGAATCGACTTCCATCACTAAGTACGGGCACGTGCGTGCATCATCGGGACGATGGCGTGAACGTGGGACCGCCTCTCTTCTCATCCAAAGTCCTACTTTCCGTCATCACCTGCAGCTGTACTCGTCAGAGGAGGACAAACAGAGAAGTGCCCAACTTCCTCTACATCCTATCCACACTTGTACGAGGACGAGTACACACATTGGGGAAACGTGCCTCATCCAGCCCGAGAGACGCCGCGTCTCTCTCTCGCTCTCTTCTTTCGAAGTCTCTTGCTCCACTTCCTTCTCCGCACCGCTACGATAGCTCGTCCAGCGAGCGTGGCTTCTGTAACAACAAGCAGTGCAACGAGGCATTCCAAACACAAGCACCGCACCCCCAAATCATCGCGTTGAAAGCGATACAACAGAGTAGAAGACGCACACACAGAGCGACGCTTTGATTTCATGTCATAAATCTCTTGGAGCGAAAAGCCCAAGGAACAAAAGGCAATCGATCGTGACAGTGTCTGCGAGCCAAATGAGGCTGCCCAACTTCTCGTCCTTGTCCAAGGTAGCAACCGTAGCAGCAGCAGCAACGACAACCCTGATGACGATGAGCACCGCCGCAGGCAAGCAGCTTCAACATCAAATCAACATGAAGGCAGGTATGCCTGCGAAGGTGATCGGTGCGAGCACACAGACCATCTCCGACTTGCTCCCCAAGCATCCCAATCCATCTCAAACCATTGTACATGTCATTCGTCCATCCACAACTGCGGACGATATGACCTGCGTCAACAACGATGGCGATGAAGCAACGGCCATCGCGAGCGGTCTGTTCGTATGCCGCCTCCCCAAGCTGGCCAGCCAGCTCAAGGAACCTTACACGACGCTGTCCATCTCGTTGCAGGATCTGCGCCCAATCTTCGATGCATCCACCAATGTCGACGACACCTCAGCTGCCATCGTCAGGGACGGTCCTCGCAGCGTCGAAAATCTACTGGACGGATCCTTGTATCCAACCAACGGCCGCGTGAAGGAGTTGATGGTGACGGCCGACTTCGTCACTTGCACGCAATGACCACACGGGTATATTGGGAAGCGCAACATTGCTGCGGCAATCGATGCGTTCCATGGGAAGTACAAGGATATCGCGCTGCGAGTCAACGTGGTGCGACATCCATTCTCCTTTCGTGGAGGACGGCAATCTCCATCCACACGCGAGGATAATCTCACCTGGAAATGGGACGACGATCTCAACATCTATGCCGGCGATGAGATCGAGCAGTACCTGATGCAGATGGGACTTCGGCATCAACAAGTCAGGCAACTTCGCACGCCAGGTGGCCTCCGCGCCGTGTTGGAGGCCAATGATGGCGATGGCAGCGCCCTGAAGTCCAGCGCAAAAGCAATCCTGCAAGTTCTGCTCCAAATCTCGATGGCCAAAGGCATGCCCGTTCGCTGGACCGCCGACAACCTCAAGGAGGCGGTCGCTCTCATCACTCCACAACAACTGGGCCAACCGCGCGGCAAGCAGGTCAGCGAGCTGGATGTGATTGCCGGACAGGACTACAAGCGTGGCCTGTCCAACCTCGGCAAGACGGTCGACATTGCTTTCAATTTCCACGTCGACTTCTCATGGTACCCCGTCGATTCGCAGCGCGTGCTGCTGTACGCCGCCAAGTTCGCATCCCAAGAAGCCTACGCCGATGCCTTGTCGCGTCGTCATTTCACACGCGGCATGTCCTCCAACAGCCGACACACCATCCTCGATGCGGCGGCGGAAGCTGGTCTCGACGTGGCGGATGTGGAACACATGCTCAACAACACCCACGAGTACACCGAAGACGTGTGGCAATCCTACCGCGATACGGTTGGCAAACACGACATCCATTCCATCCCGTTCTTCACCTTTAATGGTCCTGACACGAATGGCGGCAAATTCCGCACGGATGGCGAACGCAGCGGCGAGCTGACCGTGAATGGTTCCGGAAGTACGCAGCAATTCCTATCCGTCTTCGAGCGCATCAAGGATCGCGTTGGCCTGTAACGTGGCGGATCTAGATTGCACACGCGAACAGAAACAGACATACCAAGTGACAAGCGGTTGCCATCAGGCGTGTCATCGTTGCAAAAACAAAGCCTCTGTGAATATGATTGAAGCGATCGATTCAGAATGACGGTTGCAAAATTGATGCCATCGTTCGTGATTGGCATAATGCAGCCTGAACATGGATCAAGTTGAAGCGCGCACCATGTGCATGTTGGTCTTCCTTCCCTTTCCCAATACGACAACATTCGCACGCAGGGTGACGCCAAGAAACAGCAACTTGAGACATCGATCGTTCCAGATTTCATTTGGTTTGGAGGTATTGCACGAGAAATCGGGCGGTACCAGGCAGCACCATGGTGTAGCAAGATATAGTATGAACACAGCTTGTCAAAACAACTTACATACCATATTGTACTATACGCCTCAATCTCTCTTGTTCCTTCCATCATTGACCGGCGTATTGCATTCACAGTGGGTGTTATTGATGAACGCGGTGTCTTTGAATTGCTGCAGCTCAGCGATTGCTTGATTCACGAATCCCTTGTCACGTTGATGTGTGACGAGACGTCACATGGGACTCAATGTTCAGGATATGGTTTCAATCGAACACGACGGTCGAAGGAATCAAACCTCCGGAAACAACGCGAGAAAACAAACAACGATAACAGCTGCAACAACTGCAACGACATCAAGAAACGTGCTACGACAAGGCCCGAACACGAACAGTCTCCGCGGCCCTTGACCAAATGCATCATTCTTCCCATCTATTCTACTCTATTCTCCCATCGGGTTCTACTCTCCTCTCCATATCATCGACTCTGCCGCGCTCTTGGCTCGTACGTACGGGGTCCACCTGCACATTACTCGTATTATAGAAAGAGGGATCCAGCAACACCATGCGCACGCCCGGAACCGCCGCTGCGCAGGGCAACAGATTGCCGGTGGAGGCAGCCGATTGGATCGCGAGTCTGTATCCTGGAGAAGTCACTGGGCCTTACTTGCAGAAACATGGATGCGCAGTCTTGACTGGTGAGTGTCTTATGGTGTCGTTGCATGCTATTTTCATGTTATATTCTATAATATAATATAATCCATGATATTGCATGATGTGATGCAATACACAATCAGATCAGCCGATGGTCCATGAGGAGATGCCAGCACTCGGAATGCGTTCGATCGAAATGAGAGTGGAACAATTCCATCAACCAGATCGTACGCCATGCACTCCTGCTCGATTTGGGCTGGTCGAACATCCTCTCACCCTTGCATTGCTGCCCATTTCAATTGGTCTTCCCGAACGCAACCAATGATAACCAATGATATCCAATGATCACCCCTGCATCCGCATTGTACCATATTATACTATACTCTACAAAAAGTGAAGCAGATAAAAGACGTGCATGCTCGACTGGAAGCACTCTGCGTTGGCGTCCAGAACGTCCAGATACGGAAATCAACCTCGTACACGAAGAAAGCACAGCGGGTAGCCGAGCTCGAAGTCGCCTTTTACGCTGACGCTGCTCGACAGAACATCAACACGAACCTGATGAACACGCTCAAACGACTGACGCCTCAACGCGTGACACCGCAATCGGGCAACGCGGCATTCATGCCCGCAAATCAACCGCTCAATTCACCGGACTTGCTTGCTGCATCACGCAACGCCATTGCATCCTTGCCAACGTACAATCAAAATCCCCACGCGAGTTCGCCCTATCACAGCAATCCATCACTCGCAGCCCAAGCATATGCGCTAATGCAGGCCCCGCCATATGCGTACAACTTCCAATCCGCCGGTCAACCCTTCCTCCCCGTGCCACCCTACACGCCACCCATAGCGAGAACGGCAGGATATACGCAACCGGATTCGAAAAAGCGGCCGGCATCCGCCATGGCCGGATATGCGCACGCAGGCAATGCAGCACGACGAAGGATCATGTGTAATGTACCGCAGATCCCAGTGCAGCCATGGAATGCAACTCCGAACGCAGCGCATGCAACATCCGCGCCGGCGGCAACAGGATCAAGGACAGCAGGATTGGCAGAAGCAGCAGCAAAAGTATCCGCAAGTTTGACGACACCAGCAGAAGAAGAAAAAGATGAAGAACAAGCACCGGCAGCAACTGCAACAACAGACACTCCCACTGAAAACGCTACTGCAGCCGACACCACAGCTAACACTGCTGAAAACACCACCGCTACTGATGCAGCAAATGGAGACTCGGACGATGCACCTCAGAATCCAATGGAAATTAAAATATTGCAAGAGCTGCAACAGATGGGATTTGACGACAAGTCCGAGATGCTTGTCGGCATACGTCACTTCACCAACGACATCTCGACAGACCCCGTCTCGTCAGATCAAGTCATGATGTGGATCGTCACACAACGCGAAGAGTTGCAAGAGGCGCGCAAGATGGACATGGCACGCCTGGAGAGCGAACGATTTCGTGCCGACAATGCCGCGAAACAGGCCGAGGCGGCCAAGACGAAGTTGCAGAGCATCTCGACGATGCAGGATTATCGTGCGATGTTCACCGAATCATGGATCCTCAAGGACAATGCCTGCGTCGCGCATTTGGAACAGCTTTGGGATGCCTCCGCAAAAGAAGCTCTGACGCAATTGCTGCAAGTCGAAGCGAAGAGTGCGAAATGGTACTGCCAATTGCCGCGTGCGTACTTTGAAGATCTGTCCAAGGATCTGGCGAGGCAATCCACATTGTCCGTCTTAATGGATCGCGTGCGGCAAGAAAGCGAGAAATTGAACAGCGCGCTATTTAAGCTATCCGAGCAGCAAGGTGGCGTGCCCCGAATCTACCTGCAAGCTGCCGAAGCACGCAAGGCTGAGGGGCACGACAAGCAAAACCACGATAACGGAAATGATGATGACAATGATGATGACGACGATGAGATCGTGTTTTTGAAGTGCGAACAGCTCGCGTCAGAAAAGGCAGGGCCATGCGTCAAACAAAATGGGGGAGCAGCATTCCGCAGCGTCGCATGAAGCGGCGGCTGGATGATTGCAAGTTCGAAAGATAGAAAGACTGAGTTTCTTACGGTTTTAGACACTACTGGTACAATAGTAGAGGATTAGCCAGGGCCACATCATGCCATTCATTCGCGAATGGCAACAAACCGCAGCGGCCGATAACCTTCGTAGTTGGTCGTTCGAGTGAAGGAATCTCCTTGCTGTGGCGAAGGTTCATGAAGATCCATGTCACGATAGGATATGGGATCGCTATCAACGCTGAAGTGCACGATCCGAAAGCCGAAGGTATGTTGTATGAGATGCTTGAGCTCATCCACGGATGGCGTCACGGTGGCGTACTGATGCCACTGCACAGGACCGACGTTGATCCACACGCCGCCGTCGACGAGGAGACGATGGATGACGTCGAGATATTCCAAGACGTTCGTTGCCGTATCCAAAAAGAAGCACGTCACGACGGCACCGTACGACCGCGCGCGCGTCATGGAATAGTACGAACTGACAAAATCTCCGATGGTGTACGATAAGCCTGCCGTGCTGTTGGGGAATATATCGGGAAAGGTGACCACGTCGTACCGCCGCTGCGCATCGACCTCGTTGCGAAAGTAATCCATGACGTAGGGATGGATCGTGCCGTGCGCGATGTGCTGATTCAGAATGGTGTAGCTCGCGGAGGCCATGACGATGGACAGCTCGTTGGCTTCGACGGGCGCACCGCACTGCAGCAGCTCCACTGCCAATCGACCCAGTCCCGCACCCGGCACGAGGACGGGCGCGGCGATGACGCCGTGCGTCTGCAGCTGTTCGCGGCACCATCCATACAGGTTCTCACGAATCGGTTCGCCGATGCTGGACCAATCACGCGCGATGTGTGCGACGAGTTGCGTGATGGAGTCGTAGGCGTGGTTGTCGCCACCGTTGTTCGATGTTGCTTTCTTTGAAAACACCGTGGATGGACCGACAAAGGCGTAATCGTCGTCATCGGCATCCTCATTGTCATCATTGTCATGATCACTTTCGGTGGGCAACGCCAACGTGATCATTGCGTCATGTTGCATCGGCACAGTGATGGTCAAATTGTGCAGCACCGCCTCATCATGATCAAAGCATGCGGCAAGCCTATTGATCTTCGTTTGTATGGCATCCGCGTAGCTGTAGGTGGAGGTCTTGGGTTCGTGGCGTCGCACGATCTCGATCGTCTTGCCAAGTCCTTTCAGGATGTTGTCGGCTTCGGCACGGTACTGCTCCAAAGCAGCGTAGATCAGAGCCTGCGGTGGACGGTCGTTGGGGAGGATCGAAATGAAGGGGACAGCGTCGATGGACTCTCTGCCCGGCTCTGCTTCATCCTTCATGGCGTGGACTTCTCCGCTGCTGCTCGTCGCGTTGCTTCCAGCTGCACTAACACTATTACGAGTGCTAGTGCTAGTGCTAGTAGCACGGATGCGAGTGGAATGGCATGATTGCAGCAGCGCAAAGAAGAGGATCGTCACGATGCTCACAGCCACGAGAGATCGGAACGATGTTTCGACTGCAGCGATCTTTATGATGATGGTTGTGATGGTTGTGATGGCTGCAATGGTTACGATTGGTGTTTGGAGCTTCCTTCCAAACTCCTTACTCCAACATAGTCATAGGTACTTGGACCTTCGACTTTGTGATCCTCAACTCTTGAAAGTGTTTGGAATGTTGATGTGTCTTTGTTGGGTTGCAGATTGCCAAACAACGCATGCAAAAGCCTCCGCGGTTCTCATTCCGCTCAAAGCCCGGATTTGGTTCCACGTGGAAGGGTTCGCTTGTCATCGTGTTGTTCCAAAAACGACGCGAAATGCGCCAAACTGCAACTTCGCTTCCGTCTCTAATGCTAACAGGAACGGCAGTCAAAGGGCGCACCACGCGAGTCCTCTTCCTCTCTTTTTCGAGAATCATATAGCTATTCGGGTTATCCACTCTAAAACCTACTCTTCCATAGAGCATGCCGCAATACGATACAATGCAATGCAATGCTACAGCCTCTTGGAACCTTGCTGGGCATAACCCAGCTCCTCCCAACCCAAGATGGAGCGGATCTTCTGCAGGCGCTTCAAGTTCGAGTTGGAATCGCTGACCGGCTGCGTCAGCGGATACACGAAGACGGCCGTCCTGCTCGCGCTGCGGTACAACACGACGTTATCATCGGGCCGCAGCAGGAACTCCAGATCGTCCAACTCGCCCGACAGACCGGGCGGTGACATCGTCGGCACGGTCGCATGCAAATACCGATCCGTCAACTCCACGATCTGCATGTTGGGATCGGCCTTCATGACGGCGTTGGCCAACGACTGCCACGCCACGCGCGCATCGTTCGTCTCGGTCAGGTAGGTCCACGGCGGCGAGAATCGCGACGGATTCTTGACGGCCGACGTCGAGACGCCGTTCTGCGTCGCCGCGATCGACGACAATCGTCCGTCGGCATTGTTAGCCACGAGTTCGCCCGTGCACGTCACGACGGTGCGCGATGGATCCGTCATGGTCTTGCATCCGCGTCGTCCGGCGGCCGTCGGCAGGGGTTTGGCGTCGTCGGCGTGAACCATCGGCACGAGGCTCGTCCATGCGAGGCCAACGAACATGGCCTGTCGGCGTGACGTGACGATCGGCGTTGGTGTGTGGCCGGTCGCATCATCGGAACTTGCCGTCTTGGCACGCCGAGCGCCGGGGTCATGGCCTTGGCTCCAGCCAAGCACCGCGACGCAGCAAAGCTGCCACACCAGCAGCATCAGTCGGAGCTTCATTGGTGGCGACATCGTCCTTGCAACCGTGGGAATCATCGCATTCATATTTCTATGTGTCACTATGGCTTCGTTCCTAGCCGTATTGCAAAAGCTATGGCAGATCGAGATGGAAGAGGAAGATGGTCGGTTGGTTGATGATGTTGGGTTGCGATCTTACATGTTGGTTGGTGTCATGTGGCTTCGGCGGTTGTGTCGGCGGATTCATTTTGTGACGTTTCACATCTCTCTGAATCATGAGTTAATCGTGACTGGTCACAAAATGTCACAGAATAGTCTATGTATCATACGGACATTAATCTAGAGTGCGTGATTGACGCAGGCATCTGAACCCTCAGAGCCTACCATACCGAACCTTCCCCGGCTCGAGTCCTGCAGCGCTTGCACCTACAGCGCATCAAAATCAACCTCCGCCAGAACCTTGTGCGCCGTTGTCAGACACATTCGGGTCGCTGCGGTGTGCTTGGCACCCTTGCGCTTTCTGCGTCCATTCGAGTGCGCTGAATCTGCCATGTCGGGAGCGTCCACCGTCAGCATGCTCCGGTCCAGGTATGCGGAATGCTTCTTCAACATGCTGTCAACCTTCACGTTCGCGCCCCATTCGTGATACAGCGACAGGGCGTTCGCCAAATATTGCCGCGGCCAGTACGAGTCGGAATCGTCTTCCAGCATGCTGTCTCGGTCGAACGATGAGGTCCGACCGCGCCCGCTTGCCGTGGCGCTTTCAGAAACGGGCGCGTCGGGAAGCTTGGAAATGAAGTATTCCGCCGCCAACTCGTTGGCCAGCGCCGTGTCATGGACGTGCCCGGAGCGGGCCGATAATGAGATCGCTTTGTCGTACGCTGCCTTCACGGCGTGCTCCGGGTCCTTGCGGGACGCCGCCATCAGATCGGCCTGCATGATCATGTACCGATGCACGTTGTTCCCGCCCTTCTGCTCAATGATGGTCTTCAACGTGTCGATATACTTCTGCGATTGGCGGCAGTAATTCCTGCGCTTCGACTTGTTGCCCTTCATTGACTTGGCCAGTCTGGACATCATCAGCGAGCTGTGGAATATCTTCATGGACTCGTTATTGAAGGTGTGATCGATGCTCGCGATGGCATAGAATGGCTTGATGTATTCTTTGCCGAGCTCCAGTTCACCAAAGTAGGTGGACAGCATGATGCGGGTCCAGTAGTAGATGCACCATTGCGAAGTTTCAGTGGCGTCCATTTCTTTCCGCGATGGCACCTGGAAAGTATCTTTCCAATGCTGCTGCTGCTTGGAGCCACCTCCCGAGCTGTGATTTGTTGTTCCCATGAGATTCTCGATCATATCCTGGATGATGACGTAGGTATCATGCAATGACACGAGCTTGTAGTGCATGGTTTGTGCGATGTATGTCTTTCCGCTGGTTAGCAGGTGCCGAAGAGGCATGCCCGTCACGAAAGCATGCATCAAGGATATGCCCCAGCATCGGTAAGCATGAGACAAATCGCCCGTCTCCATCCCAGCCCTTTGACCACCTTGATAAGCATTCAAGCACACATGCAAAGGCTCCGACCACGCGGTCTTAAATGCTGTCAGCGTGAGTGCATGCTGGCACTCAACGCTTTTGGAGGGTGTGGCTTGCATCAGCTTTTTCGATAATGAACACAGCCGATCGGAGAGCTCAACGTTCTTGAACACGTTCATCGAGATCGTCCCACTGCAGCAGACGGCGTATGCTCCGCCTGCGGAGAGGCCATGCTTCAGCATCAGCCTTGCCTGACGAAAGACAGCCAAGAGCAGCGTGCCGTTTCGATTCAGATGGTAGGCAAAGTTGATGAAATCCGGCAAAATCGCCATCGTCTTCTGGATGTTCGGATTCGTCAGCTGAGGAAGATTCAGAACGTCCTCATCGGTGTGCTTCGCGAAGTACCTCTTGAGCTTGCTGAAGTCTCTCAGCGCCAGGAATAGGTGATTTCTCATGGGAAAGGTTCCCAGCAATTGGAGTGACCGATGATGCAGTTTCAAGGCCTCGCTGAACTTCTGCGAACGTCCAAGGGCAGTCGCCAGTGCCGAATTTACTTGGATGGTATCTTCAACGGAGTTGCCGCACTTGTCGATGATGGTCTGGCACAGCATCGCTCCTTTGTCATAGTTACCGAGCGTCAGCTCAGCTTCGGAGAGGCTATGATGGATCTCCAAGCACAGCTCATAATGCATCTCCCAAGGATTCGTGATCTTGGACTCAAGATTCGACAATGCTCGCTTCAAATACTTCACTGCTGGGACAAAGGCGGCGACGCCAACTGCGAGCTGTCCCGCCTTGAGGTTGACGATGATCAGATCAACGGCTGGGGTGATGCTGTCAGAAACCGAAAGGGATGACACATTCTCGAGGTGATCCGCAGCCACGAACCACATCCAGTCCTCGCCCAGCATGGGATCAGACGCGATCTCCATGAGGCGTTTGCCGACTCGGTACTTCAGGCAGTTCAGCTCATCGCCTGGAGGAGTCAACGAGAAGGCCGCCTGCTGAATTCGGTCGTGAACGAAGCGGAATGTCGCGCCTGAGCCAGTCATGTGCTGTGTAGTTGCTGGAGTTGCCGGTGTGCTGGTATTGAGCCTCTCGAGCAGCTCCTCCTTGACCGCTAGATTTAATGCATCACTTACGCTCATCTGGGTCAACGAGAGAGTCTGTCTTGTGCCGCCATCATCTGCCTGCTGCTGCTGCTGCTGTTCTTCTATCTCTCTGTCCATCAGCGTCTCCAGCAACGACTGGCGGAACGTCGATCGCAGAAATGAGGCCATTTGCAAACACTTCTGCAGATCCTCTGGAAGCGAGTGCAGCTTTGCCGTGATCAGATCGACTACGTTGGCGGCCATGTCGATCTCATCGGCTGCCCGCTGCTCATCCCATTCCCATTGCATTGTGTGGATGTTGCGAGTCAGGACCTTGCGACGGCGCAGTCCCTCCAACGCTTGCATCGTGTATAGTACGTTGCCTTTGGTCTTGTCATGGAGCAGCTTGGCGAGCGGCGTTGTTTTCATGGTGTCCAACCGAAGTGACGATGCAAGCAGCTCCGAAGTTTGGGTCACTGTGAGATCATTGAGGGGAATGTCGTGGATGGTCTTCCCGTTGTTTTTCCACTGTGAGACGGCAGTGGTGAGTTGATGTCGAGGATCGTTGTGCACTTCGTTGGATCGGTATGATCCAATGATGAGTAGGTTGCGGATGGAAGGATCGATCAAGATTTCAGTAATGAGCTTGAGAGATCGCTCGTCGATCCATTGGAGATCTGGATGTGTTTGGGTGTGGTTTGTTCAGTATTGGTAGTGCGAGATAAAGCAGCGGCAATGCAATGAGATACGATCAAGCGGTGCGACGTGGGCAGGTTGGCACGGGCAATTCATGGAAATGCATACCGTCACAGTTGCGACATTGATGTGCTATCGTCTGGGCCCATCGCGCGTTGCGCTCACAGAATACTCGTGGATAGTCTCATTCCTCTCACTCAATCACTCACCATCCAGACAGAGCACGAGCGGGCGATCGTCTGTGCAGATAGCTTTCAGCATAATCTTGAAGCTGTACACGAGTTGGGTCCATTCGTTGGCTTTGGATCGAGCATTGGATAATACACCTGCGCCGATGGCGCTCCTCGAGCCTTTCGAATGCGCAGATATCGATGCATCGTCTTTGCTAAAGAACTCGCTCGAATTTCCGCCTCCCACGCCGCATGAGGTCACGATACCGGTTACGCTTCCACCTTTGTCTGCGTGGTTGCCTTCATTCTCCCTCAGCAATTCTGCGAGCCCAGGAATGGCGCGGCATGCAAGCCTGCGGCGTGTGGCATCCATCCTTCCGTTTATCCATGTCCGGATACGTTCACATTCTTCGGTGTCGCCAGATGCAAAGATGTTCTGAAAGAAATGTGACAGCGCATCCACGATAGCCGAAAGATTGCTACCTGCATTGAATTGGTCGTACTTTCCCTTTCCATAGTGACATGGATGCGAGTCAGCTCGCCGCTTTTTTGATGGCGCGGATGCATCGTCCTGCACAGAGTGCGCAATTGCGGATGTTGCAGTTTGAGATGGCGGAGACGATGGCGATGGTGACTTTATTGCGCCATCATTCAATCTATGCAAGAAACGATCCACCAATGCCGACTTGCCCGTCCCGGAGTAGCCGTGGATGAGGACGACCTGTGCGTCCTTGTTGCTGCTGTCATTACGAGAGGGCTTCGTCAATGGTTTGCGACATATGCGACCGTAGATCGAGTTCAATCGTTCCAGCTCATCTTCGCGTCCCACGAATGCATTGAACCGCAGGTGATCCCATCGTTCGTCCTCATTGCCATCGTTATCGAATGCAGCGATGCCAGCGTGGTCCAAGCCAGCTCCTGCGTGACTTTGGCCATCATGACTGTCGTCGTCGTGGTCATCGTCGTCGTAGATGCTGTGTCTGGGATCATCGGTTGTTTCTGGTGCTGGATGTGACGATGCCAAAGAGTGGGCATTTGAGTTGCTGTGGGAAGTCGAATTGAATGATGCGCTCCGTGCTGGGTGATCGATCGCTCTTTCTGAGCGGAATGAAGCGCTGTGCGAAGCAACACCCAGGAATCGGCTGTTCCCAGCGTCGAGGGACGGATCCGCAATCCGTCTGGAGGAACGATCCTTGGCCATGTCGAGTATTGTGATGTGATTTGTTCCTAAATGGTGATTGTGTGGTATTACATCTAATTGGTCAGGGTCAGCGTTGATCCAGGTGACTGTGATTGTCGGTCATCGAAAGGAAAAATGGCGTCGGTCGTATAGTAGTAAGAAACACGACGAGCCAGAGAGGCGAATGCCATCACGCCCCATCGTTTCGGCCGCTGCGGTGGCGGCGGTTTGTGCATTGGAGAGGTTGACGTGTGCCGCGCTTTTTCATCCAAGAAAAGAGGGGCAGCCCACGGAAGTCGCGGTTCGTATCAGTGCTGAACTGGTTTGTGTCCTGTTTTGTTGAAACCGCGAACTTGCGATTGATGACTGGCACCAACAACAGATGGCTGGACGGCAGACCATGGAGCATGGCAACCTCGCATAGAGCCTCCTCAAGGACTCAGCAACTACCGCCGCCGATGAACGCTCCCCCTCGTGCCTGTCTCCGTCACATACCAGTTGCGCAGAGATACCACCCTCGGTACTGCTCTTTCTACAATTTGCCACGATCCGTTGTGCGACTTGCATCCTCTATCCAACCCTTCACGTCGTTGGAGTTAGTGATGTTGGTGATGTGGGCTCAGTTTGGTGATGTTTCGACACCAACAGTATCATCCTGGAGGAATTGCCTACGCAGTCGAATCAAGATATATACATGACTAGAATACAATCGAGCCAAAACTCCGAACGTGGTACTGACAGTATCGATAGTATCGTGTGACATATGCTGGTACCAAATGAATGTATTTATTAATTTACCGCACCTGTATTTCATTCACGGGTGTGAATTCGAAGTTTCAAGAACAGAATGATAAAAAACACGAAGTCCCATACTGTTCCGTGCGAAGAAGAACACAGAACACAACAGAACACAGCACCTCCATTCAACGGCACAAATAACCATTCAGACACGATCTGATACAACGCCACGTATACCACAACATCCCTTTTCCACACAGAACAACAATCTCCTTCAACACACCAAACCAGACTTAATCTGTCCGAATGACCACAACACCATCTCACTTATGCTCCGTTCCGGCTTCTTCCTCCGCTCCGTCTTGGTTGCGAAGTGCCGCAATCGTCGTTTGTCAACGACACACAGGCTGCGTACTTCTGCAACTGCACGCGCAGAAACACAACAGTATCGCACACATCCACGGAGAATTACGCACAATCGGATAATCGCAATGGAACTCCTCCGTGACCTTCGGATAAAACGGCACATCTTCTTCTCCCGTCTGTTCTCCCTCGCGTAACTCACCGATTACGGGAACGCAAACACGTGGTAATGGTGTGCGCTGACGGTAACACGATGACGCCACCACACAACCACACGACCACAAATCAACACGGAAGTCAACACGATGTCCCAACCGCACCTTCCTGAATTCCGCCAACTCCATCTCATAAAACCAAATCACCATCCACCTCACTCCAACTTCCTTCGAATCAACCCAACTTGACACAACAATACAACCATGCCAGCCTCAATCGCAATGCAACCAACCAACACCACCACCACAACCAACAACAATAACAAGAGAAAGAACACAAGGAAGAACCATGGCAAGTCCGTCGCCTTCCATCAAACTGTCAGAGTCAAGGAGATCATCCACATCAACGACTACGCCAACGATGAGATCGATGCTTGCTGGTGCTCAAAGCAGGACAAGATCCACACCAGACAAGACATCGCCAACACTCTCAGACAGCACAACAGCAACAGCAACAGTAGTACCAACAACAGCGATCTCGACATTCGCGGCCTGGAATGCCGCACCAAGCAAGGATCTCAACAGAGACGAGCGGACCGCGATGAATCCATCTCCGCTGTCCTCGATGAACAGGATCTGCAGGAACATGAAGGATCCTCCTGTCCCGATATGATCTCAGCAGTCTATGCCGACACCACACGCAACGCACAGATGAGAGCCAACGTGCAAGCGATGCTGGATCATCAGGTGGTGTATTACACAGAACACGCCGACGACAAGCAGACAGCGATGGACATGAACATGGACATGGACACAGCCACAACAAGCCCAAGCCCAAGCACTGCGATGTGCGCATCGCGTCAAGTGCAGAGTGTTGTGCTGCAGACGAACCAGCAGCATCAATCCATGGTGTTCCGCAGCGTCGCCGGAAGTGCCGCTTAGAGAAGACCACATCCGTGATTGGTCAACGATGTACAACATCATGCAACAGAGCACATCAATCGCGACTGCGGGCACAAACATGAACAACATTCACACTCTGGACACCATACAAATACATAGATAGACACTCATAGACGCCAATAGACACTCATAGACGCCAATAGACACCCACAGACACTCATAGACCTGTCCATTGAACAAACTCATCATAAAGATAACTGCGATTCCAATCACATCAACTGAGAATCTTCAAACAACACAACCACTTGTATCGCTGTCAACGTCTTCTGGTGTGCACGCCACATGGACGTTCGGATTCGATACCAACGAATTGTGGATCACTCCAGGAATGCAACTCCAGAGGTATGTTCAACATGATCAAGTTCGACCAAGGCAGCCCAGAACACTGTATCGAGTCACTGCCAGAATCCAGCACTGCCACGTGACATTGCAGCCGTCCGTATCAGACGTTGCCTGGCAACATGGAGTTCTCCGCGATGGCGAAACAGCCCTACGCATCTTGTCAGCCATTCTTCCAGAGCCAACAAGCGACATAGCTCGTACGAGGATGCTGATCGAATGATCTGCGAGCAGAATACACAACGAATAGTATGGGCCTCCTGTTTTCCTGTGCCTACAGTTGGGATGGATAAAAAAGAGGGACCGCACACCCCATCAGTTATTCGAGGTGAGACAGGGCAGTACTGGAGGCCATCCACAAATATGACAGCAACAACAGTGGAGATGGAGGACTCTGCATGGACAACAAAGATCACGCAGATGCCGTTTGTGCAAAAAAGGAGGATGATGAAGGAGAGCAAAAAGATGAGTGTCGGAGGGTGACAGAGGGCGATGTATCGTTCAGTCTTGTCGAGAAGGACAGCATCTGTGTGAGTCGCGGTGTCGGGGAAACAACCGCGCAAAGTACAGACGAGGGGTTTGCTCAGAGTCGTGGCTCATCAAGGACAGAGTGCGCAATCATGTCACAGCGACGGGGACTTGAAGGCCGCGCCGCTCTGACACTGATGCTTCTGTTGTCTGTCAAGGCTATGATGATACTCATAATGCCATGGAGTCCATGGACGCAGTTCGTTGTCTGCTTTCCTCGCTGCGCGCAGATGGAAGAACGAAATGGAGAACGAAGCACAAAAACGCAACCAAGGCACAACGTTGTCCTGTTCCGTGTTGTTTGGGGTTGTTTTGTGGTTGAACGATTTGTTGATTCAGACGTGTTTAGTGTAGGTACACGTTTGGATGGTCATGTACACGACTGAATACATGATTCTTGGAAAGACTGAAATGAAGGAGATCGAACACAAAAGAACAAATGACGTCGACCTGTTCGAATACAAGCGAGTTCTCTAGACACGACATTCCATGAATACTTCTCCGCAGAGAGGCATAATAGATGCTAGCACACCACGATCGCCAACAACCACCACCCTCACCGTGACAGCTCTCCTCGGCGCCTCTTGATATCTGACACCATCCAATGAGTGCCTGCAGCATTGGAGATAGGAGAGGTCGCAAACGCGAGCATTATCGCGATTCCACAATCGCTGACGGGGACAAGGCGAAGTTCTGCTCTGAGGCCAGTCTGCTTGTAAAGTTACGCATCTAAAATGATAGGATCAGTTAAAGCGCATCAAAGTTCACCTCTGCCATGATCTTGTGGGCTGTGGCCACGCACATCCGCGTATCTGCTGTATGCCTTGCAGTTCTTCGTTTCCGTCGCTGACCATTGGTTTCTCCGTCACCACCGTCAACACCACCCTCCAGCATGCATCGATCTACAAGATTCGGATGCTTCTCCAACAGCTGTTCGACCTTTGCCCTTGCTCCCCATTCGTTGTACAACGAGATGGCATTTCCCAGATACTGCCGTGGCCAGTAGAAGTCTTTATCATCATCCAGGACACCTGTGCTTTCAAAATCGGAGCTTCGTAAGGGACCGCTCAAGGTTGTGCGACGCAAAGACCCAGACAGTGCCAGTGTGCCTGTGTGCTTGTTCAGAAAGTACTCAGCGGCAAGCTCATTTGCCAGCGCTGCGTCATTGACATGCCCCGATCTGGCACAATGGGAAATGGCCTTGTCGTACGCTGCCTTCACCTTCTGTTCGGATTGCTTCCCTCCGGCTGACATCGTGTCTGCCTCCATGATGAGGTACCGATGGAGGTTGTTGCCACCATTTCTCTCGACCAGACGACGAAGTTCTGCCGTGTAGCTTGCCGCCTGGCGGTGGTACTTCCTCCGCTTTCTCTTGTTGTCTGTCTTTTGCGCCATCCTGGACATGGTGAGCCCACCTTGAAACACTCTCACGGTCTGCCGAGCAAAGGTATTGTCGAGCCCAGCGCTAGCTTTTGATGGCCCCATGCAGATCTTTCCCAGCTCCAATTCACCGAAGTACATCGTTAATTGCTCGTAGCACCAGTACCATATACCCCAACGAATGTGTTGCTCACGGTCCATGTCTTTGGCTGATGGGACATCAGACCGGTCCTTCCAGTGCCCGGTTGATTGTTCACCTGATTGCTCCCGAATCACTTCGCCTTGAAGTCGAGAAGACGACATGCCCAGCAAGATCTCGAAGAAACGTTGGACTTGTCCATACGAGTTGTACATCTCTTTCAGGTTGTAATGCTTGGCTTGCACCAGGAGCATCGTCACAGCGCGGTACAAGGACACAAGCGGGACACCGCACATGAAGCCATGCAGCAAGCACATCCCCCAGCATCGATACGCATGAGACAAATCACCTGCCTCCATCCCAGCTCGATGGCCTTTTTGATAGGCCGCGAAACATACATGTACAGGCTCAGACCATGTAGCCAGGAATCCTGTATCTGCCACGAAGAACTGGCAAATCACGTATTTGGAGTCCGTCGTAGCGAGAATCCTTGCCGGGAGCGTTTGCAGCCGTTTTGCGAATTTCACATCTTTCATGACATGTAATGCGACCGATCGCGTCACATAAGCGCCATAGGCACCTTCGCCACTCAGCCCATGCTTCAGCATCAACGTCACCTGGCGAAATCCCGCGAGTAGCAACGTCGCATCCCTGGCAGCCAGGAAGGCAACAGATCCGAGGTACTGTAAGATCTTCATTGTCATCAACATCTTGGGATCGGTCATGGTGGGAAGGTTCAGCACCTCCTCATCCGTGTGCTTCGCGAAGTACTTCTTGAGCTTTCTGAAGTCTCTCAGTGCCAGGAATAGATGGTTTCTCATTGGGAACGTCCCCAGCAACTTGAGCGACCGAAGGTGTAAATCACAAGCTTCCCCGTGTCTCTCCATCCGTTCGAGAGCCACGGCGAGCGATATGTTCGCCTTGACAATGTCTTCAATGGAATTGTTGCAGTTGTCAACGATAGCCTGGCACAGGATCGACCCCTTCTCATAGTTGCCGAGGGTCAGCTCAACCTCGGATAATCGATGGTAGATCTCCAAACACAGCTCATGCTGCGTCTTCCAAGGGTCAGCTATCTTGACCTCCAGATTCGTCAATGCCCGGTTCAAGTATTTCATTGCTGGGAGAAAGGCAGCCACGCCAACGGCAAGCTGCCCAACCTTAAGGTTCAGCTTGATCAAATCAAGCTCCGGGATGATAGTGTTGGTGGTTGTGAGCGAAGATGCATTCTCCAGATGATCTGCGGCCACAAACCACATCCAATCTTCACCCAGCATGGGATCAGACGCGATCTCCATGAGGTGTTTACCGACCTGATACTTCATTTGATCGAGTTCGTCACCCGGAGGAGTCAACGAGAAGGCCGCCTGTTGGATTCGGTCATGAACGAAGCGGAACGTCGCACAAGAGGTGACTGTGCCTTCAGCTATCTCTGCGGCGGTTGCTGTGTCGACATCGAGTCTCTCCAGCAGTTCCTCCTTCACTGCTAGATTCAATGCGTCACCTACGCTCATATCAGTCACTGCCAAGATACGCATGGCGCCTCCACCATCTGCCTTCTGCTGCTGGTGTTCAATCTCCATATCCATAAGCGTCTCCAACAACGATTGACGGAACGTCGATCGCAGAAATGAAGCCATCTGCAAGCACCTCTGAAGATCCTCAGGCAACGAATGCAGCTTCGACGTGATCAGGTCGACTACGTTGGCGGCCATGTCGATCTCATCGGCTGCTCGCTGCTCATCCCATTCCCATTGCATTGTGTGGATGTTGCGAGTCAGAGCCTTGCGACGGCGCAGTCCCTCCAACGCTTGCATGGTGTAGAGAACGTTGCCTTTGGTCTTGTCATGGAGCAACTTGGCGAGCGGCGTTGTTTTCATGGTGTCCAACCGAAGTGACGATGCAAGCAACTCCGAAGTTTGGGTGACTGTGAGATCATTGAGGGGAATGTCGTGGATGGTCTTCCCGTTGTTTTTCCACTGTGAGACCGCTGTGGTCAGTTGATGCTGAGGATCGTTGTGCACCTCGTTGGATCGGTATGATCCGATGATGAGAAGGTTGCGGATGGATTGGTCGATCAAGACTTCAGTGATGAGCTTGAGAGATCGTTCATCAACCCATTGAAGGTCTGATCGTGTGGGCACAGGTGTGCGAATGTGAGAGATTGGGAACGTGAAACATACACCGGTGGTTCAGTGTCATGCGTTGCGACAGCGTACTCGTACACACGAGCTGGAAGGAATGGGCGATTCACACACGCACTGGTGCTCCATGCAAGTATGCAACCGTCGATGCCGCGCCGAAGCCGTGGAGGAACATCGCACACATGAAACAGACAATGCCATTGCTACCACTCACCATCCAGATAGAGCACGAGAGGACGGCCGTCAGTGCAGATGGCCTTCAGGATGATCTTGAAGCTGTACACCAGCTGAACCCACTCGTTCGTTTTGGATCCCGTATGGGAGAACGTGCCTGTGTTCATCACACTTCCCGAAGCTATCGAACCTACAGAAACCGACGCCTGGTCTTCGCGAAGCAACTCGCTTGAGCGACCGCTTCGGAAACTGTTTGAGGTCGCGATATCGACCACACTGCCTGCATGACTTGCCCGATGTTCCTTCAACAAAGACACAAGCCCTGGAATGGCGCGGCACGCAAGCATGCGGCGTGTGACATCCATCCTCCGATTGAGTCCCATCCTGATCCGGTGGCATTCTTCGGTGTCGCCAGATGCAACAAGGCTCCGAAAGAAATGTGACAGCGCATCCACGATGGCCGAGAGATTGCCACCTGCATTGAATTGGTCGTACTTTCCCTTTCCATAGTGACATGGATGCGAGTCAGCCCGTCGCTTGTTTGATGGCATGGGTGATTCATTCTGTACAGAGTGAGCAATTGCGGATGTGTCAGTTTGAGACGGCGGAGATGATGGGGGCGGCGATGGTGACTTGGTTGCGCCATCATTCAATCTATGCAAGAAACGGTCCACCAATGCTGATTTGCCCGTCCCTGAATAGCCGTGGATGAGAACGACCTGTGCATCCTTGTTGCTATCGGCACTACTGCTGTCATCACGTGTGGGCTTCGTCAGTGGTTTGCGACATATGCGGCCGTAGATCGAATTCAATCGTTCCAGCTCATCTTCGCGTCCCACGAAGGTGTTGAGCCGCAGTTGATCCCACTGTTCGTCATCGTCATCGTTGCCATCGTCGTCGTCACCGAAGGTGTGGTTGTCGTCGTCGTAGATACTGTGCTTGGGATCATCGGTAGTGTCTGTGCCTGGATGTGATGAAGCGTACGTTTGATCATCCGTCTGCTCACAGGGAGTTGTTTTGTCTGCCATGGTGCTTGATGCCTTGTCGATCGATGGTTTCGAATGGTGCGAAGTATTGCGGGGTCTGATGTTGCGAGACCCGACGGATTATACCGACACTGTCTTGAAAGAGCGTGTTGGTATTGGCACGTGGATGTATTTGTGTATGAATGAAGTGGCAACGGTCTCTCTCTCTCTGAAGCGAGGACGTTGGCACGTTCAGCTGCAAGGATGAAGAGCCGGGGAATGCGATGTGAGTGCTGGTGCTCTCCTTCGTGACAACAGACTGTTGGCAGGGATGTTCGCAAGCACTATGTCGTTTCTGGTCACGGCCTTCAAGGCATCACGATGGCGCCGCGCAAGTTTGGACACTGCTGTTCCAGCAACCCGAAATGGCTCCAGGTGGACAGCGAAGGAGGCACGAGAGACACTTGGAAACGGTAATGAATGTCGCAGTGTTCTTCGTTGGTGCTTTGGATGGAGAATGGGTCATGGATGGACACAAGCGAAGTTCTGAACGGCTATTGCGAACATTTATGGTGATTAGGCAATGTGCCACATAACGTTTGTTCCGAGTGTTCGCGAATGTCGGCGACCTACGAGAACAAGACAGGTTCCAACCAATGCACAAACTGGCTTGTTGTATTTGAGTTATTCAGCATGCCCGCAACGACAACAACATGTTGACGTGGAAAAGTCCGTCGCTGAACCGAACACGGATTGGCCATCAACACAGAATGTTCGACATGGCGAGACTGATGTGATCCAATCCTGCTAAGGTCAATCTGAACAACATGGCTCCCAGTGTTCGAAGCCCATGCCCGCACTGCAGGTGTCTTTGCTGTTGTTCTCCTGTTGATGTTGAGCACTTGATCTTGCTCATGTTCTGCACAACAAGAGTTCAGAACAAGCAGTCCTCCGACATTGCCATGCAACAGATCCAACAAGAAGAATCATCAGCCATTTCACGGAGTAACACGACCCAAGATAGAGAGAAGATACCACTAACGAACCAGTACCACAAGACGATTTGCTATGTTGGTGAAGTAGTGTTGAATAAATTGTATTATACCGTAGCTCCACAATCGCTACCATTGAGGTCGCGGATCCTTCCCAAATCACAGAGAAGCATGAAAAATACACTAAGTCCCATCCTGTTCCGTGCGAAGAAGAACACAGAACACAACAGAACACAGCACCTCCATTCAACGGCACAAATAACCATTCAGACACGATCTGATACAACGCCACGTATACCACAACACCCCTTTTCCACACAGAACAACAATCTCCTTCAACACACCAAACCAGACTTAATCTGTCCGAATGACCACAACACCACCTCACTTATGCTCCGTTCCGGCTTCTTCCTCCGCTCCGTCTTGGTTGCGAAGTGCCGCAATCGTCGTTTGTCAACGACACACAGGCTGCGTACTTCTGCAACTGCACGCGCAGAAACACAACAGTATCGCACACATCCACGGAGAATTACGCACAATCGGATAATCGCAATGGAACTCCTCCGTGACCTTCGGATAAAACGGCACATCTTCTTCTCCCGTCTGTTCTCCCTCGCGTAACTCACCGATTACGGGAACGCAAACACGTGGTAATGGTGTGCGCTGACGGTAACACGATGACGCCACCACACAACCACACGACCACAAATCAACACGGAAGTCAACACGATGTCCCAACCGCACCTTCCTGAATTCCGCCAACTCCATCTCATAAAACCAAATCACCATCCACCTCACTCCAACTTCCTTCGAATCAACCCAACTTGACACAACAATACAACCATGCCAGCCTCAATCGCAATGCAACCAACCAACACCACCACCACAACCAACAACAATAACAAGAGAAAGAACACAAGGAAGAACCATGGCAAGTCCGTCGCCTTCCATCAAACTGTCAGAGTCAAGGAGATCATCCACATCAACGACTACGCCAACGATGAGATCGATGCTTGCTGGTGCTCAAAGCAGGACAAGATCCACACCAGACAAGACATCGCCAACACTCTCAGACAGCACAACAGCAACAGCAACAGTAGTACCAACAACAGCGATCTCGACATTCGCGGCCTGGAATGCCGCACCAAGCAAGGATCTCAACAGAGACGAGCGGACCGCGATGAATCCATCTCCGCTGTCCTCGATGAACAGGATCTGCAGGAACATGAAGGATCCTCCTGTCCCGATATGATCTCGGCAGTGTATGCCGACACCACACGCAACGCACAGATGAGAGCCAACGTGCAAGCGATGTTGGATTATCAGGTGGTGTATTACACAGAACACGCCGACGACAAGCAGACAGCGATGGACATGAACATGGACATGGACACAGCCACAACAAGCCCAAGCCCAAGCACTGCGATGTGCTCATCGCGTCAAGTGCAGAGTGTTGTGCTGCAGACGAACCAGCAGCATCAATCCATGGTGTTCCGCAGCGTCGCCGGAAGTGCCGCTTAGAGAAGACCACATCCGTGATTGGTCAACGATGTACAACATCATGCAACAGAGCACATCAATCGCGACTGCGGGCACAAACATGAACAACATTCACACTCTGGACACCATACAAATACATAGATAGACACTCATAGACGCCAATAGACACCCACAGACACTCATAGACCTGTCCATTGAACAAACTCATCATAAAGATAACTGCGATTCCAATCACATCAACTGAGAATCTTCAAACAACACAACCACTTGTATCGCTGTCAACGTCTTCTGGTGTGCACGCCACATGGACGTTCGGATTCGATACCAACGAATTGTGGATCACTCCAGGAATGCAACTCCAGAGGTATGTTCAACATGATCAAGTTCGACCAAGGCAGCCCAGAACACTGTATCGAGTCACTGCCAGAATCCAGCACTGCCACGTGACATTGCAGCCGTCCGTATCAGACGTTGCCTGGCAACATGGAGTTCTCCGCGATGGCGAAACAGCCCTACGCATCTTGTCAGCCATTCTTCCAGAGCCAACAAGCGACATAGTTCGTACGAGGATGCTGAGCGCATGATCTGCGAGCAGAATACACAACGAATAGTCTGGGCCTCCTGTTTTCCTGTGCCTACAGTTGGGATGGATCAAAAAGAGGGACCGCACACCCCATCAGCTGTTCAAGGTGAGACAGGGCAGTACTGGAGGCCATCCACAATAACGGGAGCAACAGCAGTGGAGATGAGGACTCTGCGTGGACAACAAAGATCATGCAGATGCCATTTGTGCAAAAAAGGGAGGATGAGGAAGGAGAGCAAAAAGATGAGTGTCGGAGGGTGACAGAGGGCGATGTATCGTTCAGTCTTGTCGAGAAGGACAGCATCTGTGTGAGTCGCGACGTCGGGAGAACAACCGCGCAAAGTACAGACGAGGGGTTTGCTCAGAGTCGTGGCTCATCAAGGACAGAGTGCGCAATCATGTCACAGCGACGGGGACTTGAAGGCCGCGCTGCTCTGACATTGATGCTTCTGTTGTCTGTCAAGGCTATGATGATACTCATAATACCATGGAGTCCATGGGCGCAGTTCGTTGTCTGCTTTCCGCGCTGCACGCAGATGGAGGAACGAAATGGAGAACGAAGCACAAAAACGCAACCAAGGCACAACGTTGTCCTGTTCCGTGTTGTTTGGGGTTGTTTTGTGGTTGAACGATTTGTTGATTCAGACGTGTTTAGTGTAGGTACACGTTTGGATGGTCATGTACACGACTGAATACATGATTCTTGGAAAGACTGAAATGAAGGAGATCGAACACAAAAGAACAAATGACGTCGACCTGTTCGAATACAAGCGAGTTCTGTAGACACGACATTCCATGAATACTTCTCCGCAGAGAGGCATAATAGATGCTAGCACACCACGATCGCCAACAACCACCACCCTCACCGTGACAGCTCTCCTCGGCGCCTCTTGATATCTGACACCATCCAATGAGTGCCTGCAGCATTGGAGATAGGAGAGGTCGCAAACGTGAGCATTATCGCGATTCCACAATCGCTGACGGGGACAAGGCGAAGTTCTGCTCTGAGGCCAGTCTGCTTGTAAAGTTACGCATCTAAAATGATAGGATCAGTTAAAGCGCATCAAAGTTCACCTCTGCCATGATCTTGTGGGCTGTGGCCACGCACATCCGCGTATCTGCTGTATGCCTTGCAGTTCTTCGTTTCCGTCGCTGACCATTGGTTTCTCCGTCACCACCGTCAACATCACCCTCCAGCATGCATCGATCTACAAGATTCGGATGCTTCTCCAGCAACTGATCCACCTTTGCCCTTGCTCCCCATTCGTTGTACAACGAGATGGCGTTTCCCAGATACTGCCGTGGCCAGTAGAAGTCTTCATCGCCATCCAGGACACCTGTGCCCTCAAAATCGGAGCTTCGTAAGGGACCGCTCAAGGTTGTGCGACGCAAAGACCCAGACAGTGCCAGTGTGCCTGTGTGCTTGTTCAGAAAGTACTCAGCGGCAAGCTCATTTGCCAGCGCTGCGTCATTGACATGTCCCGATCTGGCGCAATAGGAAATGGCCTTGTCGTACGCTGCCTTCACCTTCTGTTCGGATTGCTTCCCTCCGGCTGCCATCGTGTCTGCCTCCATGATGAGGTACCGATGGAGGTTGTTGCCACCATTTCTCTCGACCAGACGACGAAGTTCTGCCGTGTAGCTTGCCGCCTGGCGGTGGTACTTCCTCCGCTTTCTCTTGCTGTCTGTCTTTTGCGCCATCCTGGACATGGTGAGCCCACCTTGAAACACTCTCACGGTCTGCCGAGCAAAGGTATTGTCGAGCCCAGCGATAGCTTTTGATGGCCCCATGCAGATCTTCCCCAGCTCCAATTCACCGAAGTACATCGTTAATTGCTCGTAGCACCAGTACCATATACCCCAACGAATGTGTTGCTCACGGTCCATGTCTTTGGTTGATGGGACATCAGACCGGTCCTTCCAGTGCCCGGTTGATTGTTCCCCTGGTTGCTCCCGAATCACTTCGCCTTGAAGTCGAGAAGACGACATGCCCAGCAAGATCTCGAAGAAACGTGCGACTTGTCCATATGAGTTGGACATCTCTTTCAGGTTGTAATGGTCGGCTTGCACCAGAAGCATCTTCGCCGTGCGGTGCAAGGACACAAGCGGGACCCCACACAAGAAGCCATGCATCAAGCACATCCCCCAGCATCGATATGCATGAGACAAATCACCTGCCTCCATCCCAGCCTGATGACCTTTTTGATAGGCTGCCAAACATACATGTACAGGCTCGGACCACGCAGCCAGAAATCCTGTATCTGCCATGAAGAACTGGCACATCACGTATTTGGAGTGCGTCGTAGCGAGAATCCTTGCCGGGAGCGTTTGCAGCCGTTTTGCGAATTTCACATCCTTCATGACATGTAATGCGACCGATCGCGTCACATAAGCGCCATAGGCACTTTCACCATTCAGCCCATGCTTCAGCATCAACGTCACCTGGCGAAATCCCGCAAGCAGCATCGTCGCATCCCTGGCAGCCAGGAAGGAGGTCGACCCGAGAGACTGTAAGATCTTCATCGTCATCAACATCTTGGGATCGGTCATGGTGGGAAGGTTCAGCACCTCTTCATCCGTGTGCTTCGCGAAGTACTTCTTGAGCTTTCTGAAGTCTCTCAGTGCCAGGAATAGATGGTTTCTCATTGGGAACGTCCCCAGCAACTTGAGCGACCGAAGGTGCAAGACACAAGCTTCCTCGTGTCTCTCCATCCGTTCGAGAGCCACCGCGAGGGATGAATTCACTTTGACGATATCTTCGATGGAATTGCTGCAGTTGTCGATGATGGTCTGGGACAGGGTCGATCCCTTCTCATAGTTGCCGAGGGTCAGCTCAACCTCGGATAATCGATGGTAGATCTCCAAACACAGCTCATGCTGCGTCTTCCAAGGGTCAGCTATCTTGACCTCCAGATTCGTCAATGCCCGGTTCAAGTATTTCATTGCTGGGAGAAAGGCAGCCACGCCAACGGCAAGCTGCCCAACCTTAAGGTTCAGCTTGATCAAATCAAGCTCCGGGATGATAGTGTTGGTGGTTGTGAGCGAAGATGCATTCTCCAGATGATCTGCGGCCACAAACCACATCCAATCTTCACCCAGCATGGGATCAGACGCGATCCCCATGAGGTGTTTCCCGACCTGATACTTCATTTGATCGAGTTCGTCACCCGGAGGAGTCAACGAGAAGGCCGCCTGTTGGATTCGGTCATGAACGAAGCGGAACGTCGCACCTGAGGTGACTGTGCCTTCAGCTATCTCTGCGGCGGTTGCTGTGTCGACATCGAGTCTCTCCAACAGTTCCTCCTTCACTGCTAGATTCAATGCGTCACCTACGCTCATATCGGCCACTGCCAAGGTACGCATGGTGTCTCCACCATCTGCCTTCTGCTGCTGGTGTTCAATCTCCATGTCCATCAGCGTCTCCAACAACGATTGACGGAATGTCGATCGCAGAAATGAAGCCATCTGTAAGCACCTCCGAAGATCCTCAGGCAGTGACTGCAGCTTCGATGTGATCAGGTCGACGACATTCGCTGATAGGTCGATCTCATCGGCTGCTCGCTGCTCATCCCATTCCCATTGCATTGTGTGGATGTTGCGAGTCAGAACCTTGCGACGGCGCAGTCCCTCCAACGCTTGCATGGTGTAGAGAACGTTGCCTTTGGTCTTGTCGTGGAGCAGCTTGGCCAGAGGGGCTGTTTTGACTACATCCAACCGAAGTGACGATGCAAGCAACTCCGCAGTTTGGGTGACTGTGAGATCATTGAGGGGAATGTCGTGGATGGTCTTTCCGTCGGTTTTCCACTGTGAGACGGCCGTGGTGAGTTGATGCTGAGGATCGTTGTGCACCTCGTTGGATCGGTATGATCCGATGATGAGAAGGTTGCGGATGGATTGGTCGATCAAGATCTCCGTAATGAGCTTGAGGGATCGTTCATCAATCCATTGAAGATCTGTTTGCGTGGGTTTTGGTGTGCGAATGTGAGAGATTGGGAACGCGAAAGATACAACGGTGGTTCAGTGTGGTGCGTTGCGACAGCGTACTCGTACGATGCCACGCCGAGACCGTGGAGGAACATCGCACACATGAAGCAGACGATCCCATCGCTATCACTCACCATCCAGATAGAGCACGAGAGGACGGCCGTCAGTGCAGATGGCCTTCAGAACGACCTTGAAGCTGTACACCAACTGAACCCACTCGTTCGTTTTGGATCCAGCATGAGAGAACGCGCCTGTGTTCATCACACTCCCCGAAGCTATCGAACCTGCAGAAACCGACGCCTGCTCTTCGCGAAGCAACTCGCTTGAGTGACCGCTTCCGAAACTGTTTGAGGTCGCGATATCGACCACACTGCCTGCATGACTTGCCCGATGTTCCTTCAACAAAGACACAAGCCCTGGAATGGCGCGGCACGCAAGCATGCGGCGTGTGACATCCATCCTCCGATTGAGTCCCATCCTGATCCGGTGGCATTCTTCGGTGTCGCCAGATGCAACAAGGCTCCGAAAGAAATGTGACAGCGCATCCACGATGGCCGAGAGATTGCCACCTGCATTGAATTGGTCGTACTTTCCCTTTCCATAGTGACATGGATGCGAGTCAGCCCGTCGCTTGTTTGATGGCATGGGTGATTCATTCTGTACAGAGTGAGCAATTGCGGATGTGTCAGTTTGAGACGGCGGAGATGATGGGGGCGGCGATGGTGACTTGGTTGCGCCATCATTCAATCTATGCAAGAAACGGTCCACCAATGCTGATTTGCCCGTCCCTGAATAGCCGTGGATGAGAACGACCTGTGCATCCTTGTTGCTATCGGCACTACTGCTGTCATCACGTGTGGGCTTCGTCAGTGGTTTGCGACATATGCGGCCGTAGATCGAATTCAATCGTTCCAGCTCATCTTCGCGTCCCACGAAGGTGTTGAGCCGCAGTTGATCCCACTGTTCGTCATCGTCATCGTTGCCATCGTCGTCGTCACCGAAGGTGTGGTTGTCGTCGTCGTAGATACTGTGCTTGGGATCATCGGTAGTGTCTGTGCCTGGATGTGATGAAGCGTACGTTTGATCATCCGTCTGCTCACAGGGAGTTGTTTTGTCTGCCATGGTGCTTGATGCCTTGTCGATCGATGGTTTCGAATGGTGCGAAGTATTGCGGGGTCTGATGTTGCGAGACCCGACGGATTATACCGACACTGTCTTGAAAGAGCGTGTTGGTATTGGCACGTGGATGTGTTTGTGTATTATGAATGAAGTCCAATGCTCTCTCTCTCTCTCTGTCTCTGTCTCTGAAGTGAGGACGCAGGCACGTTCAGCTCCAAGGATGAAGAGCCGGGGAATGCGATGTGAGTGCTGGTGCTCTCCTTCGTGACAACAGACTGTTGGCAGGGATGTTCGCAAGCACTATGTCGTTTCTGGTCACGGCCTTCAAGGCATCACGATGGCGCCGCGCAAGTTTGGACACTGCTGTTCCAGCAACCCGAAATGGCTCCAGGTGGACAGCGAAGGAGGCACGAGAGACACTTGGAAACGGTAATGAATGTCGCAGTGTTCTTCGTTGGTGCTTTGGATGGAGAATGGGTCATGGATGGACACAAGCGAAGTTCTGGGACACCCAATAATTTGTCCAGAATTCGTGCGTTGACATCTTTTCTAGTCTTGCGGGACTAGAAAAGGACAGAACCACGTTATCGATCAAGTTTGTCATTTTTCTTCGAAGTTGACTATTTGAGAGAAATTCAGCAATGTTGAGCATTGACTTAACGGATTCTATCGGACAACGTTGAACTTGAGGACAAATACGGACATTATCTGACAAATCCGGACAGATCTGGACATTTACGACTACATGGAATCGATATTTTATCCAGTTAGTGTGGAGGCTTGTCCGGATTTGTCAGGAACTGTCCGGATTTGTCCTCATATTCAACTATGTCCGACTATTGATTGTCCGTTAATGGAAACTACGCAGTTCAAGGAATTTCTCGCTTTGTTGTCGTGTTTGAACATTCAAAGCACAATTCGATCATCGCACTGATTTTCTCTTGATGTAGTCCCGCAAGACTCCAGAACATGTAATTTTCAGAATTCTAAACACATTATTGGTTGTCCCTGGCCATCCAAGCGATGTTGCCCAGCCATGTCAATGTCGTCGGCTTTCGAAAACCGTATCCTCAGGGACACGCAACGAGATGTCGGATACGAACAAGAATATCGAACCGTTAAGTTCGAAAGACACAACTATTTCTCATTGATAATATTGTGGTCGGGTCGACCCGATTGATAAATTGGTGGGTCGATCTGCGATGGTGGAGAATGTCATGGAGATTCTGTGTAGCCACAAACAAATCACCAAAGGGAGTGATCGATGGCTACGAAGAGGCAAAACGATGACTTGCTAGTATTCTGATACTACCTAATCAAGTTGCCTCCAGTATGCCAACTGCAAAGTTCACGTCTTTCGACTTTGCCGAGTGTATCGAAGGCGTGTGAGTGCCTAATCTCTATCTGTGATAGACTAGCACAACTGTACACATATTGTTCCAGAGGAACTGGAGTTTCCCAATGATGATGGTCTGCTTCTGATGAACTCGTACAGTTACAGTGCATCAAAGTTCACCTCTGCCATCATCTTGTGTGCCGTGGTCACGCACATCCGTGTATCTGCTGTGTGCTTCGTCATTCTCCGGTTCCGCCGTCGGCCGTTGATTTCCCCTCCGTCGCTTCCATCAATGCAGCCCTCCACCATGCTTCGATGGAGGAGGTCCGGATACTTCTTCAAGAGCTGTTCCACCTTCGCCTTTGCTCCCCACTCGTTGTACAATGAGATGGCATTCCTCAGATACAGTCGTGGCCAGTACCACTCCGTATCGTCTTCGACAATGGTCGTGTTTTCGTACATCGATGTGCTGGGCTCTCCGAACATGAAATCACGACTGCTTCTGCGGTTGCCATTCGCAGTTGTACCAGACAGTTGTGAGGACGAACTCTTGAGGAGAAAGTACTCGGCGGCAAGCTCATTCGCCAGCGCTGTCTCGTGGATATGGCCAGAGCGAGCAGAGATCGAGATAGCCTTGTCGTAAGCCGCCTTCACAGTCTCCTCCTGTTGCTTTCCAGATGCCGCCATTGCATCTGCTTGCATAATCATGTACCGATGGAGAGAGTTCCCGCCCTTCGTTTCGATGAAAGCCTTCAAGGTTCTCATTCGTTGCTTCGAGCGGCGATAATACTTTCGTCGCTTCCGGTTGTTGTTTGTGATTCGTTGAGCCAATCTCGACATGGTGAGACCAGAATGAAACGCCTCGAGAGCCAGAGCCACCATCGAGTGTTCTATTTTGCAAAGACGTTCAAGTGGGGCAACATACTTCTTGGCAACCTCCAGGTCACCGAAGAATGTTGCCAGCTGTATGGAACCCCAACAAGAATACAGCGCACTGGCCCATTCTGAAGGATTGGGATCCTTCACCGACATTGAGTCGGCCAGATGACGCCACTTGTCTTCTGCGAAGGCTGCCGTGGGGTCGTTTTTGCCAAGCAAGACCACCCACGTTGCGAATGCGGACACAAAGATCTCTTCTATAGCCTTGAGGCCATAATGCCGTAGTTGAGCCAGGTATGACTTCCCCACTCGATGCAGCGAGACGAGAGGTAAGCCAGCTACGAATGCAAAGAGCAAACTCCCTCCCCAGCATCTGTATGCAGACTCCAAGTCACCCGTTTCCATTGCATCGTGATGGCCTCGACGCAGATCGGCCAAGCACACGTGGACAGGCTTGGACCATGCGTCGATGTAAATTCCCATCACGGCGATGTAACTGCCAAAGATGTGCTTGGAGTCAGTTGCATCGAGGATACGTCTCGATAACGCACACAGCCGTTTGCCGAGGTCCACCTCCTTGAAGGTATTCAGGAGAATCACCCCAGCAGCGCAGAAGGAATACGCACCTTCCGCGCACAAGCCGTGCTTCAGGATGAGTCTGACTTGTCGGAACAAAATGAAGATCAATGTTCCAATCTGGCTCGAGCAATGGGCCGAGTGAGTGGCACGATGCAATATCTCCATTGTCAATTTGATCTTGGGGTCCTTCATGGCGGGGAGCTTCATTATGTCTTCGTCAGTGTGTTTGGAGAAGTAGGTGTTGATCTTGCGTTTGTCTCTGAGAGCCAAGAAGATATGATTTCTCACAGGAAAAGTCTTTAGAAGCTTGAGCGATTCGAGTTGGAGATCCAACGATTCTTTGAAACGTTCCAAGCGATTAAGTGCCTTCACCAACGACATGTTCACCAAGATCTTGTCCTCTACGTACTGATCGGACCTCTCGACGATGGTCTGACATAGCATCGACCCCGTCTCGTAGTTACCGAGGGTCAGTTCGATCTCGGAGAGGCTGTGATACACATCCCTGCACAGACCGTACTGCGTCTCCCAAGGATCAGCGATCTTGATCTCTAGATTCGTCAGGGCTTGGTTCAGGTACTTCGCTGCCGGAACGAAGGCGGAAACGCCAACTGCAAGCTGTCCTGCCTTGAGGTTGAGATTGATGAGATCGATGGTTGGAATGATGTGATCGGATACCGTGAGCGACGACACGTTCTCGAGATGGTCCGCAGCCATGAACCACATCCAGTCTTCGCCCAGCATGGGATCAGACCCGATCTCCATGAGATACTTGCCCACCCGAAACTTCATTTGGTCAAGCTCGTCACCTGGAGGAGACAGCGAGAAGGCCGCCTGCTGGATTCGATCGTGGGCGAAGCGGAACGTCGCGCCTGAGTCGACAGCGGCTTCAGCTGGACCTGCGTCCGGATTGGCACTGGTCCTCTCGAGCAGTTCCTCTTTCACTGCCATATCCAGTGCCTCACCTACGCTCATCTCGGTCACCGACAGGGTGCGCATTGCGTTTTCACCATCTGTCTGATGAATCTGATGCTGTTCCATCTCCCAGTCCATCAGCGTCTCCAACAACGACTGACGGAACGTCGATCGTAGGAATGAAGCCATCTGCAAGCACTTTTGCAGGTCGTCCGGAAGCGAATGCAGCTTGGATGTGATCAGGTCGACGACATTCGCTGATAGGTCGATCTCATCGGCTGCTCGCTGCTCATCCCATTCCCATTGCAGCGTGTGGATGTTTCGAGTCAGAGCCTTGCGACGGCGCAGTCCCTCCAACGCTTGCATGGTGTATAGTACGTTGCCTTTGGTCTTGTCATGGAGCAACTTGGCCAGAGGAGCTGCTTCGGTAGTATCTAACCGAAGTGACGATGCGAGGAACTCCGCGGTTTGGGTGATCGTGAGATCATTGAGAGGAATGTCGTGGATGGTCTTTCCGTTGGTTTCCCACTGTGAGACGGCAGTGGTGAGTTGGTGTTGAGGATCGTTGTGCACCTCGTTGGATCGGTATGATCCGATGATGAGGAGGTTGCGGATGGAAGGATCGATCAAGATCTCAGTGATGAGCTTGAGTGATCGTTCATCAACCCATTGGAGATCTGTTTGCGTGGAATACGGGTGTGCGAATGCGGAAAAGGAAAGGTCGGAGTGTGGTACAAGGGTGATTCCGTGAGATGATGTCGCGCGGTGTAACACGACGTGTCAGCCTACTCAACGTATAGAAGAAAATGCATGGGCGGTCCAAGAACATATCCGAGTACATAACAATACGCGTGCACAAAACACGGTGCCGTTGGCTTCACTCACCGTCCAAATAGAGAACAAGCGGATGATCGTCGGTGCAGATGGCTTTGAGGATCACCTTGAAACCGTGCACGATCCGAGGCCATTCTTTTTCTCTCGAACCCACAACTCCGCGTTGGTCCGCGTCGAAAAGTGAGATCGTCGTCATCGACTTCGCGCTGACCGAATACTCATCAATCGACGGTGCCGCATGCTCCATTCCTTCCGAGCCGGCATTGTACTTGTTGCGGTTCATCATCCGAGATGGCTTGGAAAAGATCTTCATGCGTTCTTGCCTGCTGGCCATATCTTCTTCGCCAATATCGATCTGCCGACAGCTCATAATATCCCACTCCAACATGTTGGAGAGGCCAGGGATGATTTTGCACATGCGGCTGCGCAGGGCCTTGTTCAGTTTCTTGCACAGGGTGTCCCGGATTCGTTTGCTTTCCAGAATGTCTTCTGCTTCTTTGAGATGGTCGAAGAGGCTGGACAAGGCATCGACGATGGCGGACAAGTTGCCCGCATTCTTGAATTGGTCGTACTTCCCCTTGCCGACATGGCACGGGTGCAAATCAGCCTGTCTCTTCTTCTGTTCTACAACACCATCTTCGTTTGATGTTGATGGCGTGGTGTTCGGAGGTGACATCGTGACACCCAAGTCCCCCAAGAAGCGATTCACCAAGGCTGACTTTCCTGTCCCCGAATAGCCATGGATGAGAACAACCTGCGGTTCTTTGTTGCCTTTGCCTGCGCCTTTTGCCATGCCATTTGCGAGTCGGTTGCTGTCGTCGGATGTCTTGGACGGTTTGCGGCAGATGCGTGCGTAGATCGATTTCAAGCGCTCCAGTTCATCTTCGCGTCCGATGAAGTGATCGAATCGCAGCTGATCCCACTGATCGCTGCTTGCGCCTTGGCCATCTGCGTCATCAGGATTCTCGGCGCAATCGGCGCCGTTGAGTTCATCGTCCGAATCTGAGTGCTCGTACTCTTCATCGTCGTCGATGCTGTAGATGTCGAGTTTGGATTCGAACGTCGCGCTGGCTCTGTCTTTGGCTGAACCGCCTGTGCAATCGCTGATGGCCGTTCCGTCATGAAGAGATCGATTGGTGGCATTCGAAGAGGCGCCTTGGGCATTGGCATCGCCACCGCAATGCAGATGCGACACCGAAGACGGCTTCTCGGAATCGAAGGATGGAACGTGGATGACCTTGGAAGCGCGGCGGTTCACCATGGCTGCTTGGTGTATGGTATGGTATTGTACGGTATCGTATGGTATAGTGCTTGGCGGTTACA
Source organism: Craspedostauros australis (assembly GCA_026770025.1). NCBI lineage: Eukaryota > Bacillariophyta > Bacillariophyceae > Mastogloiales > Achnanthaceae > Craspedostauros > Craspedostauros australis. The sequence goes on along the minus strand of JAMXDE010000052.1, from coordinate 202,011 downwards.
CGTTCGGTTAGTGTGCCACAACGATAGCTTGTTGCGGGGTGGATGTTGCGATTGTCTGAATGTGATCACAATTCGAATCTTTGATTTTGATGTTGTCTCTCTGCTCTCCCGGTCGATGGTTAACGCCAACATGCAATGAAAAGCGTCTGTCTGAGCGATTGAGTGTCGCGTTCGTGGAGTGCCCACAGCGATGCCGCAAGGGAGTGCCTGCAAGTTCGGACGCATCTTGCGCACCTCATACCAAAACGCCCACACATTCACGCTCACCATTGCGTGAAGAGCGATGATCGTTGGCTGGTCGGGGTTCGTTGACAATCGTCAAGGGAGTAATTCTTTGTTGATCGAAAATACGATACCATAACTGAAGCCAACGCGAAGACAAGAATGTCCCAACTGGCAAACGAATCGATCCATCCACCCACGATGACAAAAGGGAAACAAGTGTGTCAAACGATTGTATTCGCCCAAGGGCGAGAGTACGATCTACGAGTACAGACGGCTCCACGAACAGGACCTGCAATCTTGCACAGAAAAAGCGCGCGAACGAGAGGTTCCACTTTGGTTTTCTCACACAGACACAAGGTAAGTTTCTCACATGCCACGTGGTCTTTCCACACGAACTGCAATGGAACTTGTGAGTTGCCAAACCAAGTCATCCCGTTGCATGTTCGCTCGCTGGTATCCAGAATAACCACCGTGGAACATGACAGGTGGCAAACAAAGAACCGCCAAACGCGAAGGTCGCGAAGGATGGAACCAGAAAGAACGACTGTGCACAAGCGGTATTGGTCTCGATGCGCGACACAACAAACATCATCAGCGCCAGCACTTCTTCCTGCTTCCGATTTATGGGAAGGACAAATGACAAGACACTGCAGCACGAAAGTGGTCACCCCTCCGCCACAACATGGCAAATAGCCATGGGGAAAGAAAACCCAAGCAAAACCAGCGCCACAAAATGGAAAGTTGGACTTGGGCTATTGGCGTCCAGCCAACACCTCGCGAAGTGACATGGAACAACACACTGCCACAGGTTCATCACCACAAAGTTCAAATAATCCGCTCCGCCAGTGCACCATCGGACGCAATGTGTACCGTCCATGTCAGTGAGCGTGACTATTCTTGTGGTGCAGAGGAGAGTAGACTTCAGCGAACATAGTCGTAGCTGCAGCGATCACAAATGCGGAGAGATGCGATGCGACACGTCCACAATTCTGCTGAGCTCGCAAAAAGTGCGATACTCCTCACAAATCAAACCAACACCGATCGTTGGCTCGCATGACAGCACTTGGAATTTGCAATTGACCGCGGCCGCTTGAATCAAGACGCAAGACGGAGTGTTGACGTATTGTCTCGCCTCCAACATTCTAGACTAGTTCAACTCATGTTCTCATCAAGTAAGTTCTCACAGATCTCCACAGATCAGCATGGATCTTCCATGAAGTAATTTGTACAAGTCAAGCACACAATTGAAGTACTTGTGGAACGTATCGTATTACGTGCAACTAACTCCAACACAAACTTGACCACACTTTCGAAGTTCCAGAAATACAGTCATTCGGGACACTCTCACATTGGGCAACGATTCGCGAACAAACACGTTCGATAAAACCACAGATATGACGGAATTATCCACGTTCGAAACACCTGTACAAATGGCGTCCTACATTTGTTGCATTGAAAGTAGATGCTCGAGTATGAACGTGTAGTTGTTCCAGCCAGTACTGTCATAAGAGCACTCTATTCGTCTCTATTACTCTGCACGGATTCACAACGCATCAAAGTTCACCTCCGCCATGATTTTGTGGGCTGTGGCAACGCACATCCGCGTATCCGCAGTGTGCTTCATCATGCTTCGTTTCCGCCGCCGTCTGGTGCCCTCTCCTCCGTCTCCATTGACGCCGTCCTCGACCATGCCTCTATCGAGCAAGGTTGGATATTTCTGCAGCAAATGTTCCACCTTTGCCTTTGCTCCCCACTCGTTGTACAGCGAGATGGCATTCCCCAGATACTGCCGCGGCCAGTAGGATTCTGTATCGTCATACAACATGCTTGTGCTTTTGAAAGCCATGCTGTTGGCATTTTCTTTCCCAATCTCCATGTTTGGGCTGTGATTGCTGTTGCCACGATCGCTTGACTCACCCTCGGTGTTCACCAGCGGCTGCTTGTGCAACAAATACTCGGCGGCAAGCTCATTCGCCAGCGCTGTCTCGTGGATATGGCCAGAGCGGGCAGAGAACGAGATGGCCTTGTCGTATGCTGCCTTCACAGCCTCTTCCGATTCCTTTCCGGATGCCGCCATGGCATCTGCTTGCATGATCATGTATCGATGGAGAGAGGTTCCACCCTTGGTTTCGATGAACCCCTTCATGGTTTGTATATATTGCTTCGAGCGGCGATAATACTTCCGTCGCTTTCGGTTGTTGTTGGTTATTCGTTGAGCCAGCCTGGACATGACGAGTCCAGAATGGAACGCCTTGAGAGATAGGACCATCATTGAGTGCTCTGCTTTGCAAACTTGCTCAAGTGGATCGACGCACTTCTTTCCCACCTCGAGGTCACCAAAGTATGCTGCCAGTTGTATACAACTCCAACAGGTGAACATCCCTTTGATCCATTCTGAAGGCTTGCTATCTTTCACCGATATCGAGTCCACGGAATTCCTCCAGGTGTCTTGTGTGAATGATGCGGTGGGGTCGTTCTTGCCAGCCATGGTCATCCACATGCCGCAGGGAACTGTAAGGAACTCTTTCAGAGCATTCAGGCCGTAGTGCTCTGCTTGCGCAAGGAATGATTTTACCGCCCGACACAGTGGGACGAGAGGCAATCCAGCCACGGATGCGATGAGTAAACTGGTTGCCCAGCATCGGTATGCCGGCTCCAAGTCACCTGTTTCCATCGCAGCGTGATGGCCTCGACGTAGGTCGGCCAGGCAAACGTGAACAGGCTGGGACCAAGCATCGACGTAGCTCGCCGCCGAGGCAATGTAAGCACCAAAGATGTGCTTGGATTCAGTCGCATCAATGATCCGTCTTGCCAAGGCACAGAGCCGCTTGCCCAGATCTATCTTCTTGAGGATATTGATGAGAACGACTCCGGCGCAACAGAAGGCGTAGGCTCCTTCTGCACATAGACCATGCTTCAGTGTGAGTCTGACTTGTCGGAACAGGATGAACATCAATGTTCCAACCTGGTTCGAGCAGTGGGCTGAGAAAATCATGTGTTCCAGTAGCTCCATTGTCAGCTTCATCTTTGGGTCCGTCATGATGGAGATCTTGATTACCTCGTCGTCGGTGTGCTTGGAGAAGTAGGTATTGATCTTCTGGAAATCCCTGAGAGCCAGGAATAGATGATTCCTCACAGGGAAGGTCTTCAAAAGCTTGAGCGATTCGAGCTGGAGAACTACCGATTCTTTGTATCGTTCCAGACGATTCAGTGCCTTGACTAGCGACAAGTTCACCAAGATCTTGTCCTCGATGAAGTGATCGGATCTTTCCACAATAGTTTGGCACAGCATCAATCCCTTGTCGTAGTTGCCGAGGGTCAGCTCGATCTCAGAGAGGCCGTGATAGACATCCCTGCACAATTCATATTGCGCCTCCCAAGGATCAGCGATCTTGATCTCTAGATTCGTCAAGGCTCGGTTCAGGTACTTTGCTGCCGGAACGAAAGCAGAAACACCAACTGCGAGCTGTCCTGCCTTGAGATTGAGCTTGGTGTAGTCAATGGTTGAAATGATGTGATCAGATACCGTGAGTGGCGACACGTTCTCGAGATGGTCCGCAGCCATGAACCACATCCAGTCTTCGCCCAACATGGGATCAGATGCGATCTCCATGAGATACTTGCCCACCCGAAATTTCATTCGGTCGAGCTCGTCGCCTGGGGGTGACAGCGAGAAGGCCGCCTGCTGGATTCGATCATGAACAAAACGGAACATCGCGCCTGAGTTGACCAGGTGTTGGGTCGGACCTGCATCCGTCTCGATTCTCTCCAACAGCTCTTCCTTGACGGCCATATCCAGTGCCTCACCTACGCTCATCTCGGTCACCGACAGGGTTTTCGTGGCACCCATGCCATCTACCAGATTCAACTGACGCTCTTCGATCTCCCAGTCCATCAACGTCTCCAACAACGACTGACGGAACGTCGATCGCAGGAATGAAGCCATCTGCAAGCACTTTTGCAGGTCCTCTGGCAGCGAATGGAGCTTCGCCGTGATCAGGTCGACCACGTTCGCTGATAGGTCGATCTCATCGGCTGCTCGCTGCTCATTCCATTCCCATTGCAGCGTATGGATGTTGCGAGTCAAGACCTTGCGACGGCGGAGCCCCTCCAACGCTTGCATGGTGTATAGTACGTTGCCTTTGGTCTTGTCATGGAGCAACTTCGCAAGAGGGGTTGTTTTTGTGGTATCCAACCGAAGCGACGATGCGAGAAGCTCCACAGTTTGGGTGACCGTGAGATCATTGAGGGGAATGTCGTGGATGGTCTTTCCGTTGGTTTTCCACTGTGAGACCGCTGTGGTAAGTTGATGTTGAGGATCGTTGTGCACCTCGTTGGATCGGTATGATCCGATGATGAGGAGGTTGCAGATGGAAGGATCGATCAAGATCTCCGTGATGAGCTTGAGAGATCGCTCGTCGATCCATTGGAGGTCTATGGATACGAAAGATTGCGAGCGACAATGTGACACAAGCGAGGTTAGAGCATGTGAGATGGCGTTGTGCGGCGTGACACAACGTGCCAGCGTACTCGTACATATAGAAGAAAACGTATGGGCGGTCCAAGCACGCAAACGAGTCTGCAGCAATACGCGTGTACAAACCACGGTGCCGTCGGTTTCACTCACCGTCCAAATAGAGCACGAGAGGATGATCGTCGGTGCAGATAGCCTTGAGAATGACCTTGAAACCGTGCACAAGTCGAGGCCATTCTTTTTCTCTTGAAGCTACAACTCCGCGTTGGTCCGCATCGAAGAGTGGTATCGTCGTCATCGATTTTGCACCAACTGACTGTTGGTCTATCAACGGTGTCGCATGCTCCATTCCTTCCGAGCCGGCGTTGTACTTGTTGCGGTTCATCATCCGAGATGGTTGAGAAACTATCTTAATCCGCTCCTGTCTGCTGACCACGTCTTGTTCAGCAGCAGCAGCAGCAGCAGCAGCAGCAGCAGTGTGAAGATTGCTCTGGCAGTCGCCCTCCAACACATTGGAAAGACCAGGAATGATTCTGCACATGCGGTCACACTGATCATCGTCCACCTTGCTGCGAATGCTGTGGCGTATGCGGTTGCTCTCCGCAACGTAATCAGGCTCGTCACCCTCCCCGAGATTCTCGAAGAAACTAGACAGAGCATCAACGATAGCTGACAAGTTGCCCGCGTTGTTGAACTGATCGTACTTTCCCTTGCCAACGTGGCATCGATGCCGATCGGCTTGTCTTTTGCCTTTTTCGGAAATCGTTTGCGCAGTGACATCATTTGCACCTGCAGTTGATGGCGCGGTGCTCGAAGGAGCCGATTTGACACCCAAACCCTCGAGGAATTGATCCACTAGTGCGGATTTTCCTGTCCCAGAGTATCCGTGTATGAGAACAACCTGCGGTTCCTTGTTGCCTTTGCCTGCGCTAGTTGCGTCGGATGTCTTGGATGGTTTGCGGCAGATGCGTCCGTAGATCGAATTCAGTCGCTCCAACTCATCTTCACGCCCGATGAAGTGATCGAACCGTAGGCGATCCCACCGTCCGCTGCTTGTGCGTTGGCCATGCTGATCATCGGTGCCATCGGGATTCTCGTCGCGATCCATGGCGTTGTGTTCATCATCAGAATCTGATTGGCTGTGCGCATCATCATCGTCGATGCTGTAGATGTCGATCTTGGATTCGATCGTTGGGCTGGCTGTTTCCTCCGCAGTGTTGGAGGTGGAAACGGCGATGCCGCTCTCGTGAGCAGAACGGTTGGTGATTGCAGTCACGCCACTCACCCGTTGACCTTGCGAGAGCGAAGAAGAGCGCTTGAACGATGAGACGTCAAGGTGCTTTGAAGAGCTTTGGGTCGCCATGATGACTTGGTGCTTTCTGTAGTGATTGTGATTCGAATGTAACGACGATCGCGTCCTCTCCTCCCATCATGGATACCGATTCTATGGCTCCTCTTGTGATGCAGGCATCGGGAAGTGTGCCCTCTTGTGTGGTGCCTGTTGCTTTGAGCTGTCCCCGACTTGTGCATCCCCACTGGGTTTTTGTTGAGCCGCACAATGGGCGGTCTTCACGAATGGATTTGGTCATGGGTGTGATGGGTGTGTCTTTGACTCGAGGGCCATGCAGTTTCTGCCACAAAGGGCAGCTGGACATTCCCCATGAGACACACTTGTCTACTTTGTGCAACTATTCAATTAAGCAACGATCCATCCTCTGTTCGCGATGAGTAGTCTAGAGTATTGTCGGCGCAGAACAGAGACACCTTGCGTTAAACAACAAGAGATGTCACAAGTGGCCCCTTCGCGATGACAGATTCGCTGTGCCACCTTGCAGTCCACCATTAGGATTTCTTAGCGCTTCTCATCCGCTGTGCGGCGAACATAATCGCCATCACAAAGTTAGATGGAGATTCAAGCTTGCAACAATCACTGGTAGAATACATGATTCCAAAGACCATCACACACCTCACTGCGTAATGTAATAGCACGCGCATAGAGTGCTACAAGGAGATGTACACCGACGGCAACGCTGGGAATCGTCCACGTTGATGAGGGTGCTATCCTGGCTGCGGCTGCCTTCCGAAACGGCATCGGCCTCTATGGCACCCACAGACGACAACATGCTGCGGCTCCTTGTTGCCCCTTCCTGCGCCGGCTGCGACATCGTGACTGCTGCTGTCCGATACTGTATGGTCCGCGGCAAATGCTCGCGTCGATCGATTTCCATTGATCCAGGTCATCTCCATATCCCATGAAGTCATCGAACTGTAGCCAATCTCACCGTCCCCTACTTGTGTTGTGGTTAATATTGACGACATCAGGATTATCTCGATGATCGACGGCGTCGCGTTCATCAGGATCGCCGTTGGTATCGCAATTGTTATCCTTCATGGTGTCAACACCGGACTTCGGTTTGCGCGTTGAGCTGTCCGTCTTTCTCGAACGAACGATCAGTGACGCCGCTCTTGTTGGCGGGATGGCTCATGTTTCGAAGAAAGCCTGATGCATAGAGTACATCTCCAACAGATCTGGCAGAGCCAACGGAAAATGAGAATAACAGAGCTATTATATAGTACGATGTATGGATCAATGCTCTGTACTCAAGTATAGCAATGCTCATTGAGTAGAATGGATGAATACCTTAAGAGAGGTTGTGATGCGCAGAGTAAGTAAGTACCTCATACTCCTGTGTGATCGGTTGTTGCGTTGTTTCGCGTGGTCTTTTTTCTGCGGTTCGTTTCGCCTATCATGGTGCACACTATAACGCTTATTACTGGTTTCTCAGGCAGGATTCATGTGTTGCGAGTCCTTCATCGACAGTTTGGGGGAACCACTTAATGAAGGCGCAGCTAATTCTATCTACAGTGCGACATGTGTCATGACAACCTCAACGCAGGCGCGCCAAATCCAAACAGACAAAACCCCACGCTCACATTTTCAACCAAAACGACAGAGCAACAAAGAACAACACGAAAGTGACGTAGGTAGACTGTCGCCAAATGATGAAGACAGGAGCGACGCCAAGACGATCGACGAAGCAGAAGTGTTTCGTACGTGGTCCACATCGCGTATCGACGAAGATGGAAGCTGTGGAACAGGGTAGCTCGGCGACCGATACAAAGAGATCATCACTTTCGTTGCCTACCTACACCGTTGCCTTGCGGTGGTCTCATTGTTACAGATCGCAGATGCTTGATTGTACAATGTTATGGGATACTATACTATCGTACGAGTTACGAGTATGGGACTTGTGATAGTATTTGACAGCAACTTCTATCTTCCCGGGAGCGCTCACTCTCTCGGACGAACCAGCGATCCTGAGAGCACCGCACCACCACGGATGAAGGCATACCATACCAGCATACTATTATACAAAACACTTCGATGGCTACATCATACATATAAGTACTCCCCGATATCCGCCCCATCTACCCGAATAGAGTCTGTGTCTTGGCCTCCAGCACTTCCACCTTCTTCAGCGCTCCCCACTCCATATACAGCCTCGATGACTCTCCGTAGCGATACTTCGCGTCATCGCGACGACCGCAATCCATCAAGCAATCTGCAAGTCTCTCGTTGGCCAGTGCCTGGTCATGAATGAATCCACGTTGCGACGTGGTTTGAATGCTCTGCATGTATAGCGCGATCGCGGAGCTGTGCTTGCCACGCAGAAACTTCTCTTCAGCATCCAGAATTGTGAGATAATGGGGACAATTGGGATGGCCCTGCTTTTTCCACGCCTTCAACTGCTTCGTGCACTGACGGGCCGTCTTTTGATACTTCCCGTTCGACTCGGCGCCTTGTTGCGATGCAGCAAGACAGTTCATCGCTGCACGGAAGAGGTTTGGGGGTCCAGCGAACGAGCCTATCGTCGCTTTGGCCAGCGCGAGGGCGGATGAAACCGAGAGTTTGGCTCCCATCTCGTATTCACCGAAAAACAAACACAGCTCTGCTTTGTTCATGTCAAGCGATCTCTTCCAAAGGATGGCCATCGAACCATTTTCATCGCAGCTGTCCTTGCGTTCATCGAAGGCATCGCCAATGAGGAGGATGGTATTGCTGGATGCGCCGTGAAGATTCAGAATCTTCTGCCATCCTAGGCACATGAGGTAATGCTGCTGGGTCTGATTGAAATCCAAGAGCACCTTGGCGTACGTACCACAATCGGCATCGAGCTGAGATAGCTGAGTCCCATCGAAGAAGGAGCAGGCGACATAAGTGCAGATGCCCCAGGCCGCTGCTTCCAAATCGCCGCTTGCCATTCCTGTGCGATATGCCTCCATTAGAGGCTCTTTGATCTCTTCCAATGGTTGATTCCAGTGCTGAATCATCGAGTAGAAATTGAAGATAATCGAAGCTTCGGTGGCGGGGTGATCTAGCCTGGCGAGCATTTGCAGCGAGGCACGTCCGAGATTCTCTCGCGCCTTGACGTCACCCATGGCAGATCCTGTTATGAGGCCCAGGAAGATGAAGGCGACCGGAGAATGCTCGGACATACCATACTTGACCGTTCGTTGGAAGCTCTTGTACACAAGGATGGGAATGAGCTCTGGGTCCGCGAGGTAAGAAAATTTGATAAGCTTCCCCAACGTGCTCATCACCGCGCCTTCCCTCTCGTTCGTATTCAGCGGGAGCTTGGCGATCGATTCCGATGTCATTGAATGAGCGGCACGCTTCACCTTGAGGAGTCCGGAGATGGTCGCGAACGTTCGTTTCATCCCAGGCTTCGGAATGTTGCACCCCAGCTCTGATAGAACGTTCATGCAGAGCTGAACTGCGGCGGATTCCTTGCCATCCTGTTTGTGCTCTGCCGCCGCGATGTATGCCAGCGTATGGTAGGCATCGACCTTCTCCAGGATGTCACACCTGGATTCGACGATGATGTTGCAGTACCTGCGAGACGTGTCAAGATCGCCTGTGACGAAGGCGCACTCTGCTGCGGAGGAATAAACTTGCAACGTCTCTTCTTGCATCGCCTCCCAGTGATTGGCTGGGAGTAGTTCGATCGCGCATCGGAAGTACCCGAGAGCCAGCTGGAATGCCGAGCAGCCAACAGCCTTGGTGCCGGCATCGAAGTTCAGCATCATCACCCGCTTGCGGCGATCGCTCTTGTTGGTGTTCGGGATCAGGTCCGGTCTTGTGTTGACGAGGTTGGTGACCATGAAGATGCGTTCATCAAGCTCGTCTTGGGAAAGGCCGAAGAGGAGGATCTCGCCCACCCGGTACTTCAGCTCCGAGAGCTGCTCCTGCTCCACCATGTCCAACGCTGCCTCTTGCACCTTGTCGTGGCTGAAGTTGTAGATGGTGGACTGCTTCGTCTTCGTCTTCGTCTTCGCCTTCGATTTTGGCTTCGGCTTCGATCCCGTGCTGGGATGCGTCTTGCTGGATGTGTTGGCTGCATCATTTCCTACCGCATAGTCGCTGGCGACCTTGGCACTGGCTGATTTCTCCACCAAACCTTCGCGTTCGCAGGTGCAGAGCATCTTGCGGATCCCGCTGTTGGAGACGAAGCGGCTGATACCAAACACCTTGTTGACGAAGGCGGAATGGGCTGAGTGGATGGAGAGACCGCGCATCACGACGCAGATGGTTGAGTACGAGAAGGATGCGCCCAGGCATGCTGCGATTGGCAAGATCTGTCGGGCATTCTGCACTTGTCGCAGCTTGTCCTTCATGAGCTCGATGATGTTGCTGGTTAGCGGTGAGTTGGCCTGCATCTCATCATCGTTCCACACCCATGCCCACATAGGCGTTGGCGGTGTTGATGAAATTGCTGTGGCTGACTCGGGCAGAAGCATCGATGGATTGTACTGGAGCAACCGGTCGTCGACTAACGAATGGAGGAAACGTTGCACGAAGAAGGGATTCCCACCCGTCTTCTTGTACACAATGTCTGCAAAGTGTGTCACAGCCTCGTAGCGTTCATCATTCGTCCCATCGTCTCGGTTGCTGTGGTCAGCAGTATTGCTGTATGGGATATCGCCCTGGGGCCTCAAAAGGCAGCACAGCAGCTCCTTGACGTGATCCAGCTCCAGGTCCTGGATAGGGAGCTTGACGATGCGGAGCGACCGCTCGCGTTTGGATTCATCCAGAGCCAGCAACGTCGTCTTGAGGGTGCGGTTCTCTTCCAGCAGATTGGATCGGTAACATCCGATGACCATCAGCGAAGAGTTCTTGGTGTCCAGCATCCACGCTTGGAGAATGTCCAGCGATGCCTTGTCGGCCCATTGGATGTCATCGATGACAAAGATGAGGGGGCAGAAGTTGCAGATGATCTGAATCAACCTTCGGAGGGCGAACTTGAGCCGATCACCGTGGGCGCGGTATCCGATGCGATCATTCCACGGTCTGGCTACGCTGTGCCTACCGGTTGCGCATGTGGATAGACTGGTGACCGAAACATCGTCCCTGATCGCTGTGCCGAGCACGATAGCGTGGTTAATGCCGTAGACTACTTGAGGGAGGTCCGGGATGACAGCGGACAGAACTTTGATCTCACCTCTGGTCAAGCCCTTTCTCAGGAGCTTGCGGAGGGTGGAAAGCCTTCGAGGATCCTCAAAGGCGAACGAGGCGCGTTGGCTTGCTGATGAGTGTCGCGAAGAAGGACCGGGGTGGTTGGGCGAGGAAAAGTCCTCTCCATGCTCACTTCCCGATGACGTGGAAAAGATCTTGTCACCCATGTTCATGGATGACATGAGCATGTTGGCATGGATGTCTTGTTCGTCGCGAGGTAAGCAGAGAATCTGGTTGCACAGCTCCGTCAATGCGGACTTGATCCCAGCATACGGTTGCTCCGCATTCATTTTGGAGATCTCGCACTTGCCGGACACGAAGAATCCGTGGAAGGGACGGCGCATGTCGCTGTTGGTTGTATTGGGCAAGTTGGCATTGTGCTCAGCTGCGAACTTCTTGACTTGCATGGCGAGTGCAGTCTTTCCACTTCCCGAATGTCCCGAGATGAGAACAAGTGTTCTCTGGGATGATCGTACCGTTTGCAACATCATCTCATCGTCGATGTTGGATGATGACTCCGTTGACGAGTCTATTGCTGCGTTCACGAACTCCTCCGAGATGGTGTGACGAAAACGAGCGATGCTCGTCTCGCTGATACAGCTGGAGGACCGCTTCTGGCGTTGCAGGCAAGTGATACTGAATGCATGTCGCAGCATGCGGATCTCTTTGCTCCTGCCGATGAGACCCACCGTCCCGAAGGGGAGCTCCTGATCGTTCTGCTGTGGTTGTAGCAGGCTCTGCGAGTCGAAGGGAGCGATGGCAGACGAAGCATCGTCGATCACGCTGGCATCTTCTGGCGTGGACTGCCGTCGCAACTGTGGCTTTGGCTTCAATGGGATGGTATCGGCTGCATTGGCCGCGTTATTGGCCGCATCATCTTGCATGGAGATGCCAGCGTCGTTGGCAATGGCGTGGCATGGGATGACTCCAGGTGTCATGGTCGGAATCGCACGATAGCGTAGTATGTGAGACGGAAGGTATGGCTTGTGCTGCACAATGCAACGTGTATTGTGATGATATGGTATGTGCGGTATGTATGGTATGTGTGGTATGTGCGGTATGTGCGGTATGGCACGATGGAGTGACGTGCGATGAGAACTTATGCGAGAGGATGAGATTTTGTGTGTCTGTCGCCGAGGTTCTGTCGCTCGGCCACGCTACTTCTTGACAACTCATGAGCTCTGTCTTGTACCAGCCCAAGCGCGAGTTGTTGCGGAATTTCGCTATTTCGCGATCGGAATAATCGATCCGTGGAGGTCATTTGCGATTGTGCATGTTACTAGAAATGTGAGACCAGCGATATCCCAAAACATCCCATGAGAGCCATTGAGGCTCTATTGTCGATGATGCATGTCCCCATGACATTTTCGTAGATGCTTCCCGCATACTATTAGGTCCACCAGCTCATCATCTCGCGAGTGGTGGTGGATCATTTCGACATCCGCGAACATCGTTTGACGAATACTCGCAAGACATATCAGACCCGATCTTTGCCGCTCGCTTTCATTGCGTTAATCGTACTTTTATCAGAATGAGAAAGTGGAAGTGATGTACTCTTGTAACTTCGGAAGAGAATTCGCTATAGAACATTAAATCGAACTCTGCCCAAGTTCCCATCATAATGCTCAAACAAGATCGCGAAAGGCAGGAAGACTTCATCGACGCCAAATCCAAGACTACACGTACTTGGTCATGCCTGCATTCAGCCTGTGGGTGGTAACTCTCAACTCTCTCTGTCTCCATCCTCCTACGTATGTAACGTGAGAAACTCGAGTAGGAAACAGTGGCTGACCACATACGACTACTCTACATCTTACGGATAGATCAAAGTTCCGAAAGAACGGGCCATAGGCAAGGATATTGGAACTTTTCGAGTTGGACTAATACAGGATTAGATTCATCCCAAGATATAGAAAATGCACATTCACAACGCATCAACGTTCACCTCCGTCATCATCTTGTGGGCTGCGGCGACACACATTCGAGTGTCCGCGGTATGTTTCATCATGGTTCGGTTTTGCGGTCGGCCGGCACCTCCTCTTCCATGCCCATCCACACCGTCCTCCGTCATGCTTCGGTCAAAAAAGTTCGGATATTTCTCCACCAACTGTTCCACCTTTGCCTTTGCTCCCCACTCGTTGTACAGCGAGATGGCATTCCCCAGATACTGCCGCGGCCAGTAGGATTCTGTATCGTCATACCAGATACTTGTGCTCTCGAGAGCCATGCTGCCTTCATTCCCAGGCTCAGCCTTTGTACTGTGGTTACTGTCACCACGAGTCGACTCGCGTCTGATGCTCGCCCGCGGCTGCTTGTTCAGAAAGTACTCGGCGGCAAGCTCATTCGCCAGTGCTGTCTCGTGGATGTGGCCAGAGCGGGCAGAGAACGAGATGGCCTTGTCATAGGCCGCTCTCACAGTCTCTTCTGATTCCTTTCCGGATGCCGCCATGGCGTCTGCTTGCATGATCATGTACCGATGAAGTGGGTTCCCGCCCATGTTCTCGATGAAAGCCTTCATGGTTTGTATATATTGCTTCGAGCGGCGATAATACTTCCGTCGCTTTCGAGTATTGGTGGTGGTCCGTTGAGCCAGCCTGGACATGGTGAGCCCGCAATGGAATGCCTCGAGAGCTAGAATTAGCATTGAATTCTCTGCTTTGCAAAGATGCGAAAGTGGTGCGATGCACTTCTTTCCAACCTCCAGGTCACCAAAGTAGGTTGCCAGTTGTATGCAACTCCAATAGATGTACGTCCATGTGATCCATTCTGAAGGATTGATATCTTTCACCGATATCGAGTCCACAGAACTCCTCCAGTTGCCTTGTGTAAATGGTGCCGTGGGGTCGCTGGTGCCACGTAAGATCCCCCACATACCGCAGGAAAGCAGGTAGTGTTCTGCTTGAGATTTTAGACCATAGTGTTGTGTTTGCGCATAAAATGAGTCCCCCGCTCGACACAATGAGACGAGAGGTAAGCCAGCCACGGACGCTTGGAGCAAACTCATTCCCCAGCACCGGTACGCCGCCTCCAAGTCACCCGCCTCCATTGACTGTTGGTGACCTCGACGTAGGTCGGCCAAACACGTATGAATAGGCTCGGTCCATGCATCGATGAAGACTCCCATTGTGGCAATGTAATTCCCGAAGATATGCTTGGAATCAGTTGCATTCATGATGCGTCTCGACAAGGCACACAACCGTTTGCCCAGATCTATGTTGTTGAGGGTGTTGATGAGAAGGACTCCGCCGCAACAAACGGCGAAGCCACCTCCTCCGGATAGACCATGTTTCAGCACGAGCCTGACTTGTCGGAGCACGATGAAGATTAATGTTCCAATCTGGTTGGCGCAATAGGCCGTGAAGATTGCCTGCTCCAATAGCTCCATTGTGAGCTTCACCTTTGGGTTCATCAGGATGGGGAGCTTCATTACGTCTTCGTCGGTGTGTTTGGAGAAGTAGGTGTTGATCTTGTGTTTGTCTCTGAGAGCCAGGAATAGATGATTCCTCACGGGGACTGTCCCTAAAAACCTGAGCGATTCGAACTGGAGATCCAGCGCTTCTTGGAATCGGTCCATCCGATTCAATGCCTTTACCAACGACAAGTTCACCAAGATCTTGTCCTCAACGAACTTGTCAGATCTCTTGACGATGGTCTCGCACAGCATCAATCCCTTGTCGTAGTTGCCGAGGATCAGCTCGGTCTCAGAGAGGCTGTGATACACATCCCTGCAAAGCCTGTACTGCGTCTCCCAAGGATCAGCGATCTTGAGCTTCAGGATCGTTAAGGCTCGGTTGAAGTACTTCGTTGCCGGAACAAAGGCAGACACATCAACTGCAAGCTGTCCTGCCTTGAGGTTGAGATTGATGAGATCGATGAGATCGATGGTTGGAATGATGTGATCGGATATCGTGAGTGACGACACGTTCTCGAGGTGGTCCGCAGCCATGAACCACATCCAGTCTTCGCCCAGCATGGGATCAGATGTGATCTCCATGAGATACTTGCCCACCCGAAACTTCATCTGGTCAAGCTCGTCACCCGGAGGAGACAGCGAGAAGGCCGCCTGCTGGATTCGATCGTGGGCGAAGCGGAACGTCGCGCCCGAGTCGACAGCGGCTTCAGCTGGACCTGCGTCCGGATTGGCACTGGTCCTCTCGAGCAGTTCCTCTTTCACTGCCATGTCCAGTGCCTCACCTACGCTCATCTCGGTCACTGCCAAGGTGCGCATTGCGTTTTCACCATCTGTCTGATGAATCTGATGCTGTTCCATCTCCCAGTCCATCAGCGTTTCCAACAACGACTGACGGAACGTCGATCGTAGGAATGAAGCCATCTGCAGGCACTTTTGCAGGTCCTCCGGAAGCGAATGCAGCTTCGATGTGATCAGGTCGACCACGTTCGCTGATAGGTCGATCTCATCGGCTGCTCGCTGCTCATCCCATTCCCATTGCAGCGTGTGGATGTTGCGAGTCAGAGCCTTGCGACGGCGCAATCCCTCCAACGCTTGCGTGGTGTAGAGAACGTTGCCTTTGGTCTTGTCGTGGAGCAACTTGGCCAGAGGGGTTGTTTCGGTAGTATCTAACCGAAGTGACGATGCGAGGAGCTCCGCGGTTTGAGGTATCGTGAGATCATTGAGCGGCATGTCATGGACGGCCTTTCCGCTGATCTTCCATTGCGAGACGGCAGTGGTGAGTTGATGCTGAGGATCGTTGTGCACCTCGTTGGATCGGTATGATCCGATGATGAGAAGGTTGCGAATGGAAGGATCAATCAAGATCTCAGTGATGAGCTTGAGTGATCGTTCGTCGATCCCTTGAAGATCTGGCCATATTGGGTCGTATTGTATTGTGCCGAGGTATGGTACGAGTAGCGTGCGGGTGTGAGAAGGAGATAGGGTTGCACTCGCACAAAGCAGCGCAAACAGGAAGGCGCAGACAAGCACAGTCAACTCCATCCAAGTACGGGCGTGCGGCCATATGGATTCCCAACGTAGACATAGGTCGTCATAGAGCAGACGAAATACGCCACAGAATGGCCGAATGACCTTGTCGCATTTCACTCACCATCCAGATGGAGCACGAGTGGACGACTGTCGGTGCAGATGGCCTTGAAGACGACTTTGACACCATGCACGAGTCGAGGCCAGTCTTTTTCTCTCGATCCCACACCTCCACGTTGGTCCGCGTCGAAAAGTGATATTGTTGTTGCCGGTTTTGCGATCCCTGGGTGCTCATCGATCAGCGGTGCGACATGGTCGACTGGTTCCGCACCAGCATTCCGCTTGTTGGGATGTATCGTCGGGGATGGCTCCGAAGACAGCCTTGCTCGTTCTCGTTCTTTGATATTGGATATTTCACTTGCAGCGATCTCTGGATTGTTCTCACGATCACCCGCAAGAAAATTGGAAAGACCAGGAATGATTTTGCACATGCGGTCGCACTGGTCATCATCCACCTTGCTGCGAATGCTATCTCGAATGCGGTTGCTCTCCGCAACATCACCAGCCCCCCTGAGATGATCGAAGAGGCTCGACAAAGCATCGATGATGGCCGACAAGTTGCCTGCGTTGTTGAACTGATCGTATTTTCCAATGCCAACATGGCATGGGTGCAAATCAGCTTGTCTCTTCTTTTGCTCAATACCACCACCTCTATTTGACGCGGATGATGCGATGCTCAATTGTGATGATTTGGCACCCAAACCCTCGAGGAATTGATCCACTAGGGCAGATTTTCCTGTCCCAGAGTATCCGTGAACCAGAACAATCTGCGGTTCCTTGTCGCCTTTGCCGTCGCCATTGGCGATGCCGTCGCCGCTGCCGTCTGATGTTTTGGATGGTTTACGGCAAATATGCCCGTAGATCGAGTTCAGTCGTTCCAACTCCTCTTCGCGCCCAATGAAATGATCGAACCGTAGGCGATCCCACCGTCCGCTGCTTGTGCTGTGGCCATTGGGATTCTCATCACGATCGATGGCGTTATGTTCACCATCATCGTCGATGCTGTAGATGTCGATCTTGGATTCGAACGGGGAGCTGGCTGTCTCCTGCGCAGTATTGGTGGCGACATCTGAGGCGGCGGCGGCATTCGCGTCCACATCACTCCCGTGATGCCCTGGCGATAGCGAAGCAAGCTGATCGCATTCGAAGGATGCGGCGCACGAGCCATTTGAGGCGCGGCGAGTCGTCATGATGACTTGGTGCTTTCCAGCTGTGGTTCTGTTGCAATGATGATCGCTTCTTCAATTGTGAGCCTCAGGCTATGCAACCACGCTGCTCATTCATAGATTCTTGTGGGTTCAGCCATCGCGGAGCTTGCTGTGGCGAGGACCGCATTCGGTTTTGCTGCAGGACTTCCATGGTGCCTCTTCGACTGATGCATTGCCTTTGCAGGTGGATCAGCGGCAGTAGACGCAGCAGATGTCTGCCTGGTCGTCGCTGCACAGTTTCTGTTTCGATTCTCACCGGAACCAGCTCAATGTTGGCTTGGCCACGGCTGAGCATTTTTGGAGTAAGCAAGAAAAGCTTCTGTCAGTCCGCTTCGGTCCAAATTCATGGCGACCACAAAATCTGATGATCCCACACATGAAGCGTGCGCACATGAATGGAATCACCAAACATCCTTTGGTTTGGCGTGCCAGTGCTGGTGTCGGTAACGACAATGAGGCGCTTGGTGTAGAACGAAGAAGATGAACTATCCTCAACTATGGAGACATCGTTTGTCACAAGCAACATGTTGGCATGATGACAAGGGTCAGCACAACGTCCATGTCTGTTGTCCTTGACAGCATCAGGCACGGCCATTTGTATCCATTCGACTCGTTTGAACAAGAAAGATGACTGTTGGAACCACGAATGCAGGCTATCTAGGAGTTCTCACAATCATCGTTGATAGCGTCACGTTTGTGAACAATGATGGACATGAGGATTTCTCAGCACTTCGCGCTGTCATCCGAAGACGATCGAACATCTCCAGAACAGTCGATGCAGTAACGCAGGCAGGGCAGCAGCATTCCTGAGGCACATTTGTGGTCCAGACACTACTCTAGAATAGAAAAGATTATGTGAACGCGTTCTCCAGTGGCCAGGTGATCCAGAAAATCGAGAGTGTCGATCTGAGTGCGAACGTTTCGTTGAGAACTGTGAGGCAGCTCCTTCTCGCTTCACATGAACTGGTTGATCCTCTCCGATCGTAGCGGACATGTATTCGCGCTCGCCATACTCACAGCGCATCCAAGTTCACCTCTGCCATGATCTTGTGGGCGGCAGCCACGCACATTCGAGTGTCTGCTGTGTGCTTGGTGGTTCTTCGTCTTGGATGTCGCATCTTTCTATCTCCATGGCTCGTGCTGACGCTGCTCGTATCTGCGCCGTCCACGCTGCTTCTGTCGACGAGGTTCGGGTACTTTTGCAACAGCTGCTCCACCTTTGCCTTCGCCCCCCATTCGTTGTACAGAGAGATAGCATTTCTCAGATGCTCTCGTGGCCAAAATAGATCCGTTTCGTCTTCCAACGTGCTCCCAAACTCGTAGGTGGAGCTGCCGCCGCCGTTGGTTGAAAACATGCTGCTGGTGCCGAGCAGGGGGTTGCCCATGGTGCTCGCACTGAGACGCATTGACCCCCCTCTGGTAATTGGCGAAGGTGATTTTGTGAGGAAGTACTCAGCAGTAAGTTCATTCGCCAACGCCGTTTCGTGGATGTAGCCAGAGCGGGCAGCGGTTGATATGGCCTTGTCGTATGCTGCCTTCACAGAATCTTCCGACTCCTTTCCCGATGCTGCCATCAGGTCCGCTTGCATGAGCAGGTATCGGTGGAGGTTGTTGCCACCCCTCAGTTCGATGGTCGCTTTCAAACCGTCGCAGAACTGCTGTGCCTTGCGGAGGAGCTGCTTCCGCTTCCGCTTCTTCTTCGTGCGTTGAGCCGACCTGGACATGATGAGTCCGCTGCAAAAGAGCCTCACGGAGACTATAATGAATGCGTTGTGAGACTTGGTCAGTTGATGTAGAGGTTCGATGTAACTGCATCCAGCCTCGAGATCGCCAAAGTACACTGCCAGCATGATCCGGCTGCAGTAATAGTATGCCCAGCTGACGTAGTTCCACAGCTTGATTTCCTTCACGGGGATGACATCGAATGATTCTTTCCACCCTTTCTCTGGTTGAGTTGCGACTGTCGATGGTATGCCCATCAGTGTCTCCGCCATATCTTGCCACGGCGAGAAGGTGTCGAATGTTGCTTGGAGACCATAATGTTCAACCTGCGTGATGGCCGTTCTCCCCGTCTTCTGCAGGTCGACGAGAGGGAGACCACTCAGCTGGGCATGCATCAGGCTGCCCACCCAGCATCGATATGCCACATCTACATTTCCACTTTCCATCCCAGCCTGCTGACCTCTTCGGTAATGTTCCATGCAAACATGGACAGGTTCCTTCCATGCTGTCACGAAGTGTGTCATGGTGATGTAGTACACGCAGACTACATCCTTGGAAGGCACTAGATCGATGATTTGGCGTGAGAGTGCACATAGTCTTCTCGAGAGCTCCGGATTCTTGAAGACACTTGCCGCAATTGAGCCGGTTGTGCCAAGCGCATAAGCACCCTCGGCACATAGACCGTACTTGAGCATCAGCCTGGTCTGTCGGACCATGGCCAGCATCATGGTACCCTTGCACCCAGCATGAAATGCCACATCGATGAAGAAGAACAGGATCTTCATTGTCATTTTGATCTTGGGGTCGGTCATGATGGGAAGGTCTAGAACCTCCTCGTCTGTGTGCTTCGCGAAGTACTTTTTGATCTTGCCAAAGTCCCTCAATGCCAGGAATAGATGGTTCCTCATGGGGAACGCACCGAGCATCTTGAGCGATTGGAGGTCTAACTTCATGGCTTCTCTCGATCTTTCCAAGCGGCACAGCGCCATCACCAACGACGAGTTGACTCGGATGACGCTCTCAGTAGAATCGCCTGAGTTGTCGATAACTGTTTGGCATAGGATTGATCCCTTGTCGTAGTTTCCTAGGATCAGCTCAACTTCCGACAGCCTTCGGTAGACCTCGATGCATAGATCGTGATGCGTCTTCCATGGATCAGCAATTCGGATCTCGAGATTCGTCAGTGCCCGGTTCAAGTACTTTGCCGCCGGGACGAAGGCAGCAACGGCAATGGCGAGCTGCCCGACCTTGAGATTCAGCCTGACCAGGTCGATTGCCGGGATGACGTTCTCGGACACTGCGAGCGATGATACGTTCTCCAGATGATCCGCGGCGACGAACCACATCCAATCCTCGCCCAGCGAAGGATCGGATGCGATGTCGATGAGGTGCATTCCAACGCGATACTTCATTTGGTTGAGCTCGTCACCTGGAGGAGTCAATGAGAAGGCCGCCTGCTGGATTCGATCATGAACAAAACGGAACGTCGCGCCAGAGCCGACCACGCTTTGGCTCGGGCTTGCGTTCACTTCGATTCTCTCCAGAAGCTCTTCCGTGACTGCCAGATCCAATGCCTCACCGACACTCATCTCGGCCAATGAGAGATTGCACCTTGCGCTCTCTCCACCAGCACGCTGCTGCTGTTGCTCTTCGATCTCCCGACCCATCAGCGTCTCCAACAACGACTGACGGAACGTTGATCGAAGAAACGAGGCCATTTGCAAGCACTTCTGCAGATCCTCTGGCAGCGAATGCAGCTTCGATGTGATCAGATCAACCACGTTGGCGGCCATGTCGATCTCATCTGCTGCGCGCTGCTCATCCCACTCCCACTGTAGCGTATGAATGTTGCGGATCAGCACCTTGCGACGGCGCAACCCTTCCAGCGCCTGCATCGTGTAGAGCACATTGCCTTTGGTCTTGTCATGGAGCAACTTGGCGAGCGGCGTTGTTTTTATTGTATCCAACCGAAGTGACGATGCGAGAAGCTCCGCAGTTTGGGTGACCGTGAGATCGTCGAGTGGGATGTCATGGATGGTCTTTCCGTTGCTCTTCCATTGTGCGACGGCGGTGGTGAGCTGGTGCTTAGGATCGCTGTGTACCTCGTTGGATCGATATGACCCGATGATGAGAAGGTTGCGGATGGACGGATCGAGGAGGATCTCCGTGATGAGTTTGAGAGATCGCTCATCGATCCATTGGAGATCTAGTTATAGAATGTGAAGGTGCGTATGAGTGCAATACGAGAAGGGGAGAATGAGATGGTCTTGTGCAGTGGCGTACAACGTGATGTGCACATGGAGGTGCAGATAAGCCATACTGTACTGTTCATCCGATGCAGAATAGACAAACACTGGCACGACGGCATCCCTTTCACTCACCATCCAGATACAGCACGAGCGGATGACCATCCGTGCAGATGGCTTTCAGGGTCGCCTTGATGCCGTACACCAGCTGAGCCCATTCCCGAGCCTTAGGTCCGAAGTTGCCCTTGTCCTCATCTCTCAACGGATCGATGATGTCGCATGAGCGAGCACGCACCGATTCATCATCGATGGGTTGACGCGCGCTGTGTGCATCACCTTCTGCAAACGGCGTATCGGATTGGCTATTCTGCACCGTTTGCGTGCGTGCTGCACCGCTCGCATCATCACCCGTCCTTTCACCAGTCTTGCCGAGTTTGTGCTCCATCAGCAGCATCGATAGACCTGGAATAACTCTGCACACCATACCCTGTCGTGAGCTATCCATCCTGCTGGAGATCTTCCTCCGGATGCGTTCGCACTCGGCATCATCGGCATGCGCAAGGATCTGTCGGAAGAAATGTGATAGCGCGTCCACGATGGCGGAAAGGTTGCCACCTGTGCTGTACTGGTCGTATTTCCCCTTCCCGAAATGGCAAGGGTGCGAATCGGCCCTTCGTTTGATCGCCGGGACATTTGCATTACCTCTCCCCATGGCGGCATCCGCTTGCTCTTCTTTTGAGTGCATGGATTCGTCGTTTAGTGATGATCTATCCGTGTTCACCTTCTCGCTCAGTCTGCTCAAGAAACGATCCACCAACGCAGACTTGCCTGATCCGGAGTATCCGTGGATGAAGACGATTTGTGCGTCCTTGTTGCTGCTACTAATGCTGCCGTCATCGTTCGCTGATCTTCCCAATGGGTTGTCACGGATGCCATCATAGATGGAGTTCAGCCGTTCGAGCTCGTCTTCACGACCAACGAATGCATTGAACTGGAGCTTGTTCTGACCGAGAGGGTCTGCTGCTGCACTCACCATTCCGTTGGACATGCCATCGCTACCGCCCTGCGACTCTGTCAGATCGTCGTCGCTGTCTTCATCGTCGCTGACGTTGTAGATATCGTGCTTGGAATCATCGATCTGGCCGTTCGTATTCTCGTTTGTGCTGTTGGTGATATCATCTTCGGACTCCGTCTGAGAGCGTCGACCCATGAACGAGAACGAGGCCCGTTGCTCCAACCGACGATGCGCGGATGACCTCCTGCCCAGGTGACGTTGCGACGAATGTCTCGAATGGGTGGGCAACTTCACGAGCGATGGTCTTCGTTGGTGGGCAGCCAATGGTGGGAGGGCTGATGCCTCCGAGCTCTGTTGCTTCCACATGTTGATCCCAATTGTGCAGTCCTACGAGCTATTTGAGGTCATGTCCGAGTTCGATCTATGTTGCCAGGAATGGTGCTGCCCTATTCGCAGGTTTGTGGGTCGGTGAACATCAGTGCATTCTTCATGTGTTGATGCATTGATGCATTGATGTGTTGATTCGTTTGTGATGGATCTGGATGGAAGTTGCGTGATGCTTGGGATGTGATGAGCGACGATCCCGGTCACGCAAAAGCGCAAGTTGCAGGGCCCAAAGTTTCGTATTGATGTCGAAGTGAGAAACTTCAAAGCCACAGATGTACCCGCGACACTTGGAAAGAAAATGTCATTCCAGAGGTGACGATGTCTGAGGTCTTCTCTTTCGCTGCATGCATGATCGACATGAGCGACATTCTTTACGTTCGCGCACAGAACATGGGCACAGAATTTCGTTCAATGACCTCAGACAGAACAGCAATTAATCAAAACGGTTTTGGCATGCAACGAAAACAAACAGACAACTGTTTCCGATTGTTTAGAAACAGACATTTGATTGGTTGGGAAGACTGACACGCAAACAGACATGCGCAATGTGTCCGGAATTGAGGCGGGAATTGATAGAATACTCGTAGAGAGTAGAGCAGAGCAGTCTAGAGCACTCCGCTGTGATTCCCATCATATCCACTGCCACGCTTCTGCCGCGCCACTCTATCTGCAGACCCACCGATGACTGTTCCATATCCTCCCACAGCAGCATCCTACGTCGCTTTGCGCTTCGAAAAGTAACGCAGCACGACCTATTGCAACAAGCTTGTTAGTAACATTGCTTACATGTTGGAGTCAGTCTATGTCCGTATAATACATGTCTCACTGGTCGTCATGGCCACTGTCATCGGCCGCACTTACTCGTTCGTAGACATGCTTGTACTGATACAAACCAACGCCGATCAAACTGACGACGCCGGCAAAGAATAACGTCTTGTAGGACGCCAGCGCGATCATGAAGACGGTCAGCAGGATGGTGGGCGTCATGAGGACGAAGCAGCCGGCGGTGCTCAATGGTATGCGGTAGGGCCGGTGCAGATCGGGTCGATAGATTCGCAGATACAGGAAGGCCGCGTACTCCAGCAGCAAGGAGAGGGAGTAATTGAAATTGAGCATCTCGATGAGTTCGTCGAGATTGGAGATGCCGAGGACAATGATGATGGCGACGCCCAGACCGATGCCGTACGTCGGCGTGCCGTGCTTGCTGCGTTGGGCAAAGACCTTGGGCACGTATCCCTTGTCGGCCATGCCCATGAGCTGCAGCGCGTCGGCGCTGAGTTCAGCCTGGAAGAGGCCGATGTTGCTGATGCCCGCCGCCAAGACGGTCCACGCGCCGAGCCACGGTCCCACGACGTCCGTTGTGACGCGCGCCAAGTAGCCATCGACCCAGTTGGAAGGTTCGACGGATGCGTCCGACGCGCCGATGGCCACGAGGAGGGGGATGAGGTAACCCAGCACCACGGCCAGCACGCTCCACATCATGGATCGCGGCAAGACGCGCGGCGGATCCTTGATGTCCTCCACGAAGCTTCCAGCGGAGTCGAAGGAATTGAGGTTCCAGAACAGGTTGTTGAGGAAGGGTCGCCAGAGGATGCCGCCCCACATGGATCCGGACAGGAGGCCGCCCTCGATGCTGCCGTCGTCATCCAATGTGAGGTCAGTGGAACTGTCGCTCGGCATTTCGAGCCATCGCTGCGGATCGACGTCGAACATACCGACGAGCGTGAGGATGATGAAGGGACTCATGGCAACAATGCAGATGGAGATGGACATGTGTCCCACCGTCGGCAATCCCAACCAATTGATGTATCCCAGACTGATGGAGATCGCGGCGATGAGACCAAATCGAAGGAAGGGATTGATGAGGTCGGTCGCATCGTCCGCGTCGCTGGCAAAGAAGGCCTGCAGCAGATACTCCAAAAACAGGACGGGATAGATGGCATTGTCGGTCGCGCCCGATATCCACGACAGATATCCGGCAAGGAATGCCCAGTTGGGACCAAAGGCAGTCTCGACCCACGCCACGCCAGCCGACGCCTCGGGCAGGGCCGTGCCCAATTCGGACGTCATGAGCGCCTCCGGGATGGACCAGACGAATGGCAGGATTGCAAAGCCCAGGATGGCCGGCAGGTAGCCGCCGGAGCGCACGGCGGATTCGATGCCGAACGGTCCGCCCGAGACGCTGTAGAAGATGATGACGGCGAATGGCAGCACTCCGAGTTTTTCGTAGCCGGTCGATGCGGCGATGTTCATATCGCTTTCGATGTCGCCGCTGTCGCTGTCATCGCTGAATTGCAATGGTGATGATGGCAGTGCTGGCGATGCAGACGATTCTGCAGGTTTTCCAAGTTCGCCATTGTGCACAAGTCCCAATTCACATTGATCAATGTTGACGGGCATGTTGGGTGATGGCGCTGATTCTGGCGCTGGTGAGGAACCCATCGTTGCTGTGCGACTATGGGATGGCGAAGACGTTGCCACAAGCGTTGCTGTTGATGGTGTTGTTGATGCTGCTAGCACAGAATTCGATGATTGATATTTCTGATTTGTGCACGACTTCGCATGTGTCTGCGGTGAAAGAAGTCGAGTGGTTTCGCCGCCAACATGCCCCATGGTGTGTATGACTATCAATCCCCTTGGTTACTCGTATTCGACCTACTAATCGTATCTCAGAATACTCGCATAATACTTGTGGACCGGACAGGATCTGCAATGGAATATCGCTACAATGGGAGCTGCTGTTCGGAGTCAGATGCCTTTCGATTCACTCGTGTGCCGCTCAGCCGCTCCTTTTCGCTGCACCACACTCGAGGTCGTTGTCGTTGAATGTCATGGAGCAGTGCTTGTTCTGTTTGGTTTTCTGGCTGTATGTTCTGGAAACCACGTTGTCAACAGATGGCGTGGGCGCTGAGAGACGCATCGATCGTCGTCATCATCGTCATCATCGTCATCGTCGTTGTTCGGTTGTCTGCGCTTTCGACTTTGGTGTGTTGTTTTTGCGCCATGAATGGTTCTCGTTTGTTCTGTTGTTGTGGAAACACGATAATGAGGTAACGTTAATTAACCGTTTCAATAACCGCTCGATTACGCGGTTGAAAAATACTCAAACTCGAAATGACCCATCGACCGATCATGATGTGATGTGATGTGATGTGATGTTGCCACACTTGCGCTCCAATTCCCAGTGCAACACCTTTGCTGAGATCCATAGGTCGTACATTGCCTATAGAGGAGCAATTCAGGAAGGCGACGGGGCTGCCATCACGATGTCAAGGAGCCGGCGCAGTGATCTCGTGGTGCGTCTTCATCATCAAGCGTGATCCATTGAGGCTGATCCATTCAGATTGATCCATTGAGGCTGATCCATCGAGGATGATGAAGAATACCCATGCAATGAACGATGGGAGGGACAGTGGGAGGACGAGAAGGTTCTCTGTCTGCAGGAATGTCAGCGGGATCAGCATCCTTCGATGGGCAGTCCTTTGCCTTTCCGTCGCCTTCAACTTTATCCTGCTCTCACGTGAAGTTGGCCACGGTATTAGTATGAGTGCCGATCCCGCCAATCATCCCTCCATCGATCAGCCCATCAATCAGCCCATCAGCAGCGAGACCACCATCAGCCATCGATCCATCACGGCTACGACCAATCAGACGGACACCCCGACTACCGTCCACGTCTTATACGGCCTCGCCGGCAAACACGACGGCTTCTTCGCCGAATTCCACATCTCCTTCAAGAGCGTCCTGCTCAATGCGCCCGTCCATGCGCCATTGGTCATTCACATCATGGCAACGCAACAGGCCTGCGATAGGATTCAGCCATTCCTGCAGCAGTTCAAAACATGGCGCACGCGGCCCGCCATCTCGATTCGATTGCACAACGTTCAACCGCACGTTGCCACATGGCGTGCCTTTCTGTTGCAGAATGTCTTTCCCGATGTGCCGAAGCAGGTCGTGCTGGGTCATACGATGGGCTCGTACTTTCGGTTGTTCTGTCATGAAGTCCTGCAAGCGCCATCTGTCTTGTACCTGGACACGGACGTCGTCGTGACGGCGCCGTTGGATCGGTTGTGGCAATATATCTCCACGACAGATCAGCACGTCTTTGCGTGGGGTCCTGAAATTCAATGTTCCGGCTTTCTGATCCTGACTCCGTCGCGACTGTCCGACTTTTGGCAATCGATCTTGGCGCAACGTCCTCTGGCGCGGTGGTCCGATCGGTTGGACAACGTGCCCAACGATCAATTGTTGCTGCGGCTGTATCAACATCAGCATCCGACCATGGTGGGCGCCTTGCCACTCGCCTACGACGTATCGTTGGCCAAATTGTGGAACGCGCCGTTGCAACAGAGCCGACCCGATGGTGTCGCGATGCTGCATTTCAACGGGGGTGGCAAATCCAAGGAGAACGTCTTCGCATCGGATCATGCTTATTTGAAGCAGCAGCATACGTGGGGCATGGCCAACTACTACATTCATCTGTCCTGGAATTGGACGCAATTCATCGTGGAAAGCTCTTGCGTGGACTCGTTGTGTTCAACTCTAAGCGTGTTCTAAAAGGTTGTTACGAAAGCATCATCAGCATCTTCGAATGCGTCATCGGCGTCGCCCCAGTCACTGTCGTCGTCGCCGGCCGTTTTGAGGGGTACGTCACTGTCCTTTTCGTTGTCGCTATCGCTGGCGAACGCGTCATGCAAGGCGCGTTGCTTCTGCGCCGCCTTGATCTGCGCGCGTTGATTCTTCTTCGATTGCTTGGCCATGCGTTCCTTGCGAATCGTCTCAATGCTGTAAGCTGGATCCTCCTCATCGTCGGCTGGTGGCAGTTCGAGGGGAATCGTGCGTTTGGCCAATTCCAATTTGGGACGTTCGGCGGCATCCACATCGAATCGTCCGCCCAGGGCTTCGTGCGTGGGCGGCACGATGACGGTCGGCGGTGTCTCCGCGATGGAGACGTTGGCCAAATCGACACCGATAGAGACTTCGGCAACGCGCGCCGGTTTGCTCTGCGACGTCGTGGATTGCCCCGCCGTCTGCTGCGACGTATGATCTAACGCCTGTTCCTTGAAGGCCTTGGCAGCCGCGACCGATTCGAGCGTCGGCGTGACACCGGGCCGCCATGTGCGCGCCACGTACGACAACAGCGGTTGCGGCGTACACGTCTCGGCCAATTTGACGCAATGGATGTACCGTTTGGGTTCGGCGTCGAAGGATTCCGTATGCAGCCTCCAAAAGTCGGAGTACTGATGCGTGAAGGTTCGCGCTTTGCGGTCCATGTAGCTGAGGGGCACGCTGGCTGCCTTGTCGTCGGCCAGGAAGGTCTTCCACTTCTTTTCGATCTTCAACAACAGCGGCATGCGATCGATGGCGGACATGATGAGAGCCTGCGGATAGATGGCGGCATTGAGTTCGTTGCCGAATTCATCCAACGCGATGCGTCCGTCGGCACCGGCCGTGCGGGCCCAACCGGCGTTGAGATTCTGCTGGCGCATCGTGGCGGGTTGCACGCCCAAGGCTTCGGCCAGATTGCGGTTGCGTTGCAATTTGTCGTCGGATGGTGTGACGGCCTGCGGTGCCGTCATGAGGGACGCGCTCGAGGCCAGCTGCTGCTGCTCATTCGCAGCCACGATGGCGGCCGGTGCGTCGACACCGAAGCTCAAGTTGGTCATCATGGCCTTGCGCCGTGCCGCTTCACGTGCCTCCCACTGCCGTCGCTGTTCTTGCGGTTTCGTCTTGCGCACGGCGCCCGTGATGCGCGACAACGTCTTGGATGGTTTGCCGCTGGATGGCGGTGCCTTCTTGGTGTTGACGGCAACGGCGGGAGGTGAAGCAGCGCGCGGTGGAGCCGACGCCTGCAAGGCCGGAAAGCTCGCGGCGGCAATGGACGATGGCACGATGCCGGATCCGTACCGCGATCGGATGTGGCTGGCAGAATACGTGAGACTGCCCGGCGGACGGAACGTGGCGGCGTTGGGATTCAAGGTAAGTGGCGACGGTGCAGGAAAGGACGCAGCACCACCACGCATGTTGGGATTTTCGTTATCGTCAATGATCATGAGACCGCCATCGTCCGATGCGAAGACGCCGCCGCCATCGGATGGATCCTGCCGCTGTGGTTGCCGCCGCGGCGACTGAGTCTCTTGCTGTTGCATGGCCGCATACTGCGCTTGCAGAGCATTCATGGTGGGCTGCGTTGCGTCAGACACGCCGGAACCACTGAAGAGGGAATTGAGCAACGTCTGCGCCGTCTGCTGCAACAACTCGGCACGTCCTTGCGCCGTGGCAGCCGCTGCACCGGCCGTACTGAGCGTGACGCCTTTGGCATCGTAGGCTTCCGTGACGGAGGCGGCATCGGACAGACCATGACGACGCAGGTAGGCATCGAGGTTGCGGATCTCGTCACGATTGAGATCGCGTCGATTGAGGGGGTCGATGAATTGGAGCTGCGAGACGAGGTAGATGGCGAGGGCGCGGCCGTCATAGAGGTTGACGGAACGTTTGCTGAGCGGGAGGTTGGCTTCCTCGTTGTCGTCAATGTTATTGTCGTCATTTTCGTTGGGAGTGGCGGCGACCTTGGTTCCGGCCCATTGCTCCATCAATCGCTGTTGATTCAACGCATCCAATTCCTCTTGCGTCATGGTGGGCTCGGCCTTGCTGGCAGCAGGCTGCACGTCGGATTGATCAATGTCAGGAATGGGCCATTCCGGAACGGGATCGTAGGGTGCTGATGCAACGAGAGCAAAGGGTGGATAGGTCATCGTATCGAGCTCCTCGAGGGTGATGGGATCCACCGTGCCTTCTGGAATGAGCTTGCGCCAGGGATACAGCTTGTTGGGGTCACCTCTTGGCTTTTTCTTCTTGTTTTTGTTCTTTTTCTTTCGATTGTTGTTATTGTTGTTGTTGTTGTTGCTGTTGTTGCTGTTGTTGTTGGTGTTGTTATCATTGTTATCATTGCCATCTTGATTGTTGGCTCCACGACGATTGCGTCGTCCTCGATTGCGATTGTTCTTCGCTTTCCTGGCGTCATTGTCCACTTCCTGTGACTGAGCATCACTGGAATTCTGGTTGCCATTGTTGCCATTGTTGCTTTCCTGGGACTCTGTGCTTGTCGTATTGTTGTTGATATTACCGTTGTTGCCGTTGTTGTTGTTGTTCCGCCTGTTTCGATTCCTGCGTCGGCTATTGTTGTTGTTGCGACGCTGATTGCCATTGTTGCCATTGTTGCCATTGGAGTTGCCATTGGAGTTGCTGCTGTTCCCAGTTGAAGAAGTGACAGCCTGACTGGGCGTCAACGTGGATGGTGTGGGGGCTGAATCTTCCCCCATGGCTTCTCTCTCTCTTCTTCTCTCTTGATTGGACTCTGTGTGTGCGGTATGATGGTGTTGGTTTGCTGGGTGGTCTTGATCGAGTGGCTGTTGGTAGGTATGGTGCTTGCTTACTTCTTGCTTACTTCTTGCTTACTTCTTGCTTCCTGGTCGTTGTTGTTTGGCTGCTGACTCTTGTTTATGACCTGTTCTTGGATGTCGATGGAGATTGAGGCTGTGGATGTGGTTGGCATCGCATGACCATCGCATCCCTCTCCTTGGATACGACTGCGCGTGCGACTACTCGCTGCGCCCTCATCTCCGCATGATGTGGTCGTCAGCGTGAGCGACCAATCATCGTGCCATTTTGTCGTGATGGCTTTGTTCCAGCGAATCGAATGGAACGTACACGTTTGGAGAAATCGAATCATTGATCAATACACGATTGAAACGCGACGTCATCGCACACACGATCTATCGATTCAGTCGTGCGGGAAACTCTTGTGCACGACTGAGCACCCATCAACACAAAACAAAACAACACAACATGAATGAGCATCAACCAAGATGATGGTTTGTGCTTTCGGGATCGTTGTCTGCACACATGCGTCTCATATTCTATAATGCAACATCATATAATAGAATAGAACATCATCATACATTGGCATCAGGACACAGACACAAGAGACACCAACAATTCAAGAAGTCGAGAGCATCACATGTCGGGCCCATCAGTCGTTTCGGAAGCCGCGACGTGCGACGATCCTGATATCGCAACGACAACGCCACAGACACCACCAACAGATGCAGACGACGCGATCACCGTCGCCCTGCGCCAATGCAGACAGCTGGGACGCAAACGAGCGTTCCCCGAACTGTTGCATCATGCGCTCACGACGCTGCAAGCTGACACATCATCGACGCAATCGCAACACGCCGCATCGCTGCACGCATTCATCGGCTGCGCGTACTTCCATATGCACCGCACCCTCGATGCCATCCCGCATCTGCAACGCGCGTCGACGTTGCAATCACGCGAAACCAAGGCGGCGCACGATCTGCTCAAGATCTGCTATGAACATCATCCATCGCAAATTCCCATCCCGCCGCTGCTCAAATACCCGCGCACGACGCACCTCTTCGATACGGGCGGCACGGCCACGACGCGCGACGATCTCGTGCTCAGTGATATGGCACCTGTTCTGGCGTCGGCCGGCGACGTCATCATCGAGGAGAAGATCGACGGCTCCAATTTGGGCATCCGCATATGTCCCTACTCGCACAAGATTTACGTCCAAAATCGCGGTCATTACATCACGCACGGCGAACATGCACAATATTCGCGATTGACGCAATGGCTGGCCTTGCATCGGGAAGCGCTATTTCGCATTCTGGGCGACGGCCACTGTATTCTGTACGGCGAATGGATGGCGGCGCGGCATTCGTTAGCGTACAAGACGTTGCCGGGATGGTTCGTGGCATTCGATTTGTATGACACGGTGGCACGGAAATTCGTCTCGCGTCGCACATTTCACACGTTGCTGCAAGGCACGCAGATTCC
Organism: Craspedostauros australis; assembly: GCA_026770025.1. NCBI lineage: Eukaryota > Bacillariophyta > Bacillariophyceae > Mastogloiales > Achnanthaceae > Craspedostauros > Craspedostauros australis. The sequence goes on along the minus strand of JAMXDE010000052.1, from coordinate 170,359 downwards.
GGTGCCGCCCATCATGTGGCGCGGGCGATTGTGCAATGCGCACGAACAGTTACTGCAATTACTGCAGACTGCATCCCAATTTCGAACGGACGGCGGCACTGTGGAAGGCATCGTGATCCGTATCGATGACGATGCGTGGCTCGTTGACAAGTACAAGGTGGTGCGGCCCGACTTTGTGCGTGGATGTTCGGATGGGCCACACTGGTCACGGCGCGAGGTCGAATCCCAAACGGTCGATGCGGAATTCGCGCGAGCGCACTGTCGCACGTGCTACCCGTTGGCGGATGAGCGTTGAATGATGAATGTGGTGTCGAGTGGAGTAGACTGGAGTGCAGTGGAGTATAGTATAGTGGGACAGAACATCAGAATAGCAAACAAGATCACATAGGCCAGACGTCACAGATGTTACAGGAATTCCGCATTCCGCTCAGAGCTGTCGAGATGTACATGTGAGTATATGTTGAGATGTACGTGTATATGTGCATTGTTCACCTGTTATTCTCTCATACGCACTTGGACGGTAAAACTACATTCGTGTCGATAGTATGCTGTGATTCGTCAGAACTACAGTGGAAATGGAACACACAAAAATGAACAGAATTTCTGGAGGAAATTTTCAATCGACGATTTCTGAGAGAATTAGAACATCGTCCGTCCATCCATCAATGGAAACGTATGGTATCGAGCGAAGCTCGAGGTACCTCCCAACTAAACCCCAGATGACGATATCGTCTGACAGACCATTGCATCATCGATGGAACATGACATCTGGAGAGCAGAAGGACGCCTACTGACGTTGACAGGATGTCATCGTGTCACCACGTCGACATCTGTCTCCATGTCAGGAGCAGAAGGTAAAGATTTGATGACCGAAGGGCATCAAGATCATGGATACATGAAGAGGAGTTCAAGTGGTGAGTAATCGTGGAGTAGGGACCAGCAGTGAACAAACGAAGTGTCGAGTGTGGAGTATGCATCGAACACGGAGTATCGTGTAACATGAACACAAAATATTGAGAGAGAGAGAGAGAGAGAGAGAGAATACGATAGCAGCGAGAGAGCATCTCACGTACAGACTCATAGTCAGAGACCCAATCTACGAAACAGACAAACGTGCTGAGAGCATTGGGCAAGAGAACGGACACCGAGAGGATCAGAGTGCTCAACTACTGAAATAGCAAACAGAACGACTATCAACCAACACCGTCTTCCACGATCGTAGGCTTCCAATCACGGAACTTGCCAACAATAGTTGTAGGTGACAATGAGTAGATTAGAATGGTTGTGCTGATCTTGAGTTGTGCTATTTGTTCTATTGAATAGTCTGCATTGTGAGTCGATCAGTTTGAGATGTAGGATGAAGAAACGATGTTCAATTGGATAGTGCGGCTCTGCACTGACCATCAGAGGTTCAGTGCTGAGAACGGACAAGCCCTCTCTCTCTCTCTCTCTCTCTTTCTCCACTATCTGTCATAGTTGTTCTACATTCAAGTACAAAGTCTTGACATCTTGATTGAGGTTGTAGTTGAGAACACAGGTTGTCAAGCAACGGGAATTGTAGTTGGATTCCCTGCTTGTGTTGAAGCAGGGTGGATCTCCTTGTCGTCGTCATGTGGAGTTGTTAGCTGGTATGGCTGACAATGGAATCGAGATTAGCTGTAACACAAGGGTTCAGAGGAGCATATAGTTCCTGGAGTGCATTGAATTCAGTGAATTAAGTGGGATTTGAGTCCGCAATAATTCATGAATGAGAGTGGGAGACGGCGGTAAAAGGGGTATTTACGTATTTGTAGGTGAAGGGTTTCGCGCCATAATTGACGCGCAAAAAGCAATTTCATGGTGCGACACTGGACACACTAAGTGGAAGTAGTCTGTTCTTTAGAGGAACTTCGACTACCACCTTGATCCACATTGCAGGTCACGATTGATGCCATTGGTCATCTTTCAGGACGTTCGTGCTAGACGTTATTGATAGTCACAGTGCGTGTCATTTTGGGAAACTGCTCTTGGGCTTCCGCAAGTCTCTATTGGGAGAGATTTAACGAGAAGCACGTTTCGGCGTCGACTCGTAGCGAATTATGACTCTGCACAAGAGATCGCACACATCCACACTCCCATCAAAAGATCCATCACCCAAAACGAAGCGTGCAATCTCTGGATACCAACAAGCACCAACCAGCTGGCCAATCCTCTGCTTCACCCTGTGTTGGCAACACTCAGAGCTTCTGCATCAACGAAGTCTCCACGAGGACTCCATTATGTTGGACGTGTGGTGAGCGAACATTGGCGTCAAATTGAAGAAGCGGAAGCCTTCTGTCTTTGGTTTGTCGCAACAGCATCGCCCTGCTGCTGGTTGCAAGGACTTCCTTTTGGACGCCTTGAGGCGAACTTGAAATCCGTCTAAGTGTTGGAAGGACCCGCCCGCAAGAGAAAGAACAGAACTCTTGGGTGTCTTCTCAAACATAAAAGGCGCTGACCATGAGGCTGGCAACATTCAGACATGCCCACAGCGAGGAAAAGCATAGGCGATTGACGACGGTCTCCTATCACCCATCGCTCATCCCCTTCATCGCTTCTCGTTCTTGTCCACTGCATTCTGGTTATTCATGGATTCTTCATGGGATGTGTTGTGCGGATCGCCAGGGGGGATCGCCAGGTAGGATCGCCTCTTTGTATGACAGGTATGGGCGCGGGTGCATGCTGTGCCAACCCGCAGCGCCGATTCACCACAACGCACTGCCGGCTTTCGCACCAACCTTCCAGGTCGAAGATCTGCGCCGAGGACCGGAACCAACCATGACGTCGGCAGGTTCAGCAACGCCAGGCACTGTCCAAAATCCCCAAACAAACAACGAACCTCCAAACAAATGCCAACCGACCACTGAGCAAATCGTGGACTGTTTTGGTACCAGCAGGCATTACCGTAACCTCGTGTGTGGACAGCTCCCCGTCCGAGGAGTAGAGACAAGCATCGCTCATGTTGACATGTGCGTGTGATGCAGTGTGATGTAGTGTGATGTAGTGTGATGCACCAATGCGGTCGACATGCTCTGCCATTGATGGTGGTGTCGGTAGCTGCAGCCGCATCCCACGCCACCGGGCTCATTGCATCTCGCACATTCATGGCGCATCGAACACAACACACTCGCGACATTCACAGGAATCACTTCGTTGTCTCCGAAATCGACACCAAAGTCTCACAAAACAATTCAATCATCAGATTGGAAACGCCAGCAATCAGCAATCAGCATTCAGCAATCAACTAACAACCAGCAGGCGTTGGAAGGAGACGACAAACCCCTTTGAGGCCGCAACGAAGCAAAACAACTCGAAAGGTACGTGCACATCATGAAGAAAGGGGGATGGAAGCCTGGCTAATGCAAGAGGAAGAATCGACAACGCACATGCACAGACTCGTACCTGTACAACGGAGACTGCAGTAATTTTGCAAAACCGACGTCAAGACGCACACGAACCGCGGATAGTGTCGCAGATGATGCAGCAACACTGATGAAACGGCAGCACGCACCAGCGGTTGAGATGCAAGATACCTGCGAGTACGAGCACCATGCCTGCATTCCAGTCAATCTTCGCAGATCGTTATGCAGCGATGCTGCGGCCCTTGTCGGTGACCACAATCTCGTTCAGGATGCCTCGTGTCATGCCAATGCCAAACACGCGCTGCTTCACATTCCGGTGTTCAAATCCCACACCTCGTCCAAGCCGAATTAACTCATGCTGCTCTTTGCCATAACCATGGTTCCTTCTCTCCCCTTCCCTTCGCACGCGCAACTGATGCCTCCTGTGTGCACAATCTTGACGTGATCGAATCTTCACGATGTTGTGTCGATTGATGGATATCTTTGATCTTCATTGATTGCCGTCGTTGTCGATGCTTGTCACCACGTCTCGCGTCGTTCCACACACCAACAATTCTGCGCACACAAACGAACACATCACTGCAACACTCACAATCGTTGCCGTTCTTCGTGGGACGAAACTCGCCGCCGAACTTACGCATGGTGCTCGCATTGCCAATCTCAACCCATACGTGATCCGTACCAACCCATTCTTGCGGCACGTACGCATACATGCACATCTACAAATGCGCCCGCCTTGCAGAACCAAACAGTCTCACGACGGCGACGAAGACAACAGCAAAGATGATCTACACCAATGTTGGAAATCCGGGGTTATAGTTAGTACTAGATTCTAATCTGCTGTTAGAAACTGTACCGTTTTAGAACTGTGAGCACAATCTCACTTTCTCTTCCGATTTCGTCTTCATGGCAGGCATCTGTCGCGGTGGCGACACGGGGCATCCTGTTGTCTCTTAGGTGCTTCTCTCTTCATTCATCATGCTCTGTTCTTGCTTCCTTGTTTCTGCATCGTCGTAGCTGTCTACGCTTGCATGGTAGGGATCTGTAGTCTTGAGCTCTTGCCTATCTCATGTTTCCGTCGTTGATCTCATGACTCCATCGTCTCATGGTCGATGTCACCTTTGGTGATGTTCCAAACCTGCGGTTGTTCTGATCCTTTCTGATGTTCCAAACCTGCGGATGTTCTTGTCCGCAGGAGGGGCGCGTGCTGTCCTCTGAAGAAGGTGCGTCACCTGCTCATGGACTTGCCGTTCTGATCGACGTCGTCGTCTGCATGGTTGCCATGGTTGGCTTGGTATCGGGACCTCCTGATCTGCCATGGGTGTCGTCCTTGCGTTACTGGAGGACAAGCTATCTTCCTCACGGTAGTACAGGTATCAATCGCGTCCGTACCCTTAGTCATAGTCATATTGACCTGGCATATAAAGGTGTGACAAATAGTCTCAGAACATGTGACGAATAATATTCAAAGCTGTGACGAACAATGTTGGGAGGTGCGGCAATCACGGGTATTCCGACAAAGTCGTACCCTCGATTCCTAACAGAAGATCGCTCCGACATTGTCAACCATAACGTCCGCAGGCTTGTGCATCTTTAATCCGATGTCGCTCATCAGTTGCGTCACGAAGCGGATTTCTTTCCCTGCTTCTGACAGTGCGACGTACTCTGCTTCTGTCGAGCTGAGTGTTACGCTGCGTTGTGCCTTTGATCTCCATATGATCGGCACTCCCTGTAGTAGGACGATGTGCCCTCCTACGCTGATGCGATTGTCCTTGTCACCCGCAAACTCGCTGTCGGTGAATATTGCAATCTTCCATGCATCGTTGGTCAGTGGACTCGGTTTCATCTTCAGTCCATATTCTCTCGTGTCCCATACGAACTTCATGACTCGTAGCATCTCCTTGTATGCTGAGGCTGTTGGTCCGTCCAATACTTTGGTCAGTTCTCGCACTGCATTGGCGATGTCGGGTCGAGAGTGTTTCACCAGGTATAGCAGCATGCCTACTCCACTTCGGTATCGGCTGTGTCGCTGTTCGTCCACCTTGGGTGCATCGCTGTTCCTTTGAATGCCCTGCCCTGGTGTTCCTGGTGTTCCGTATCGTTGTAGTTTCAGCACATCGCTCCCGAACGTGTCTATGATGTTCTTGAGGATGTGTGGTTGGTTCACCCAACAGTTCGTCTTGTCGTGGTTGAATATGATCTTGCAGCTCAGGTAGTCTTCGAGATCTTCCTCCACTTTGACCCCGAACCGTTCCGCTCGGATATCTTTCACGAGCTGCTTCAGTTCCTGCTTTTCTCCGATGCAGAGACAATCGTCCACATAGGTGCCGATTAAAAGCAGTTGCCCTTCCTGATTCCGAATCAGCAGGCATGGGTCTACCTCACTCTGTCTGAACCCCAATTTGAATAGGATGTCGACGAGCTTCTTATTCCATTGTCTGGCACTCTGCACGAGTCCGTAGATGGTTTTCTTGAGCAGCAGGCATTCATCCGTTTCGTGTTTCATGCCTTTCGGGCATTGCATATAGATCTCTTCGTCGAGGTCTCCATGCAAGAATGCTGTCTCAAAGTCGATGATGATGCTGTCTAGCTTCAGTATCATTTTCATAGTGAGCATGATACGATAGGTTGCATCATGTATCACCGGTGCGTGGTGCGCTGAGAAATCGACTCCTGCGATTTGCGAGTATCCGCATGCCACGAGTCTGGCGCGGAATACCCCGTTCCTCTTTTCCTTGAAGACCCATTTGGTCTTCACGCACCGCCGATTCCTCGGCATCCGGTCCTTCTTGATCTTTTCCCATACTTTCCTTCTGGCCATATCGTAGAATTCCTTGTTGATGGCTTCGCGCCATTTCTTTCTCTTACTGGGGTCCGCGTGGTCCCAGCAGTCCTCGAATGTGGTTGGATCTAGCAGCATAGCGATGCTCGCTAGTTCCATCCCATCCTCATTCTGTTCGTTGTTCAATGCTTGGTCCGCAGTGATGATATCGTCGAGTCTCATCATTCCGTGAGGTGTATCTATCATCATGCCTGCGATATCTCTGTTGAATGTTGACCCGTCCGCGTGGAAGTCGGGTCCTCCTGTGTCCGATGGGGATGCGATAGTCTCTTGGGGTGTCTCGTACCCTTCGTCTGTATTTGGTTCTGACTCATCGCTCGATTCGAGGTCTCGCTCCTCCTCTGGGATGGGTTCTTTGTTGTACCCTGCGAGAGCACTCACCATCCTCGGTACGCGTTGCACAGGTTCTGCGATAGGGGTCTGCTCCGGCTCACGTTTGGCTTCTTCATTAGCTCTCCCCTCATCGTCCCTTCCGAATTCGTCGCCGTCATTATCGTTCGACTCATTTTCCCCTTGGGTGGGGAGCAAGTCATCTTGCCCTCGTGCAGCGTCTTCTGTATTATCTTTCTCTCCGGCTCTGCTGCTGCGATCTGCGTCGTCGGCCTCCATTCCTTCGATGGTCTCCGATCGTCGCTCCCAAGCTGCTCTCGTGTGTCGAGTCTTCATACCCGATGTAGAGTCGTCATCTTCCAGATCTATCAATATTGATCTGTTGGCATTCTCGATACCTCTGAATTGCCCATATGACTGATTCATCCATGTCACGTCTCTCGTGATTAGGATCTTAGTTGTTGCGAGGTTCAGCATTCGATACACTCCCTTCGCGTGTGACTGGCCGTATCCAACGAACATAGCCGGTCTGGATCTGTCATCCAGCTTTGCCTTTATCGTGCGGCCTCCGATGTACACCATGCCTATTTCCCCGAAAACGCGCAACCCATCCACGTACGTTGGGATCCGGTTGTTGAACAGCACGCATGCTGGTTCTCTCGTTTTCGTCCCGATGATATTCTCCAGTTGGGTAGCAGTTCTGGCCGCCTCGGCCCATAATTTTCCTCGGACATTTTTCGGCAGGTGCGTGTGATTGAGCATGGCTCGGACTTTCCCGTACAACGTGGCGAATTTTCTTTCCACGCGACCGTTCTGTTGTGGCGTCGATGCTGCAGTGTACTCGAACGTTGGACCGAACCCTGCGACGAGCAGTTGCTTCTCCGCGGAATAATTTTCTCCTGCGTTGTCACATCTGATAATTTTCACTCGTGTTTGCTGATTGGCTTGGAGCCACTTAAGCAACAGAATCATTTTTGTTCCAACCTCACTCTTCTCCTTCAAGAAATAGCTCCAACAGTAGTCACTGTAATCATCGAGGACTAGGAGCCAATACTTTCCTTGTCCGTAGCTGTGTGTCTGGACACTCGATGTGTCAATGAACAGTCGATCACCAACCTCCTTCGCTCGTGATTGGAGTTTCTTCCTCATGGCCTTCTGCCTTTGTTTGCCAATGGCACAGTCCACACATGCATGCAATTTGCCTGTGACATTCCACCCGTATCGTCCCGCTGTGCGAGAGATCGTGTAAGTGTCAACATGGCCTAACATTTTATGGATTTGGTTGATGTCCACCGCGGTCTGGGTGGACACGCCAACATTGGCTTGATCGTGGGGGTGAGGGGCGGTGACCATGTTAACACCGCTCACGAACCCACTGTGGGTAGCCATAAGCCGGTCAAATGTAATGCGTTGTCCGCGCTTTTCCAGGCTCATCACAACGCCGTGGTTGCTGATGTTGAAGCCGCTCTCGAGCGCTTTGTTGATGCTGAGGAGGTTCACCCACAATTTGGGCACGAATTTCACGTGCTTGAGGAGGATGGTTGCGGTGGTACCGTTCTTCTGCATTACCACCATCCGCTTGTCGCCCACCTTTGTTGCCTTGATGTAGCGACCGCTGCCGATTTTGATGGAGTGGTCGGCCACGCGCACGTTTGTCATCCCCTCGTCGTTGTTGGTCAGGTGGCACGAGGCACCTGAGTCGCCCAACCAAGTGTTTGCCTCATGGCGGTCTGGGGCGAGCGTGACGCGGCGTTCTTCGACGCCGTCGATGTCACCGATCACCATCGCCATGTCTGGTTGCGGGTTTCTCTCGCTGTAGATGGGGAGTTCAGGGAACGCAGTTGGGCTGCGGACTCCGTAGTGGCCTGGGTGGTGCTTCCACATGACTTGGAGTGCTCCACACGAGGCCAGGCTCCCGATGAGTCCATGGTGGATGGCTGGCAACTGCTCCTTCTCCAGCCTTTCGTTGATAAACGGCATGTTCTTCATGACGTTGAATGGAGTCATCATCCCGATTTCGCGTAGGAGGAAGTAGAGGGTGCGAGCATCTGCGCAAGTGCGTCTGTCTCTCGAGTTGTACTCCTCCACTGTGTCGAGGCACAGCAGGGCAAGCTCGGAGCGCACATTGTCAGCCGGCATGGCGTTGCTCAATGAGTATCGCACTGCGAGTGCGAGGGACTCCTCCTTTGCGAGCATTGCTCGGCGTTGATCGCGCTCTTCGTGGGTTGTCGGCTTCACCACGTCCATTCCGTCCGGTAGATCGATGAGGAATGGCAGGGCTGGACAATCGACGCAGTACGAGTAGATGTACCCTTGTTTGAAGCACAGTGGGCACGATGCCCATCCTTGGTACATAGCGCGCCCAGCTGTTTCGATCGTCTTCTCGATGGGAGACTTGTTGGTGGAGAGCGAGAAGACAGGCTCTCTGCAGATGTCTTCCGCTCCGATCACCATCGCCACTTCGTTGGTAGTCTCTTCTTCGGTGCTGACGAGGTCTTCGTCGTAGATGACCTCGTCGAAGAACCCGTCGTCTTCAGTGGACTCGTCGTCGGACGGGAAGAGTTCGCGGTTGATGCGCTCGGCGGCTACCGCTGGTGGTCCGTAGTGGCCATACACTCCTGGGTGGTGGGCCGCCCGCTCTTCAGCTGTCCACTCGGAGCCTTGGTTTGGCTCTTCGTTGCCTTGGTCGGCCATCTCTTCGTCGGTGGACGTGAGGGCGAGGTCTTCGGTGGTCTCCTCTTCGGGAGGCATCATGGCGTGGTCGTTGCTCATGTTTTTCTTGATGTTCGCAATTTCTTGGGTGGTTACGAGCCTTGGGTTGGTCACATTTTTGACCTCTGTCGAATCAAGTTCGAACTCGTTGGTGAGGAAGCACATCATTTTCGTGCTATCCATGGACTTGTCGTCTTCGGGCAACCAGATGGGCTCCTCGATCATGGCCAGGGCTACGTCGTCGGCCTTCTCGTTGGAGGGCGACCACATCTCCTCGTCAACTTCAACGAAGGAGTCGTAGCCTGCCACATCGTCTTCTGCAGTCCGCCACATGTGTTCTTCGACCATTACGAGGGCGACGTCTGTCTCTTCCTCCATGCCGTCGGTCGCCACATTTGCGGCCTCGGCTTCTCGCATTGCTGCTTTCAACTTGAAGCAGTCGAGGATCTTGTGCCCCTTCTTACCGCAGTACTTGCAGTTTCCGTTGAACTTGTTCTTGGCGGGGGTGTCTCCTCTCTTGTTGTTCTTCTTCAAGGCCTTGTTGTTTTTGTTCTTCGGGGGAGAGCGGCAGTCCGCCTTCTTGTGCCCGTAGGCACCGCAGTTGCGGCAGTACCCTTTGAAACCGCCAGTGGCAGCGAGAGCCATTTCCTCTTTGGTGTCGCTCTCGCGGCGGTTGCTTCCTTGCTTGATGTGACGTGCGTCGTAGGTGGCACTCACAGCTTCACGGATGTCCTCGATTGACATCGTGTTTTCGATGCCGGTGAACTTGAGCTCGATGAGCTTCACATCCATCTCGTAGTCCCTTGCGAGGGCGTTGAGCACGAGCATGTGGTACTGAGTCATGTCCAAGTCGACGCCGGCGTGGGAGAGGCGTCCACGGAGCACTTCCATCTCGGTGAGGAACGTGTCCGGGTGTTCTCCCTTCTTCATGCGCATCCCGTTGAGCTGCGCCAACAACTTTGCCTTCATAGGCGCAGTGCGCTGCTCGTAGATACGCTCAAGAGCTTTCCATGCCTTACGTGGGTCTCCTCCCTCGTAAGCGCTGCTCTTGCATCCCAACACAGCCATGAAGGCAACATTGCCTTCGGTGGTTTCATGACTAATAGCCATGGTCAGTTCTTCAAACGCGTACTTCGCCAATGCCTTCTTGTACTCGGCCTCCTCTTTAGGAGTCATGACACTTGGCTTCTTGGCTTCGTCGTCGTCCTTCTTCTTGCCTTTCCCGGGGAGGGAAGCAACGGAGGGGACAAACGGTTCTTCCTTCACAACCACATCACCCATGTCCTTGAGATACAAGTCTCCATAGCCCTTGCGGTTGGCGCGGGCCAGGAACTTCGCACTCCAAGCTTTCCAGCTGGACCGCTTGCCGTCGAACATGATCATGTAACGATCAGTCTTACCTAGGAAGGATGTCATGGTGATGATGATGATAGGATGTTTGTTGCTGTGTTGTTGGTGGTAGAAACGTAGGATTTCAATCGTAACGTTTCGAAACGTGTTGGAAATCCGGGGTTATAGTTAGTACTAGATTCTAATCTGCTGTTAGAAACTGTACCGTTTTAGAACTGTGAGCACAATCTCACTTTCTCTTCCGATTTCGTCTTCATGGCAGGCATCTGTCGCGGTGGCGACACGGGGCATCCTGTTGTCTCTTAGGTGCTTCTCTCTTCATTCATCATGCTCTGTTCTTGCTTCCTTGTTTCTGCATCGTCGTAGCTGTCTACGCTTGCATGGTAGGGATCTGTAGTCTTGAGCTCTTGCCTATCTCATGTTTCCGTCGTTGATCTCATGACTCCATCGTCTCATGGTCGATGTCACCTTTGGTGATGTTCCAAACCTGCGGTTGTTCTGATCCTTTCTGATGTTCCAAACCTGCGGATGTTCTTGTCCGCAGGAGGGGCGCGTGCTGTCCTCTGAAGAAGGTGCGTCACCTGCTCATGGACTTGCCGTTCTGATCGACGTCGTCGTCTGCATGGTTGCCATGGTTGGCTTGGTATCGGGACCTCCTGATCTGCCATGGGTGTCGTCCTTGCGTTACTGGAGGACAAGCTATCTTCCTCACGGTAGTACAGGTATCAATCGCGTCCGTACCCTTAGTCATAGTCATATTGACCTGGCATATAAAGGTGTGACAAATAGTCTCAGAACATGTGACGAATAATATTCAAAGCTGTGACGAACAATGTTGGGAGGTGCGGCAATCACGGGTATTCCGACAAAGTCGTACCCTCGATTCCTAACACACCAAGGCAGCCTTCGTGGCTTTTATCGCTCTCGCCAACACGGCAATGACCCACGCTGCTCTCCGCGGCAACAGGACTCCCGTGGATCCAACCGAGGAGCTCCACAGGATGATGATGAAGACCCGCATCCTCAAGGGCGCCGGCACAGATACGAAGACCAACAAGGGCAACAATAACAACCAAGTGCCACCCATCGAAAACCCAGCTGGCGCAGAAACAACCGCGCCAACCGCATTGCCTACTGGGCCGCCGACAGGGTTGATTTCGGAGATGCCCTCGATGACGCCTGTCACTCCGCCAACTGCTTCGCCGACCTCTCAACCAACTCTCCTGCCAACATCCAAGCCAACAGCGCCTCCATCCGGCTTTGATTCCACCATCGAGGTCATTTGCAAGCCGGATGGCAAAACCGCCCTCACAACAGAAGAGAGAAACGCCAAGACCATCATCTGCGATGCGAACAAGCCATCCTGCCGCGAAGCCATCAGCGCCGTCAAAGAATCCCAGCAGCTGCAGAACTTCTTCGGATGTGCAGGAGACCTCGGTGAAGGAGCTGCACGCAAGCTCTTCAACCAGTACGCGTCGCATGACGGGCTTGCTGGGCAGTTGACGTTGGCCGCTGCCACCAACGTAATCCTCATCACCGAGCGAGCGGATGCAATGGAGGAGGCGTGCATGACCATCGGAATGGCCCAGTCACCTCCCGTCGCAGACCCATGCTGCCAAGGACCCTCGGGATGCACCTCAGTCACCGGATCCGCCTCCAACTCTCCTCCATTCATGACCGTTGCGATCACTGCATGCATCGGTGACAGCGCATGCAAGGACATGGGTCCCAATCCCCTCATCCTCGATTCCTCCTGCACTGGCGCAAGTGCATGTGAGTTGATGAATGAGAATGGGATCAATCCCTTCATCGTGGGAGTCACCTTCGTCGGTGAGATGGCATGCACCACCCCTCAATCTTGTGAGGGAGTGGGACGTCGTTCTCATGGTGATGTCACCATCCAGACAGGCGCATGCATCGGATCCGACGCGTGCAATGCAGCTGGACGCCGCGTCGTGCAGAAGTCGCCATCATCTCGCTTCCGCAGCCACATCGACATTGGCCCAAGTGCATGTGTTGGCAGCAATGCCTGCAAGGATGCCCATTCCACTGTCAACTATGGCACTGCTGGCAAGCTGGCAGGCAGCCTGACCATTGGTGCTGGTGGCTGTGCCGCCGATGGGTCATGCGAGAAGATGGGCTTCAATGACCTAATGAAGACGGACATCATCGTTCCTCCTGGTGGATGCGGCGACACTGAAGGCTGCAGGGGATGCATGACGAAGACGGAGTGCGACTCCGACGAAGTCTACATCATCAGCGATATCGATGGGGCCTGTCCAAAGGGAGACAGCAGCTCTGGGGGCAATCCTACTGGCGACAAAGTGGAGGAGTACTGTATTGGCAAGGACACATTGCCCACAGACTGTCCGACTTTTTCTCCCACTCCTTTCCCAACACCTACGACATCAGCTCCCACGTCATCTCCGACAGGTCCGACAGCAGCTCCAACACAAGTTCCCACTTCAGCCCCTACATCGGCTCCAACTTCAGCCCCTACATCAGCCCCAACTTCACCCCCAGCATTCGCCGTCGGATGTCTCGCAACACCGGGACTTGACACATCAACGTTCAATACGGTCACTGGCGGCGTCTTTTGTGGTGATGCAACAGACACATGCATCAACTTTGTCGCTGCGGTCGACGCCCTTGGTGACAAGGGCAAGATGATCAAGAGCATCTTTGGATGCAGTCATGAAGGAACACCCAATGTCGTGACGCAACAGGTGGCGCAGAAACGCTTTGACACCATGAAGAACGATGCGAGTGTGACGCAGGCACTGTTGGACGCAGTGGCGTCCATGAAGCTCTACACTGGGACAGGATCTGCGCTCGCTTCAGCTTGCGATGGTTCGTGCTGCGTTGGTCACGAGGCTTGCAGCACCCACCCTTCAGCTGGTGTGATGACGGTGACTGACAATTCCTGCACTTCCAGCAGAAGTTGCAGCGTCGTGTACCCTGACACCATCATAATTGACAGTTGCAGAGGATCAGGCCGACCTTGCGAGGCGCTTGCTTGGTTTACCCCAACGCAGCCTGCCGCTGGTGTTGATGTTGGATACAGGGTGATTGAACCGCAAGCTTGCCTCGGTTTCCGAGCGTGCTTATCCACGGCAACGAACATTTTTGGCAATGTACGAGTCGAAAAGGGAGGGTGCACTGGAGGGGATAATGCGTGCAGCGGTGGTGGTCGCAGAAGCAACCAAGGGACTACCACGGCACCGGTCGTGGCGAATATCTTCATCGGAAAGAACGCATGCCAAGGGAAGATAGCTTGTGGTAGTGTGCATTCTACTTCATCCAGCAATGGCAAACTTCCAGGAAGTTTGGTCATTGAAGATGGTGCATGTGCCGATGCGGAAGCGTGTTTTGGTCTCGGCGGCTCCGATATCGCAGTCAATGACATCATCGTTAGGGCAGGAGAATGTTCCGCAGCTGCTTCCGATTGTGAAAATTGTGCCCGGGGAGCACTGTGTGATTCAGCTGCAGAGACGTATGTCATCGACGACGCAGCCACAGATTGCTCTGGACCATTCCAGTCCGCCTGTGAAGTGGTCTCAGGATAGACGTAAGTCTAAAGTTAACACAAAACCACTCAGTCTGCTGTCTACGTCTATGCTGTGTGCAGTATTGCTGGTCATGTCATCCTGATCATGACTAATCGTCCACCTTGCTACAACCAACCACAGAACGGAACGTATTGATTGTCCTTCTTTCTTCGTGGACGCCTTTGTCTGTCGTGAAACGGTATGACACAATTCGACCATGTTGCTTTCTGACACGCCAGTAGCTGTTGCGCAAACTGGAATCCTTCAAACTACAATTAGTACTCTTAAGTTGGAGAATATGCGTAGTGCTCATGTTCCCAAGTATTAAAAAATCCTATGGTTCACTCAGGCTATTACTAGAGAGTTGTATCAAAGCTCGCAGGGACCCTTCCCTCCACTGCTGCTGCAGTACCAGCATGTACCATTCTAGTCTCTGCCACCTAAAAGCCGACGCTGGTACGATGCTTGCGCTCCGACATCGTACCCTGGCGCAATGGGACGGAAGTACGTGCGTGGCGTTCGCTCTGGCGCGTGACGGGGTCCTCCAACGACATGGTTCGGGTGGGATTGTCGTTGAAGTACCGGATCTTGGTACCGGCACGCGGAGGGGGTGTGGTGGGTCGCTGGTTGGATGATTTGGACGATGTGGCGGAGGTGGAGGATGTTGTCGATTTAGAGCCGCTGGATCGTTTCTTGGCGACGCCACTCTTGGGCAGGCATGCTTGATCCAGCGTGATGGACGGATCTCGGGAGGAGACGGATTGCAACGATGGGGGGCGTCGCATAGATTCGCCGGACACGGAACGCTTGCGACGGCTGGGGTCCTTGGAGGTTGGGCGCTTGCCGGAACGCGAAATGCGTCTGCTGGTCGATTTCGAAGTGGTGCCATGCATCACTTTGCGCCCGTCCGATTCCACCGATCTTGCTGAGCTGCTGACATTGCTGTCGCTCATGCTATTATCGCCTGCATATGACACGGGGGTGCCTTGGCTCTTCTTTGGAGGTTTCTTCGTCTTCTGCTTTGGTTTGCTGACTGGTTTGTTTGCTTTCTTTGGTGGCTTTTCGAGCATCCTCTTGGGAGACACTGCCAGCTTCCTGGATCGTCCAACCCTCTGCTTCGTCTTTTCCACTTCCTTCGTCTTCCTGGATTGCTTTCTGGGTTGCTTCCGACCCTTGCTCTTCTTCTGCTGATGCTGGTGCTTGTCACAGGTTGCCTTTGTCTTTTTGAACATATTGCGGCGTCTGGCCGCCATCGCAAGTTGTTCCACCTTCTTTTCCTCCTGCTCATTGTCATCGGATGACGAAGAGCACGACACAGAGCAAGATGACGACGATGAGGATGACGATGATCCGCAAGATGAAGATGATGATGAATCCGACGATTCTTCATCAGATGAAACGGAAACATCCAAATCCACAGAGGACACCGAACAAGACGATGATGAGGACGACGAGCACGATGATGAAGATGACGACGAGGAATCGGAGTGCCAGTGGGAGTATGAATTCCTTGGAATGACGTTGGACATGTTCAACACAACCTGCGGTGCTGCTGCTGGTGTGATTTTGCCGTTGCGTTTCGACGTGGCGGTGATCTTCTTCTTCTTCGTCGTCTTGCTCTTGTTGTTGCTCGTCTTCTCGGTATTCTTCATTTTCGGTGTCGCAGATGGTGGCGTCGCACGTTTGATCTTGGAGGATTGCTTGCGCAGTCCAGGTTTCGGCGCGCCTGTGTTGTTGGAAGACATCTTGGGACTGCGAACATCCTGGCTGGGTGGTTTGGCGATCTTGGCTGTCATCAGGCCGCTCGTGGAAGCCCGTGGAATGGCGTCGTTGCGTGTGTTGTTGTAGTCTCTGACGAGACTCTCTCCGATGCGTTCCCATTCGCTGCGATTGGATCTGGCACCTTCGATGTACTGCTCGCACGAGACGACGCCGCACAGCTTGAGCTTTTGCGCCAGCGGGATGATGTAGAAATCGAAAAAGCCGATGTCGCCCTTGTACCAGCCGTCGGTAGGGTCCTTCTCGGCGCGTCCGTATTTGAAGGCAGCGTACATCTCGCTGTACAGTTTGCGGTTCCATCGTTTGTAAATCGAGAAGGTTTGCATCGTGTGCGAGACATCGGCGGCCTGGATCAAGGTTTCGAGCACGAAGGTTGCCCTGCGGCTGACTGCATCAATGCACGGGGACGATGATGATGCCGCCACGGACGATGACGCCGGTAACGCAGCATCGCCATTCGCAGCAGCGTTCATGACGCCAGCAGTATCAACATCTAGATCGAAATTAGGTACCCATCTCCCATGACTGAAACGTGATTCATTATTTTTGATTCGACTTGATTTTGAGAGTATAGTCGAGTGAGTCTTGATACACGATTGATATTCGGTCACTACTGTCATCGAACATGACGTAGGCACTGACATCATCGTATGACGTCAGAGGATCGGTCATTGTGATCCTCGGAATCGAGATTATGTTTTAGTCATGGTACACTGACCTGTCTAGCCATGCCGAGTGCATCATCGAGCACGTGGCAACAATACTTAGGATCCAGAACAACATCGTCAGGGGTGATGCATGCACCCCGCCGACGTAGACGGATCAATCCATATGTGATCAAACAGAGATCAAGATTAGGCAAGACCAGGAGAGATGGAGAAAGACCCAAAGGCGAGAATAACACGGAATATCGTGTAAATCAACATGCCATCTTGGGCAATGTTTTAGGAAAGACTGCGAGAGAAACCACGAGGTAATCGAGCAGCACGTTAGCAACCGTGCAATAGGCACCATCTTTAGAATGATGAGATCATGTTCTCATAATCCAAACCTCAATCATCAATTGACTACAACTAACTTAGAACAACAACAAACACCAAACATCTCCAACTTCACCTATCGGATTGATCACCCAGGCGGCGTAGTAAGTGCAGTGTTTGGTGCCCTTGACTTGTATTGAATTGCTGATTATCAGATTAACAGTCGCAAGCCTCTATCGAGTGAGTGAACGAATATTGAAGTGCTGCGCATGCCCTGGTGACATCACGCTGTCCCCTTCCTTTGATTCCGGCCCAAGAAAGGCCCAACGCGTTCGTGACGACGGACCAATTGCTCGTGTGTGCAGATTGCTACGTGCCGCCACACCCGCTTCGCCCTGCCAGAGTGCAGAAAGGCTCACCCACTGTTGCGAATATCGCAGGTGGAGTAATTATTCCCTAAAACAACCAAGTATCGCACCACTGCGTTACTTACGATAGCTGGTCAGCTAAAAGACAAAGGTGTAAAAGCCCGTGAAGCAAGTCACACGTAAACACTTGGCCTGGTCAGCATCGACAAAGGTGAAAGCCCGTGAAGCAAGACACACGTAAAAACTTGGAGCGGAAAGGCCCTCTGAAACCTATCGGCAATCTCAACTCGAGTTGTCGCGACCTGGTCAGTCGTTAACACTAAGTCTAAGCCGTACTTGAGATCGGTTAACGTCCAAAAGGGACGCAGAGATAACTGCTAACCAGACTAGCGTCTGCCCTTGACTGGGGAAGAAACGTGATCGGTAGAGATACCGCGGAAGCAACCCGTAAAGCTAGCA
Organism: Craspedostauros australis; assembly: GCA_026770025.1. Taxonomy (NCBI): domain Eukaryota; phylum Bacillariophyta; class Bacillariophyceae; order Mastogloiales; family Achnanthaceae; genus Craspedostauros; species Craspedostauros australis. Next base: position 152,611 of record JAMXDE010000052.1, on the reverse strand, counting down.
TCGTGCTGATAGCAATATCACGCGAGTGAGTCTAACGACACCGGAAGGCAGGTATACGCTGGACGAAAACGCGAGTGGTGGAACCAGGTGAATTGAAGCGACTGCTGGCACCTGGGGGGCACCGCGCTCATTAGCGTGCAAAACCCTGTTAGAATCAGGTACATCGGGCAAGCTGCTGCCAGATCTAAAACACGTATAGCAAGCTGATCCGTGGCACTCAAAGGAGGCACGGATTGGATCGAAGGTCCAACTGGGTGAAACCAAAGGTGCACCACATCCTGGTGGAGCACAGCTGAGCAAGCGCAAGAATACAGCGTTCGGAGAGACGAAATCCGAACGGGCAGGGCCATCCAACGCGCAATCCATCCGCGACGTTTCATCGTTTTTCAAGACTAACAAACCGACAACAATTCTATCAACAACGCCCATTTGCGCTCAGTCCACCTTCTGATTGGCTACGAATTCCTTCAGTTCGTACAATCACTGGCGCGTCATCACCGGCTCACAACTCCTTCGCCGTTCCAGTCATTCATCCGACTTCGGGTCGCGCGCCAACACATCACCCAAACGGGAAATTCACACGGTCCTGGTTGACATTTTTCCACCGGTCATCCTTCGCCTCGAGTTAAGCACGGTCATCTTCGCATTCATCAATCGGGAAATTCACACGGTCCCGTCTGGCCTTCCATCCGCCAGTCAGTCACAATTCGAGACATCGCGCACGGATTAACCGCAGTCCACTCGTGACATCACACTACCGCTGACGCCTCCGCCATCACTGGCGCTTTCCATCCGGCACCACTTCCAATCCCGACGAATTCCGACAAGCGCAGAAGTCCACCGTCACATCCCGGCGAACACTTCGACATCACAGCGGACGGCACAGTCATTTCCAAGTGTGACCACTTTCCTGGGAGCTGCGGGAAAATACTCGTCCGATAATAATAACAAATTGGACCAACGACCACGTCCTCGCAACACCCAGCTACACGATGTCCAACGCAATCCCAATCAACGACACCATCCTGGCGCACGTCCTCAGCGTTCTCGGATATGACGACTCGTCTACCGAATGGCTTATCTTGCATACCGAAGAGATCCGAACCATCATGGATTTCGCTTCGCTTCATCGCGATGACATGCTTGACATGAACGCCACCATCGCGCGATCTGATCCGGAACCCGACTACGTAGCCCAACTGTCTAAGGTAGCAATCCGGAAATTCTCCAATGCCATTGGCTGGTTCAGTGTTCAACCTAGTCCCACTGTAGAGACATGGCGGGAACTCAACCCAGCTTCATACATGGAGTATGTCGCCCGGACGTTCACACCATCGCCCGCATCCTCAACCGCCATGCCTGACACAGCCACCAGCGCATTCCCCTTCGAACCAACGAAGACCGACCCAACGGAGAAGACCGGACGCGACCTCGCCGCAGAGTTCAACCGTAGCATCAAGCGTAACATTAGCGACTACCCAAAGTTGTCTGATGATAAATACTTCGCTACATTCCATCGTCGTCTGCGTGCCACCGCTGCTGCTCATGGCATCTCCAATGTTCTCGATGTTGACTACACCCCGCCCGATGAACAAGCCGAGCTCTTCAAAGTGCAGTCCACTTTCCTGTTCAACGTGTTTGTATCCAACCTGCAGACCACGAAGAGTAGGAAGTGTGTCACTCCGTATGAGTCGATCTGTGATGGTCAAGCCGTCTACTGCATGCTGGTCCGCGAGTACACCACCGGTGCCACCGCCGTCAACACCATCCGACGCATCCGAGACGAGATCATCAAGTTCAAGCTGGACAAGCAGTGGCGCAAAACTCGTGAGCAGTTCCTGGACCTGTGGCAACACAAGGTGCACGAACTTGAGGCATTGCGTGATGATCCGATTGACGATGCGACGAAGAAGGAGTGGTTGACGAACGCCATCGAGGCCGACAAGGCTCTGTACCAGTCTATCTTCCAGACTGACTACCTGCAGACCGCGATCCTGGCCTACACACCCGGCACGTCGGCGACCACCATGGAATTCGACACCCTCGTGGAGCTCGTTCGATCCTACGCTGTGCAACTCGACGGCTATGACGCCAGCAAACCGAAGCCACAACGCCAGGCCAACAACTCCAAACAGCAGAAGCAGAGAGAGAAAGGCAAGGACGAAGGACCCAACCTCTGGAAGCCCAACAAGGACTACAGCAAGGAGACGCGAGAGCGGCTGCCGCGTGAGGAGTTCAAGAAGCTGACAGACAAGCAGCGCAAAGACTTCCTCAAAGCTCGACGTGCCAACTCAGGCCGCGGCAAGAGTGACAACTCACAGCGTTCCGCCAACAACACCAACCGCAATGGCTCCACATCCAACCAGAACGACCAACAGGACACCCAGACCAACGACAATGGTAGTAACAATAACGAATCTAGTTCTACCGCTGGAACAGCCATCAACCGTATGCTTTCCAATGCCATGTCTAGCGCGTCCGGGAGCCCGCCGGCTACCCTCGTCATTGACGGTCGCACCTACACCCTGTCTCATACAAACGTATCGTACAAGTTCAACAACGCGAACGTGACCGTGCAAGGCGCATTGGTGGATGGAGGTGCTAACGGCGGTCTCGTTGGTGAGGACATGCTGGTGATGGAGTCCACGTCCAACCGTGCTGGTGTTTCCGGAATCGGCGACACAGAGATCAAGGATCTAGCGCTGGTCACCGCCACCGCTGTCATCCAGACCGCCTCAGGACCGGTGATCGGTTGGTTCCATCAGTACGCCAACTACGGGAAAGGGCGCACCATCCATTCTGCCAATCAACTCGCAGCGTTTGGATTGGATGTCAATGAACGGCCCAAGAACCTTCCTGGCGGTCGGCAAACCATCGTCACGCCAGACGGGTTCGTCATCCCGCTCACCGTGCGTCAAGGCCTCGCATACATGGACATGCACAAGCCAACTCAAGCGGAGCTAGACGATCTGCCACACGTGTTCTTCACTTCCGACCAAGAATGGGACCCATCTGTCCTGGACGGAGAGGCTGATCTGGACAACATTTCCGCAACCGAACGCGGAGAAGACAACGACATCGACATCGCCATCTCCAAGTGCGTTCAGTACGTTCAATCCGCTGCAACGCTCGGGGATGGGGAGACGGCAACACCGGCCGGGCCACGCAACATCGTGGGTAAAGCGCCCAATTTCCATGCGCTGCGGCCATACTTCGGGTGGATTCCAGCAGACCGCGTGCGTGACACTCTTGCATGTACTACCCAGTGGTACCGCATGTCTGAGCGTTATCCCATGCGTAAACACTGTAAGTCTAGATTCCCCGCAGCCAATGTCGACCGACTACACGATGTTGTTTCCATGGACACGTTGTTCTCTGACACGCCTGCTCATCATGACGGAGTCCCCGGACACGGTGGATGTACCATGGTACAGGTGTTTGTGGGATCCAACACGCGCCTCACAGCGGCGTACCCTCTGGCAAGCGAATCCCATGTTCCCCATGTTGTGCAAGACTTCATTCGGGAGCATGGTGCCATGGACGTGTTGATGTCCGACAACGCCACAGCGCAGATCGGAGGCAAGATGAAGGACATCCTCCGGCAGTACTGCATCGCAGACCACCAGTCCGAACCGCACCACCAACATCAGAATCCTGTCGAGCGACGCATCCAGGATGTCAAGCGCACCACCAACGGCATCATGGACAGAACTGGCACTCCTGCCAGGTTCTGGCTCATCTGCACCCTGTATGTCGTGGGACTGTTCAACCATCTGTCCCAGTCCACGGCAGGTCACATCACGCCCATCCAAGCCGCCACTGGCCAGCGCCCTGATGTCAGCAAGTACCTCAACTTCCACTGGTGGGAGCCAGTGTACTACAAGGTTGGGAATGCTGCCTTTCCAGGCACCACGCAAGAACGGCGTGGACGCTGGGCTGGACCGTGCGAGCACAAGGGTGACGAACTGACGTTCTGGGTACTTGATGATGCAACGCAACGGCTGTTGCCACGCTCGAGCATCCGACGTGTGTCTGATGACGCGCGAAACCTACGGGCTGACTACCCCCTGCCTGATTCTGGGGAGGAGGGTGACGTGGGTGACGAAGCTAGCGAAACCGTAAATCCAGATGATTTCGACAGTGACAGCACACCTAAAGCTAGACAACCCGTTGTGCATGCACTATCTGACCTGGTAGCCACATCACATGGAGAATCAGATCCTGGTGTAGTCAAAGTCCCCAAATTCAGTCCTGACGAGCTGCTCGGATTGACCTTCCTTCATCAACAGGATGGTCTCAAGTGGAGAGCTCGAGTGATCCGCAAGATCAAGGACGGAGACGCAGCCAACCATGACAACATCAAGATGCTCATCGCATACGGCGACGACGACACCGAAGAGCTCATCGCGTACACGGATCTGGCCGACATCATCGAGCAACAGCACGAACAGGAGATCGGCGACGGGGAGATGTGCGTTTTCAAAGCCATCACCGGACACGAAGGTCCATTCCACTCCAGTCACAGCAAGTACAACGGCTCCTCCTACAACGTAAAGGTACAATGGGAGGATGGCAGTGTGACCATGGAACCACTGGACGTGATAGCCAAGGACGATCCTGTCTCATGCGCAAAGTATGCCGCAGACAACAACCTCCTTGGTCTGCCTGGCTGGAAACGATTTCGTAAACTAGCAAAGAGAAAGAAGAAACTCAATCGTCTTATCAATGCTGGTAAACGCAAGACCCGTGCACAAGGTCCTATCTTCAAGTTTGGTGTTCAAGTTCCACGAAACGGAAAGGAAGCACGCCAGCTCGATGAGAAGAACGGCAATTCCAAGTGGGTAGATGCTGAGAGAAAAGAAATGGATCAGCTCCACGAATATGGCACGTTCAAGGATCTCGGCAAGAACGCTCGGAAACCAGATGGATACAAGCAGATCAAGCTCCTCTGGGTGTACGACGTGAAGCACGATCTTCGGCACAAGGCAAGATGCGTAGCAGGAGGCCACCTAACAGATCCATGCAAGGATATGGCATATGCTGGAGTAGTCAATCTCAGATCATTCAGGATTGCACTGCTTGCAGCAGAACTCAACAACCTCAAGCCCATGGTGGGTGATATTGGTAATGCCTATCTAGAAGCCTACACAAAAGAGAAGATCTGTTTCGTAGCTGGCCCTGAATTCCAAGAGCTTGCTGGACACATGATGATCATTGTGAAAGCACTCTACGGACTACGCACATCCGGTGCTCGATTCCACGAGTCTCTGGCCGACACACTCCGCGACATGAAGTTCTTTCAGTGCAAAGCTGATCCGGATGTGTGGATGAGGGATGCTGGTAGATGCTGGGAATACATCTGTGTGTACGTAGATGATCTGATGGCCGTCATGGAAGACCCACAGTCATTCTTCGACACGCTCATCAACAAGTACAAGTACAAGTTGAAAGGTGTAGGACCAATCAAGTATCACCTCGGCGCAGACTTCGACCGAGACAAAGACGGAACCCTGACTATGAGCCCGCAATCCTACATCAAACGGATGCTGGCGAATTACGAACAGGTGCATGGGGAGCTTCCACGGACTTACACCAGTCCCATGGAACACAACGATGCCCCAGAGCTAGACACATCACGCGAACTAAACCCTGTAGAGACCAGACAGTTCCAATCACTCATCGGCGCCCTTCAATGGTGCATCACATTGGGACGGTTTGATATTGCTGCAGCTGTGATGACTTTGTCTAGATTCAGAGCTCAACCCAGGATTGGTCACATGGACCGCGCTAAACGTGTGTATGGATACCTCCGAAAGCGTTCTGATGCCGCCATCAGGTTCAGAACGGGAATTCCTGATCACGAGCGCTTCTTCAAGATCCCTGACCATGAATGGATGTACTCTGTATATGGTGACGCCGAAGAGGAGACCGCGGACGACGATCCAACACCCAAAGGCAAGGCAGTTCGTATGACGACGTTTGTAGATGCCAATCTCATGCACTGCAAAGTGACAGGCAAATCTGCAACTGGTGTTCTCCATCTGCTCAACCAAACACCCATCGAATGGTTCAGCAAACGCCAGACCACCGTCGAGACTGCAACCTATGGATCGGAATTCGTTGCGGCAAGACAGGCAACAGAGCAAGTGATTGCGATGCGCCTCACTCTTCGTGCAATGGGAATTCCGCTGGACGGACCCGCTTGGATGTTCGGAGACAACCAGAGCGTGATCACATCCTCCACCATTCCCAACAGTGCATTGTCCAAACGACACAATGCATTGGCGTACCACCGCGTGCGTGCCGCAGTAGCTGCAAAGATCCTGCATTTCTGCAAGATAGACGGAACAGAAAACGTAGCCGACGTCATGACCAAGTTCCTTCCATGGGCGAAGTACTGGCCGTTAGTGAGACCACTTCTATTCTGGAAAGGAGAGACTCTGGGTGGATGAACAAGACTCCCGACCATAGGGGAGTATCAACATCTAGATCGAAATTAGGTACCCATCTCCCATGACTGAAACGTGATTCATTATTTTTGATTCGACTTGATTTTGAGAGTATAGTCGAGTGAGTCTTGATACACGATTGATATTCGGTCACTACTGTCACCGAACATGACGTAGGCACTGACATCATCGTATGACGTCAGAGGATCGGTCATTGTGATCCTCGGAATCGAGATTATGTTTTAGTCATGGTACACTGACCTGTCTAGCCATGCCGAGTGCATCATCGAGCACGTGGCAACAATACTTAGGATCCAGAACAACATCGTCAGGGGTGATGCATGCACCCCGCCGACGTAGACGGATCAATCCATATGTGATCAAACAGAGATCAAGATTAGGCAAGACCAGGAGAGATGGAGAAAGACCCAAAGGCGAGAATAACACGGAATATCGTGTAAATCAACATGCCATCTTGGGCAATGTTTTAGGAAAGACTGCGAGAGAAACCACGAGGTAATCGAGCAGCACGTTAGCAACCGTGCAATAGGCACCATCTTTAGAATGATGAGATCATGTTCTCATAATCCAAACTCAATCATCAATTGACACACCAATAACTTGGCAACCAAATACACCAAACATCTCCAACTTCACCTATCGGATTGATCACCCAGGCGGCGTAGTAAGTGCAGTGTTTGGTGCTCCCCTCTTGTCCTGTGTGTAATTGCTGATTATCATCTTCGGTCGCCGTAAAGACTCTTGTCGACTTGTAGGATCGGGCGGTCCTTCTCTGGAATGTTTGGATTGTTGATAGGAATCGGTCCAGGAGGAGGAAGCATGTAGATTGGAGCAGGCAGATGAGATTGAACAAATGCATTTTTGAAGTCAATTGATTGCGTGTGCAGTCCATGTTCGATCATCAGTGCGAATATCAGACGGATGGAGCTCCATTCAACAACGGGAGCAAACGTTTCGTTTCTGTCTCGCCCTGTTCGTTGCTGTTGGTCTCCTCGTACGCAGAGACGAGCTTTGAGCTTCATAATGGATCCATCTGGGAATCTCTTGCGACGAAAGACCCAAGTTGAAGGGATGATTTCGTGGTTGATTGCCATTGACCGAGGAACCACGCGGAATGTCTTCTTGTCGAGAAGCTGTTCGATTTCAGCGTTCATTGCTTTTCGCCATGTGACTCGTTCGTTTAGGTCAGGGCAGTTCAGGACGTCGGCAAGGGATGGATGATCGTCGTCATGCGCTTTGGCTTGGAGAATGAGAGGGTCCATATCGTAGATTTCGTTGAGAGTCGGACTGGTAGACGCTTCCAGTAGGATCTGGTAACGGCTTGGGATGTCGAAGTTGTCGTTGATGTCCCAATTGAGGTTTTGGAAGAAGAGTGGTGATGTCTGTGGTCGAGGTCCGCGCCCGCGGCAGAGAGCATGAATGCGATGAAAGACGGTGTTGCGAGAGGTTGCTTCGTTCTGGCGGTAGCGAGCGGGTCTGCGAATGCGTCGTCCGGATCGAGATCGTCTGACTGGAGAGTTGTCTTCGACCGTTGGTGGCTCTGGCTGTGGCATGCCAGTGTTGTTGTCATCATCAAGGGAAGGATCTGGTGGTGGTATGCCGGCGTTGTCGTCCTCGTCGCCGCTGTCCACTTCGGTGCCAGGCGGTAGATCATGGATGCTTGTATCGGGTGATGTGCGAGGGACGAATCCGTCGTCGTCATTTCCGATGATTGTTGCCGGCGGATGAATGAGCGGAGGCATGCGTGGTTCGGGGCGATGCTGGCGATTCCATTCTTCTCGTTCTTTGTCGGTCATGAATTCGGGATCTCCGTCAGGCAGAGGTCCGTCAATTTCTTCATCGTGGTCTTCGGCGTAGTTATCGCTTTCGAAACGGATGATGTCATGCCAGTTGGGGTCGATGTCGTCTTCTCCGTCGTCGGTTGTTGCGATGGTAGAGAAGCGTTCGTCGAAGGCGCAGTGATATTGGCTGCTGATGTGGCCAGTGCGAGGATTGAGGATGGATGCGACGGTTGAGGAGAACTCGCGGTTGAAGCCAAGGAATTGGCCCATCCGCGCTCTTGCTTCCCATTTTGGAATCTTGTTTTTGTCTTGGAGGTTCTTGTGCAGGACGTATACTGGGCAACCCCATACGCGCGATCGCTGGAGCATCACACAGCTGTCATCAGATCCCGTGAACTTCGCCATGGGAGAGCTGTTGGAGTTTCGCTGCGGAATGTGGTTGTATGTCCAGGTGGCGTAGGTGACTGCGAGTGGCCAAAGCTCGACATCGAATTGATCGGGCCAGTGGAGGCTGACGTGAATGAGCATTGCTCTCGCCCTGTTCATGATGACTCGGATAGCGACCTCTGCAGCTCCATTTTGATGGTGCGCTCCTTGCGACGCAAACCGGATGCTTTGATTGGCAGTCATCGATTCGCGGAAGGCGCGGGAGGAGAGAGACCCTTGGTCCGTATGGTACATCTTGATGGACACGTTGCTCTGGCTGGCAATGTACTCGAAGTCGTTCTTGGCTTGGATGGTATCGTGTGCGCCGAGAGATGCCTGATGGAAGGTATGGATGAACCCGCTGTAGTGGTCATAGAAAATGGTTCCGCCAACATATTTGCTGGATACGGGTTCGCGCCCTTTGGTGTGTTCGAGGCGTCCTTTCACTGCAACGTGGTAGTGATCCACAGAGACGAGGTGGCCTGGTTTGGTTGCGTTTGGAGCAATTGGACGTTGGTCTTCGGATGGATGTGAGGTTCTTGTAGGTATTGGTCGACGCTTGGCCGTTGCGATGGCGCAGGCTTGGCAGAGTGGGTTGATGCAGTTGGCAGGTCCCTTTCCTCGCCCTGGAAGGCAAGGGGTCTCAATCCATCTTTGCGCAGGTCCGGAGAGACGTCTTACTCTGCGTGTAAGTCGGTAAAGTTGTTTCACATGATCCATTCCGAGATGTCCGAAGCGTTGATGATCCAGTAGCAGCTGTTTCTGATTTGCGGTGAGGTTCTCGTTTGCAGGTGACAGGACGGATGGAAGAGCGTGGGTGATTTGGCACTCAAAACAAGCGTTGGACTTGCATCGGCAGGGTATTGCATCCGGTTTGTCTGCGAGTTGGTGTTGAGGATCGCGCGCCAATGCGGTCGGAATATTCGTGAATGGATGGATAGGACAGTTCATTACGCTGCCATCCTCCAACTCGAATGAGAAGGATTCCGTGTCTCCGTAATAGGGTTGGCGATCGGTCTTGATGCTGTGGTATTGAGCGTAGGCTTGTGGAGAGAAGAGGCGGATGTGTGCTTCCTCCACGTAATGGGCTCTGGTTCGGACAGGTGCGATGTTTCCATTCAGGGATAGCACTTGCCATTGGACGGTGCCTATGCCAGAGATTTGAAGTTTGCCGCTTGCTGTTTGGATGTCCCCGAAGTTACCGAGATGTGGTCCTGTTATGAAATCCTCCTTTCGATATGTCATGGAGAATGAGCACCCAGTGTCGAGGATGATGGGACACATGGCGCGCTTGTTGGTGAGACCGGGAGTATGGTAGTGACGGGAGACGAGAACGTCCATGAAGTTCGGTGCTTTGGATGCTTCATAGGCAGTGGAGGCCAGATAGGAGATGGCTTGCACCTGTGATCGAAGTTTATCTGACTGAAGGGTGAAGAAAGATGGAGTGATCGAAAAGCAGTGCTTTGGTTGAGACGGAGGTAGAGACATTGCGCGTTGTTGGGCATCTGCGGCAATGCGTCGGTTCATCATGAATGAGTCAAACTCATCATGGAATCCGGAGAGATGAAGGAAGCGAGCTGGTAGCGGGTCGTTCTTGCGTGCGTGCTCGTCGTTCCATCCGTCGCCAAAGAGCAGTCGATTGTAGTCGAGAGGCTGGTGTTTGTTGCAAATGCGTTGTGGGTGTTTCCAGCGATCGGTAGTGAGAGTTGAGAGGAAGAATAGTGTCGTCGATGGGATCATCACAGCGGATAGAAGGAAGAGACGACTCCAGAAGCCCATCCTCATACGTTGCGTAGAGGCGAAAATGGTCGGTGGTGCTTTGGAGCAACAGACTCGATGGTTCTTGCGTCCGCGCATGATGTTGACGTGGTTGAAGGTTTGGTGACAGTTGGCGGATAATGCCAGGACGTATGGTGTGAATGTGGATGCGAGCAGGTGCCAGAGGAGAGATGGGAATAGCATGATCGGACTTACGACAATGAAAGCTGCCTTTAAAAACCCTCTTGTTCAGAGAATCTCAAAAGCTTGCGAGTTTCGTCGTCATTCCCCTTTGGTTCCACTTGTTTGTTGGAGTTGTTTGAGGATCCCTTTCTACCTCGGCCGCGACGGTTGCGTTGGCGAGAGACGAAGTCGTCGTGTCCGTCGGTTGGATGGTTGCCCCATCGTTTGCAGGTTTCATGGTCACACCAGTATTCAGTCTTGCCGTGGGTGGTGCGCTCGTGTGCCTCGCCCTGCTTTGGAGGCGTGTAGTCGATGGGCTGACCTCCACGGTCATGGGAAGGTCGGCTGCGTCCTGAAGAGTCCTTGACGTTGGTGTTGGCTTTGCTCCTGATGCCTCTGAATCGGGTGTTCTTGGATTTGGTCGGAGCAAACCATATCTCTTGATTGATGAGGCTGGTGTACTTCTTCAGAGCCATTTCGAGGATTTGCTCCCAAGTGAAAGGGTCATTGCCAGTTGCGTCGAGTGCAGCTTCACGCATGTTGAAGTAGTCAACGAAGGGCTTGTTTGTGCAGGTTCTGATAACTTTCAAGAGCATGTCGTTCATGTCGGCTGGAATCCCAAGCGGTGAGGCTTTGATTCGATGGATGGCTGCTCTCATGATCTGGCAGAACGTTTCGATGTTTTGGTGTTTGATGTTGGTCATCCTGAACTGAGCGATCTTGTTCGTGATGGCTCGAGCAGTTTCAGATGTTGTCCTTGCGGCGATGCATTCCATGAAGTAGTAGGCCATTGGTCCTGTGCGGAGCTCCTCCGGGATCTGTTGCATGCGAGCAGCGATGGCTTCGGTGAGGGAGTCGTCACAAGAGGAAAGGATGAGCTCAAGCGACCATTGGAGGTTCTGCTGATTGACTTTCCCTCCGAAGAGAGAGTAGATCTCGGTAGAACGGAGTACAACTGTCAGGAATCGGGTGTTGTGAAACACCGAATTGCCGCACCTCCCAAGAATGTGGAGTCGAGCATTGTAAAATGCTACATTACCGCACCTCCCAAGAAGTCAAGAGTCAGGAGTCGAATGTCATGATATGATACATTACCGCAACTCCCACCTGTGGATCTTTGTGACAGAAAAATGTGAGCTGCACGTGTTTTGTGATGGAGAACGACACGTGCCGAATGCGAACCGGACTATGGTGTCCGTGACCTCAATGCAGGAATACCAATCACACGTGTATGTCGCAGGGGGCAGGGATGTTGGAATCGTGACCAACATCACGATACGAGCGACTACGGCCCCCATGTCGCAACCAATGAAAAAGAGTACTGGAGGAAGGCCAATGTCACGAAGTGTGAGATGGCCTGTGAACGAACCAGTGATGACGAACTTCCAGGAAGCCGGTGAAGTGATCGGCGAAGTAATGGGAAAAACGATCGGAGAAGCATCGGAGATGATCGGAGATGATCGGAGATGTGTGATGATGAGGAGCTGAATGAGCTCCCATCCAGGGTGCTCCTGTGACGAATGGGAAATCGTGATCTGATCGAATGGCCCGAGCTGTGTGACGCCTACGACTCGGCGATGTCTATGCTAACGAAACTATCGGTAGAGGGCAGGAGATGGAATATCTGAGATGCATGATGAGATGCATGATGAGATGCACGATGAGATGAACCAATACTGCAAGATGAGATGTACATGGAGTACATGCTGCATGACATGATGAAGCAGGAGGACAGCACTGCATGAGCAAGGGCAAGACTGTGTGCTACTGTGGATTATGTATGCTTTGGCAAATGGAATTGAAAGTGATGAAGATGTTGTACTCACAGTTCCAACAATACAATAACAGGAATAGGTAACCAGATACTACTACTAGAGACTGGGGTACCCCGGATTTCCAACACGTTTCGAAACGTTATGATTGAAATCCAACGTTTCCACCACCACCAACACTAGCCAACATCACCATCATCGACATGACCACCATCTACACTCAAGACCATCGCGAGTAATGGTCGCCTGTGTGAAGAGAGAGGAGAGCAAGCCGCTCTGGAGCATGATGCTCCTTGCCAATGGATGCCAAGATCGGCATGGTAACCCCCACACGAACGACGATATCAAGACGATGATGATGATCGAATCGAGCACCACCGCGAGTCCACCAGCAGAGTGGAGACCGCAGCTGAGGCAAGTACAGACACTACATGTATTGCTGAAGCAAGGAGGCGCTCAGAACCCACGCATTGGAAGAACTGTCCATGGTCATGGGACCATGAAGTCGAGGAAGGCATGGAGACCTTCACGGCTGTGTTGGAGTACGAGAACGAGCTGTACGCAAGAAGAGATTCGGACGCAGCAGGCCACGCTCTCGGATGCATCGGATTCAGCACACTGCGCCATGAGGGCGAGACAGCTGACGGAGCTCAACAAGATGCAATTGAGGAAGCAATGAGAGCTTCCAACCTACCCTGCAAGAATGGAGCTGCCTCATCAGCACTCGGTCGATAAGGAAGCCGAGATGAACGAGGAGCAACACAGATCGCTGATGCTGAACGTCTGTGCGCATGGTGCGCGCGACGCAATCGAGCACGAGCATGCAGGCAGGGATGATCAGGTAAAGGACGACCAAGATCTACGCAGGCATGGGCATGGCCCATGATCATGATCATCTCAAGAGTGACGCGAGGAGCAGCAATGGAAAGCATCGAGATGATCACGTGGCACCGACTGCCATCGTGTGATACATGCTCGAGGGCTGGCTGCGATTCCTACTGTGAGATGATCGAGGAGGTAAGAATGCAATCTACCAGCCATGAATTGGCGACAACAACGAGAATAGCAACACAGGAAGTGTGTGCTTCAACGAGAAGGGAAAGCGCTGGAACAAGCTGGACGGGAGGTCCTTCCGCGCTTCGATCCCAGGCTCAATACAAAAGACGAGGAACAGGAGGTATCCTTGCCATCAACGAAGATGATGATTCAAGACCTCTACGAAGCCATGAGCCTCATCTACGACCGCCACCGTATCAAACACGGTTATAAGTGCGCACGAGGCAACGGCAGTGAGAGAGTGAGAAAGATAGATGACACTGACAACGGATCGGTCGGTTCAGGAGCAGACGTCCTAACCGCGATGCCCACGATAGTGAGATGAAGGAAGCCAGGTCGGTCAAGGTCGCAACAGACAGGATGGAAGGGATGGATGACATCGCTCTCATCACAAACTGACGAGCCGATGTCCATGCCCATCAACGAAAATGTGGTCGGCATCAAAAATGTGACCAACACGAAATTCGTGGCCATCACCGAAATCGCGAACAACGACCAAAATGTGACCATGTGAAACTACACGATGATGCGCGACGACAACGCGATCACGAACAACATGGCACTCGTAACAATCAACAATGATGGGGTTTCCGACTTCGACAGCGGAACACCAGTCAACGACTGCGAGTGGACCAGGGAGGAGATAGCCGAGTACACTCCAGGAGTGTATAGCTACTACGGGTCTACGAACGATCACGATGGAGTTGATCAACAGACAACCCTTTTCATCCGAGAATGAAGAGGAAGACGGCAACGCCAACTACAATGAAGGCGAAACGAGTGATGAGGAGCGCAGAGGACTGCTTGTGGATGCAGGTCCGATCTGCCTCTTGGTTCGATACTCGTTGAGCAGCATGGCGTCTGCCACCGATGTGCGCGTCGAGCTTTCGATGATCTGCTACGAAGCAATCAACGAATTCGAGAGTCGACTGTGCAGATGAGTGCACCCATGCGGGTTGCACTACATGATGCATAAGCACTACATGATGCATGAGATTGGCGTGCGGAGCGCACTCGACATGGCTCGCAATGTGTACGCAATCAACGACATGCTGGAGAACAGCAGCTTCACTTCCGATCCAACAGACGCTGATTGGATACAGAAGTCGCATGCAAGCGGTATGGACCGCACAGTGAACCTGGTGATGACCAGGATCCTAATCACGATGAACGTGACATGGATGGATACGTCATGTGAGCAATTCGAGAGTATTGAGAATGCCAGCAGGTCAGTACTGACAGACCTGGAAGATGACGACTCTACTTCAGGGAATGATTACCCCAGATAGACGAGTAACTTGGGAGCGACGTGCGGATACCATCTGAAGCATGGAGACCGACGACGCTGATCAGAGCAGAAGAGCCAGAGACGATACAGATACAGAAGACGCTGCTCGAGGGCAAGATGACTTGCTACCTGCCCAAGGGGATGAACCATCGGACAATGACGACGACGATGAATCCGGAAGGGACGATGAGACGGGACGAGACGATTTGGTCGAGAACGCACCAAACACAGTCCCAATTGCAGAACCTGTCATGCACATGCCAAGGATTCTGAGTGCTCTCGAGGGATACTACGATATGCCCACTCCGAAGGAGGAGCAAGAACTTGGATCAAGTGGAGAATCAGAGTCAGAAGATGATGAGGGGTATGAGACCACTCGAAAGATGACTACCACACTACCGGCGACAGGAGGACCCAACATTCACACAGAAGGGTCAACATTCAACAGAGATATCGCAGGCATGACGATTGACACCACTCATGAGAGGATGAGCCTGGGTGACTTCATCACTGCGAACCTAGCATTGAGCTATCAACAGAACAGAGAGGGATCCGAGCAAGCAAATGTCGCAATGATGCTGGATCCAACCACAATTGACGAATGACGGGGTCATGTGGATCCCGAGAAGAGCAATGAATGGTGGGAGGCCATGATGGTATGGTTCAGTGATATAGCCATGACATGAGCATGGCAGATGATCAAGAAGAACCAGATGCCGAATGATCGGCGAGATACTGCGAGCACAGATATGAGATCGATGTGCGATGAGAATGAGATCGATGAGAGAGAGACACGAATCTGGAAAGGATACAGCTATGAGAGTGCGAGCCATGAACGGCGGATTCCAGATACAGTGAGTCAAGACGCATCGATATGCGATCAATGAGAGAGACGCGGGCATGTCGGATGAAGAATCGAATGACAGAGCCGGAAGGGAGGAACCTCAGATGAATGGAGGATGAATGGCAGGAGGCCACCAACAACTCCCATGACGAAGAAGCTGCAGCATGATGAATCGATGCTATCCAGAAGAGGATGAAGGCGATCGACAGCGTGGTTGCAAGGCAACACGACGACAGAGTAGGCAGCGGACCACAATGTACCAATACCCAACGAGGGTGACGAACGAAGCATCAGAATCAGGAGACGACGATGGCTACGCAACCGCACAGGAGACGATGACCGCTCCAGTGGCAACAGACGGACCCAACTTCGAACAAGGCGGGTCAATCATCAACAAGGACGTCGCAGGCATGAGGATCGATGCTATCCAATGGAGGATGAGAGTGATCGACTTCATCGCTGCGAGTCAGGATGTTGAGAGCGAACGCGACGGCGAGAGAGATTCGAGCACATCAACACTGGAATGATGCCGAGTCTATATGCGCCTGAGGAATGCCAGGATCATGTGGATCCTGACGAGCGAAAGGGACGAAGTACAAGTGACTCGGAGACAAGCCGCTGAAGGCACGGACCTCGAGTACTATCCCATGAGACCAGTGGCGAGGATGCCACGGATGATACGCGGCTTGGCACCGCACAACCACGCGCCAGAACACCACTCCGACTCAGATTCAAGCAGTGGAGGTGGTGAGTCAGCTGAGGAAGCAGAGAAGACCCCAGCAACCGCGAGAGAGGGAATGAGACGTCCGAGCATGCATACACGGCTATGATGCTGGACCCCACCACATCCGAAGAATGCTGGGATCATGCGGATCCAGCGAAGCGAAGTGAAAGAGATGGCAGGAGGCCATCAACAAGGAGTTCTACGAAATGATCAGAAGAGGAGTCTGGCAGAAGATCAAGATGAGCGAGATGCCGAGGGATCGGCAGTGAGTGAAGATGAAGTGGGTCTTCAAGGAGAAGAGATCTACATGCAGTGTCCCAAGGGAAAGGAACACGAACCGAATGAATGCCTGTCGCTGAAGAAGACCATCTACGGGTCGGTGCAGAGCGCGAGGCAATGAAACGAGGAGCTTGCGAACACATTGACCAAGCTTGGCTCCTGGCAGAGCAAGGCGGATCCATGTCTGCTAATCCGGAATCGGGAAGGGAGCCTCATCCTCATCAGGACGTGCGCCAACGATCGCCTGTGCATCGGAAGCACACGCGAGCTGAAACAATCGGTGAAGAACAACAAGGGAGAGCGATTCGGAATCAAGATCGAGAATGGTCTCGAGGACTACTTGAATTGCCGCATCGGATCCAATGAGAGCAAGACCAACCGCTGAGTGAACCAGCCACTCATCATTCAAGAGGAACAACAAAGATTCAAAGAGATGGAACACCTGGCATACATGGCCAAGGGATCCAGAGGAACAATGAAGCACCCAAAGTCGATATGGATCGACACAGCAGATACCACAGTGGTGTGGGTATGCTGCTATACCTGGTGAAGCATTCGAGACCAGACATTGCGAATGCCATCCGAGAACTGACGAAGGTGTTGGATGGGCCAACGACCACAGCATACGAGGAGATGCTGAGAGTGACGAAGCTCGTGTCGGACACGAGTATATGGATTGAGGATGGAGAGACCTGTGGATGCGATGGTTGACAACATGAGAGCGATCTTCATCGCTAACAACCAACCCATCGACATCAGCCAGGGCGAGACACATCAACGAGCGCAATCACTTCATCAGAGAACTGATTGCGAACAAGGAGACGAGAGCTCGATTCGTGAAGTCAGAGGACGACATCTCTGACGGGTTCACGAAGAATACAAGAAAGGAGATCTACGATTGGCACAAGGGGAGCATCATTCAGCCCAGGTCAGCATTGGACTGAACAAGGTGGATGATATGGTCGGAACGGCAATTGGAAGGGTGTCAGGAATCGGGTGTTGTGAAACACCGAATTGCCGCACCTCCCAAGAATGTGGAGTCGAGCATTGTAAAATGCTACATTACCGCACCTCCCAAGAAGTCAAGAGTCAGGAGTCGAATGTCATGATATGATACATTACCGCAACTCCCACCTGTGGATCTTTGTGACAGAAAAATGTGAGCTGCACGTGTTTTGTGATGGAGAACGACACGTGCCGAATGCGAACCGGACTATGGTGTCCGTGACCTCAATGCAGGAATACCAATCACACGTGTATGTCGCAGGGGGCAGGGATGTTGGAATCGTGACCAACATCACGATACGAGCGACTACGGCCCCCATGTCGCAACCAATGAAAAAGAGTACTGGAGGAAGGCCAATGTCACGAAGTGTGAGATGGCCTGTGAACGAACCAGTGATGACGAACTTCCAGGAAGCCGGTGAAGTGATCGGCGAAGTAATGGGAAAAACGATCGGAGAAGCATCGGAGATGATCGGAGATGATCGGAGATGTGTGATGATGAGGAGCTGAATGAGCTCCCATCCAGGGTGCTCCTGTGACGAATGGGAAATCGTGATCTGATCGAATGGCCCGAGCTGTGTGACGCCTACGACTCGGCGATGTCTATGCTAACGAAACTATCGGTAGAGGGCAGGAGATGGAATATCTGAGATGCATGATGAGATGCATGATGAGATGCACGATGAGATGAACCAATACTGCAAGATGAGATGTACATGGAGTACATGCTGCATGACATGATGAAGCAGGAGGACAGCACTGCATGAGCAAGGGCAAGACTGTGTGCTACTGTGGATTATGTATGCTTTGGCAAATGGAATTGAAAGTGATGAAGATGTTGTACTCACAGTTCCAACAATACAATAACAGGAATAGGTAACCAGATACTACTACTAGAGACTGGGGTACCCCGGATTTCCAACATACAACGTCTTGGTCGAGCGTGAACGCGTTGTCCAGCAGATCAATGAAGGTATCGTCAGCGGCGGTTCGATCAAAGTCAAGATCCCCAGCCTCGTTCCGAGTGGATTGGATGATTTGGAATGGCTCGTACATTGAGTACATCTTGAGGCGGTTGCGGAGGTTTTCTTTGAGTCGGGCGAAGTCATAGTTCTTTTCGAGGAACTTGTTGTCATTGATGGCAGTGGTTTGGTTCACCATCACGAAGAGCGGCTCGAGAGGCTCAACGGCTTGTTCTCTGACCTTGGTGCGGTCCTTTCCTTCGAGTGCAGCGCGTTCTTCCTTGGTAATGAGGATACGGTTGTTGGCTCGGGTGGCCGCATCATCAGGATCCGCGCTGAAACGTGACATCCTTGGTTGAGTCGTGGATGAGGCCGAAACGTGGGTCGTGCGAACAGTTGGAATGGCGGTTTCACCGGTTACTGTGTCGGTGACGTCAGCAGGAATTTCGACAGTGCGATTCGTGTCAGCAAAAATGTCAGGACGAATGTTGCCAGGATCTGCGAGGGCTGACTGGAGTTCCTCAAGGGCTTGGGATTCAAAAGTGTCCAAGGTTAAGTCCAAAATATTGCCTTCTGCCGGAAGAAGTTCCGGTTCTGTCCGAAGAGGAGTTCTGTCACGCGGAAGTTGTGGTTGCTGCGCGAAGACGCCAGCTGTCTGTGTGCTGGTGTCCTGTGCAGCGCGTGTTGTTGTGGTTGCTGAAACAGAAGGAGAGGCGCGTCCGCCTGGGTCCTGTGCTGTCTCTTGAGGCGCAGGAGAAGAGGCTGCTTGAGCGGTCTCGGTCGCTGCAGGTTGTTGCTGAAGAGAGGCAAGTGTTGCGGTCTCAGGTTGTTGTTGTGCGAGAGGAGGGACGGTGATGTCGGCTGCGGTCTCGACTTGTTCAGGTGGCTGGAGAGGAGGGACGAGTGCGTCGGCTGCGGTCTCTGCCTGTTGTTGTTGTCGTCCGAGAGGAGGGACAGGATTGTCGGCTGCGGTCTCGGAGAGTGCGACCTCGGGCTCTTCTGCTAGCGAAGGCGGGTCGGAGTTGTCTGTGTCGCTGGAGGAGGTTGCGTTCGTTGTCTGTTGACGATGCGGGTCCATGAGCTTTGCGTTGTTTTGTTGTTTGTGTTGGGTGATTGCGACGGTGAGAGTTTTGTTTGTGTTTTGGTCGTTGTCGGCAATGCACATCCACACGCGGCATCGCTGTGACGGAGCGCGTTCGCCATGGTGCAGTTAGCACCGTTTGGTGCGGCAGGTGACGAACAAGCAGTGCCTGCGGTCCAGGCTCATAACCTAATTGCTACGGGCAAGTGTGTGTATGTGTGTGTGTGTGCTAAAGTTGAGTTGTGCCCATTGAGAGGGCCCATGGAAGGTCCCATGGGATTGTGAGCTTATTCTACTGTGGTCTTGACTTTGCGTCAAGTTTGCTAAATGTTGCGTGCGTCGCGGGCGCTCCTAATCGTGGCGTTGCTAACGCAGCGGCGTACTGGTTCGGGTTTGGTGTCGTATCGACCAGCTGGACTAACTCATGATAACACCACCACCACTTTCAATGCCATGGCGGCGACCATCGCCACCGCCAACGCCATTCTGGGCGTCATCACGGCTGTCTATGCCAACACCGCCACAATCAACACCACCGTCGCTGCCAGCATCATCGTGACCATCGAATGCATCGTGGACGTTGCCATGTCCGTCATGAAATAGGAGTAGTACCTTCGTGCGCGGTCTGGGGCTGCCGCCGTCAAAATGGAATGGTGGATGTAGATCTTCATGAGCAAGTTGAAGAAGTGTAGCTGAGGGTTGAATTGGATTGAGGCCTCTGATTATTTATTGTCGATGGCATGGGTGATACCAATTCAGGGTTGTTGACACAAACAGAGATACGTGTGAAACGGTTAGAACAGGGTTTTCACGCGAACGCCCGTGTCGCCCAAATGTAGTCGCCAATGAATGATATAGCGGGTCCACACGACCCGATAACCCTCATAGTCTGAATCTTTATAGCCTTTCCATTCCTGAAATGTGTTTCGTGTGTGTGATACCATAGACAAATGGAATGACTACGAGGATCACGTAGCCTGTGGCGAACAAGGCAATTCGCATGCACAAGAAGCTGCAGGAGAAGGGAGACAACCAAGCGCAGAAACCTGAGAATAGCGCAATGAAATGCCCATCATGAATAGATCTAGATGATGTCGTCGCGGATGAAAGAGATGCTGGTGAGGTATGTATCGCTAACATTCAACCGTAATTAACCGAAATGACACCATGAAACATCGTAAGTCACGAACAACCAAGATCCATTTCCGAAATATGAGGTGGAAAATACCTTCCACCTCACTCACTCGGCAAACCGATAGCACTAGTTGTAGAGTTTTTGCTGTTTTTCTGGCCAGAATGACTCGTGTTTGCATGATCCCGGGAGTATCGGCAATGCTCCCAACACTACAGTTTCTTAAACCAACGAGTGGCCAGTGGCGTGACTGGTCGCAACTCACAAAACTGAGCAACAGAGGTTTGCGTTGTTGTCGAACACCCATCATCATCTTATGGCATCACACCTGTCCCCTCTCCACCTCTATTTCCTTGATGCTAATACTTTTTCTAATTCTACTAATAGGCTTCGTTTCCTTCTCCTCATAGGCGTTTCTGCTGTGGGTCTATGTGTTGCCCATTCTGTCATGAGGGTGTTGTAGGTAAAGATACGCTTCGATCTTGGTAATGCTTGCCTGGTCCGTTCCTGCCACTGGTCACCCGTGCGCATATGGTCCCAATTGACATTTATCTTGGACATGCATAGCATATCCGCTTCGCTTCGCTTTATAAAGTCCAGGATAACTTTGTTCTGGAGTTGGCATGCAAGAAGTGGGAATTGAGAGACGTTCTGGAACACGATCCGTATTGATTCGGTGGATTTGTGTGCCATCACATCCCCACAAGCATAGTTTTTCCCACTAACTTTGGTGTGATCCTTGTCATGTCGTTAGAGTTCCGCAGCACTGACCTGTGCCAGGTCTGCTTCCGTCCTTGTCATTCTGGGTATTTTAGGTGGTTGAGCTGCCTTGGCTGTGTGTGGGTTCGTGTTCCTCCTGAAGTTGTGGCTGTTCGCTGTTGGTGCTGCCATTTCTTCGGGCGAGCAGTGGTGCCTTGTCATACTGCCTATGCCCAGTGATTCACCTACATTCGGCGTTGGTTGCTGGCTCCGCATGGTGGGCCTACTTCTTTGGATAGCCCTCATGTGTTTGATGTTGTTGTTGTTGTTGTTGGTCTTGTTGTAGTAGATGTTGTGCTCTGCACTTTTACGCTTTCTTTACAAGCTGTTACAGGTGCTGCTGACATCACTGTTGCTGGTTCTGTTGTTGCCATTGTGCTCTTTGCCGTTTCTCTTTGTTTCTTCATTGTTGTTGTTTATTCTGTTGGCTCTGTGGCTACTGTTGGTGGTGGTGATGCTGTGTGTATTGTTGGGTCCTTCGCTGTGTTCCCGCCTGTTGAGATAGTTGTCGCTGCTGTTGTTGTCGCGCGCTTGACTGAGTTGTGTTTTGGTGTCTCTGCTGTTGCTGTTCCTATTGTTGCCTGTTGATAGTGTTGGCTTGTTTTCTGCCGTTCTCGTTGGGGCTGCGCCTGTGGTTTCTTTGTTGCTGGATTTTTGCTGAGTCCCTTCCTTCCCACGTATTTACTAGTAACTCTTACTTTGTTTACTCTTGGCTTGCGTTCTGGGGGACACTGCCTGTTGGGTTGTTGGTGTCCATGAAGTCGGACCCACCTGATTCAGCATCACTGCTGTTCTTGGCCACTAACTTGGATGCCTGCTTTTCACGCGCTTCTTCGCTGCTACCATCCTTGCTATCTTCTTCACTGTCCTCCTCGCTGTCATCACTGTTGTCATCACTCATGTCATCTCCTTCTGGAACGGTATTCTCTGGGGCAGACAAGTCAAAATCCGTTTTTGCTTCGGCGGCCGTCGCGAACCTACCTGGGTTGGCAGTCTTGTGGTGGGCTGTACGCGTGATGGCTTGCGCGATGTGATCAGCTTGTTGGACCACTGATGCCATCGCAAATGTGCCTACGGTGTTGTTCTCCCCGTTTTTTGTGTGGGGGTTGCTTTCCATTTGCACTTCAAACTTCAACAGCAGGACAGGTTTCATGTTTTTGTCCTTATCCACGTATCCTTCCCACCCCACGTCCGCTGGGGTGAGCCCCACCATTTCCTCTGCATCAAGGTCAAGGAAGTTGGCACCAGCTTGGACCAGCTGCCCCATCTCCCATTTCCTCCTTGCTCCGAACGAGGCCTGTCTCCCAGTCTACTTCATAATACTGGTTCTGTGTCCACGCTTCTGGTGTGAACCACCCTTGACAATTATGGTCAAGCTTCTTGCTGCAAAAGAAGGTGAGCTTCGAAATGAGTTCCAGCGCTTCGATTCTCCGTTTGGGATGGAATACGAAGACAGTTCTGTTGCGGTCCATCCTACCTGTGTCAATCGACATGAAGAGAGCGAAGTCTGGGTTCCTGGACGATCTGAGGTTCATGATCACCTCCCTCAGGGTCAGATTCCAAATAGGCAACTCCACATCGAGCTGTCCAATCGAGTACACTCCTTGGGTTTTCATAGTCTTCTCGAATTGAACCTGGTGGGCTGCCATGGAGCTCAGACTAGCAAGTTCTCCAGGGGGTGGTGGAATCTTTGGTCCAGCGTGTCAGGCATGAACCGCATCTGCTTGTCAAGCAACTGGACCTTGTCGGCACAGTTGTTGAAGAGTTCTTTCCTGTCTGTTCGGCATTGGAACGAGCGCGACTCTCCGCACATGACGTGTGTCGCTCTCGGTCTGTTGCGGTAGTCTTCGCCTTCTACCTGGTGTTGCCCTTGCTTTCTCACAAGGTGAATCTCCTGGATCCTCAACTGAACTGTGAACTTGTTTTGGACAAGTTCGCTCATGTTGATTGCCTTGGTCAGATCATCAGTGTTGGTAGTGCTGTGGCTCCCAAACAACCAGCTGGCTGCAACGATGTTGTGCTCCTGGATATCTGACTTGCGAAAATGAATGGCTGCCATGCTCAGGGTACTGTCATTGTCGAATGCTTCAATCTTCTGCATATGAGCAACCCACAGTCTGCTGTACATCATGGATCCCGTCTTTGCATAGAGACTCTCCACAATTTGTTTCAGGGTCTCCCTTGTGGACCATGGTACATCAGCGGAGGTCCATGGACGCATTGTGTTGTTCTTATGCCACGCCATGATCTGCGCCTTCGAGTCCGCCCTGAAAATGAATGCACGAAGGGCGTTCATACTGGCAATAACCTGCACCAGCGGGGAGTCATGGCCTTCACGCGTCATGGGGAGTTGGACGTCAAAGAGCATCTTGTGGTACTTGCTGATCACATCATTCACACTGTGGAGGTCTTGCGGTTTTGGCTGCTTGTGCAGAAGCGTCACAATCTTGTGTCTTAGTTTTCACTGTTTCTTGTTTTGCCACCAGGTTGGGGGATTTCGCCTGTTCTTCTTTTTCGTTGTTCAGAGGCATGCCTTTGACCATCATGAGTGCCATCCTCACACCAATTCATGCTGCTGTCTTGTGTGTTGCCTTGATCTGCTTGGACTTCCACAGCCCTCCAGAGAATTTGTTGGAGGTGGCAACCAGTCTGACCCTCAGCTTGACCATGTGCAGGTTCATGCCTGCGGACATATTGTTGAAGTACACATCGTGAAACATGCCTGTCCAGTCATCAAGAGAGGTGCCCTCTTTCAGAGCCCTGTCCAGGTCCTTCACAAATGCCAGCACTTCATCCATAGCACCTTCTTCCCCCATCATGTGCACAAAGGGTTCAGACCCTCTGATCAGCAGGTTGCGTTCCTGGAGGATGTCATCCCATTTTTGCTCCAGCTGGTGGCTCCAAATCCAACAGTTCTCATTCTCTGTGGGACAAGTTGACACTGTCTTTTTGCTGGTGAGATCCTGGCCTGTTGCTTTCCTCCTCAACCACCTCCTCATCCGCTGTCACCACCAGTGTGACACCCTCCTCTTCCTGTACCCGCACGGGGTGTTGTCTGTTTCTTTCAGGTCCTCTGAGAGCCTCTCCCAGAGTCGTTTGTAGCATTGTTGCATGCCATGGTAAAATATGTTTTCTAGTGCAGTTTCTACTTGTTCTACGTAAATTGCACTGGTCCTACGTACGTCTTCAACTGTGGGACGGTCACAAGACTGTAGGTAGAATGCACTATTTTTCCGAGTGTTTCCCATGTCTTGGCTTTCACAGAAACCAACAGTGGACTCACCAGACCCAGGATTTGTGGCAAA
Organism: Craspedostauros australis; assembly: GCA_026770025.1. NCBI lineage: Eukaryota > Bacillariophyta > Bacillariophyceae > Mastogloiales > Achnanthaceae > Craspedostauros > Craspedostauros australis. Next base: position 127,786 of record JAMXDE010000052.1, on the reverse strand, counting down.
GGTTTGGAGGCATTCGTTGGAATTCTGTTTTAATTTCCCAAACCCCAACAGCAAGAAAAGACCGTCACCAAGAAAAGAAACACAACAACACGACAATGGGGAAACAAAACAACACTCTGTGAGAACTGCCAAAAGTCATGGACGGCACTGCATCAACCACCAGTCCAATGCCAGATCCAAGCACATCAACGGAACCGCCATATAAATCTTGGTGGATGGGCAAGAGGGAGCTATCAGAGCGGTTCATTTGAATCAGCGATAGTGAAAAGAGCGAAACGTGCAAAAATGCGTCAAAAATGCATGTTGGGTACGGGCTGTGTGTGGACGATACAAGCCATTTAAACAACCATGGATGGGCAAGACGCATCAAGGGGATCAAGATGAAGGGTACTACGAAGTTTGAGGCTGAAAGAACGCCTGGAGGGTGTCGATGGAGGGGAACAAGTGGAGTGCAAGAGTTTTTTGGGTGGTGACAAAGCACCCATCATGTGGCTTTGCTGGTGTGGTGGCGCATGTGAACATCCACCACACCTCCAACCCACCCATACAAGATGTGTTAATCATCAAGTCAGGAATGGGGTTGGAGAAGTGGGGATCGATTACATTGAGTGGAAGAGGTTGAAACCAACCAAATGCTGCAGTCGCATTTTTTCGACACGAAGAAAAACTGACGATGGCATCAGCGTCGGGATGGATAAGAAATTGGAGATCCATCTTGAGGCGTTTTGGGGTGCGTCAACGTGTCACCAGTGAATCAGGGATCAAGGTGTGCTGCGTGGGGGGAACAGAGATGGATGTGAGAGGGAGATATGATCAGATGAAGCAGCTGCCTTCGGACCGTCCTTCATTTTCAAAAATGTTGGATTTCAGGTATGGGCTGCCAACGTGCGTTGAAGGGAGATCTGACGGTGCATGCTTGTCAGGGATGGATACATATGGGGTATATGGAGACAATGAGACGCGCAGGTGGTCGAAACGAGATGGTTATGGGCATCATCTTGGATGGCAAAGTGATGGCACCATGGTGCCATTCAGAGTTTTGTGGCACGCACAATCCCACGTTATCAACAAAAATGCTGTTAAATTTGAAGTTAATTTTAATTTAAGTTCAATATTCCTATACATCGCAAGTTATTTGTTCACATGGTACATTTAGTTTTAATTGTGAATGATGTGGTGTTGCGATATAGCATCATAAGCACTTTTTGGGATGGATTGCATTTTTGCTCTAGACTGGACTACGCAACACGACTAATCCCACGTTGGAGGGCAAAAAACTCTACAACTAGTGCTATCGCTTTGCCGAGTGAGTGAGGTGGAAGGTAAGACGGCGTTGTGCGTGACAGATAAAGATCTATAACTTTTGAAGCAAAGGTCGGATGAAGACCATTGTTATATGTACAAGATCGTACGGTGGTATCGATTATGTTTTTGTATAGAATATCAGTATACATGTTTTTGACAATCTGAGTCACGACAAGGCGAGAATGCAGAATCGTTCGCTGCCACGGGTCATAAATGTCCAGAAGTAGTGGCCCAGTGACAATTCTCCAAAGCGGAAGATGTGTCGGCCAGCGAACACCGCGGAAAATGTGAGGTGAACATGTCTGTGAGATCTGCTCAGAGGGTTCACTTGGAGATCTGCTCAGAGGGTTCACTTGGAGATCTGCACAGACAGTTCACGTGGAGATCTTCACGCGAAACTTTCAGTTCCTGTTGAGGCAATGAAGTCCCACCAACCTCTCCGTTGGCCGCTCAATCCTGGCTGTTCGGCGCCTGCTGGCCGCAATTGGAGGTGACGAAGTTGGTGATTTCGTCGAAGAGGCACTCGCTTGTGTCAGAGGCAACTGCTTGCCATCGCTCGTTTCTCTTTTGTCCAGAAACAAGAAGCAGACAGAGAAGTTTGGCGATGCCTCTGCACACCGATACACAGGCAAACAAGGCAACAAACACACAAGGCAACAAACACACAAGCCAGCCACTGTGGAGCAGAGTTGTCGTATGCACGAGCTTTGATACACACGGATAGCAACAACTGGATCCATCTCTTCCTTGCACCCTGCATCCCCTGAATGCTGCTGTTCTCATAATTCGGCACAACAAAGCAACACAGACACAGACACGCATTCGCACCACATCAATTCGCACCAACACGCACCAACAACCATGCCGATCATCAAGAAAGACATCCTCGCTCTCGTCGTGGCTCAGAGCCTCGTCTCCAACGGCGTCGACGCGGTGCTGAACACCAACAAGAAGGCAGTCGCAGATGACAAAATCGACGCCAATGCCAACGCCGCCAAGGCGAAGCTCCTGGAGTTGACAGCCAACGACAAGAGGAAGGATGCCAACATGCCAAACTCGCAATCGCACTCTCACCTGCACTCTCACTTGCTCTCTCACCTGCACTCTCATGATGGAAAGGTCAAGACCACAACTAACAAGGTCGCAGACAGCACCCGCCGTCCACGTCCTTCCATCTCCACCAACATCAAGGACAAGCACGCCGATCTCGGTCGCCTTCAAGCCCAAGATGCGTCCAGCGATGAGGATGAGCATGCATCGCACGAGCACAGCTCTCTGTCTGTTGGAATGGAGACAGACGAGGCTCACGACGCCAACAGTCGTCAGCTCAAGTCCTCGAAATCCGCCAAATCGGCGAAGTCCTCGAAATCGGCCAAGTCCTCGAAATCGACCAAGCCCCCCGAGGTGCTCGAGCCGTGCTTCGCTGGAACAGCCGAAGCCGTCACTGCCAATTGCGCGGCCGAAGATGCCGGCTGTTGCGAAGCTTCGGTCAACGCCACATCCCCTGCATGCTCTTGGAGCAGTGGCAGCTCTGTGACCGTCTGCCCCGACTCCTGCAATGGCGAGCAAGCTTGCTTCTTCAATCCCAACATCACGACGACCATCCAGATTGCCTCCTACTCTTGCAACGGTGACAGAGCCTGCCAGTACACCGCTGTGTCTGTGCCCTCCCGTGCTTGCAACGGCGAGGCTGCTTGCGAGGAGAACTCTGGCACTGTCGCCGATGACGCTTGCAATGGTGACGAAGCTTGCTACCACAACTCTGGCACTGTCGCCGTTGACGCTTGCAATGGTGACAAAGCTTGCTACGAGAACTCTGGCACTATCGCCGACGACGCTTGCAATGGTAGCCGTGCATGCGAGTACAACGAGGGGGTCATCGGCAAGGGTTCTTGCTTCGGATACTCGGCTTGCTACGAGAACTCTGGCACTGTTGCTGATGACGCTTGCAATGGTACTGAAGCATGCGAGTACAACGAGGGGGTCATCGGCAAGGGTTCTTGCTCCGGATACAAAGCTTGCTACGAGAACTCTGGCCCTGTCGCCGATGACGCTTGCAATGGGAATAATGCATGCGATAACAACGAGGGGGCCATCGGCAAGGGTTCTTGCTCCGGAATCATCGCTTGCTATGATAACGGTGGCGACGTTGGTAGTGGCTCATGTATCAATACGACGGCGTGTTACGGCAACTCCGCGAATGTCAGTGACGGCTCCTGCATCGGCGAGTCGTCCTGTCAGCAAAATACCGCCGATGTGGACGAAGGATCGTGCTTCGGCAATTACGCATGCTACTTCAACGACGGAGCCGTCACTTCTAACGCATGCATTGGTGAACGCTCTTGCGATTCAAATTATGGCAACATTGGTGAAGGCTCCTGCCATCTTCAGTACGCTTGCGAAAGAAACAGGGGGAACATTGCGAAGGACTCCTGCATTGGAGAGAGAGCCTGCAACGACAACTCCGCGACCGTCGCATCGTACGCGTGCAACGGCGACGGTGTTTGCTATGAGAATCGCGGTGCCGTCGGTCAAGGTTCCTGCCAACTGGAAAACGCATGCAAACAGAATGAAGGTAACGTTGGCAACTACTCTTGCATTGGAGAAGAAGCCTGCTACGACAACTCTGAGTATGTCGCATCGAACGCGTGCAACGGTACCCGCGCTTGTTACAATAATGTTGGTTACATTGGCCAAGGCTCCTGTCATGGCGAGTACGCTTGCGAAACCAACTACGGTTACATCGAAGCGGGGTCATGCCAAGGACAAGAAGCTTGCTACAAGAACTACGGTTACATCGAAGCGGGGTCATGTCAAGGACAAGAAGCTTGCTACGAGAACTACGGTTACATCGAAGCGGGGTCATGCCAAGGACAACGAGCTTGCTATTTGAATACCGGCGGCGTCCACCAAGACTCCTGCGTGGGCAAGAGCGCTTGTGAGAGCAACAGCGGGAACATTGCCGAAAACTCTTGCGAAGGAACACAAGCCTGCGCTTTCAACAGAGAATACGTCAGCGCCAGGTCTTGCATCGGAGAGCAAGCTTGCGACTCCAACTACGGCGAGATCGGGGCGGATTCGTGCAAAATGTCCCAAGCGTGCTACTTCAACTACGGCGAAGTTGGCAATGGAGCTTGCCTTGGTACCAGGGCATGCTATGGCAACGTGGATCCCGTGGCTGACGGAGGCTGCATCGGCGATTATACCTGTTCCGCGTAGATAAGAAGTCATCACACAGGGTGGATCGTAGGGTAAACTCCCTTTCTCCACAAGAAGTGATAGCAATTGTTTTTCTCATCAATTCCGATGCTCGTTTGTGGTAGAGAAAGAGAGAGAGAGAGAGAGAGCATGGTCTCCCTGTGCATTACTGTACGACAACTCGTGTCGAGGATGTCGTCGCTCCTGTGACCATACGTAGTCGCAGAGCAGCTCTTCGTCTGTGGGCTTTGCTCTGATCGGACGGAAAGCCCCAGTTGCCGCATGACGACTGAGTCGAGCATGCATCGTCGCAGCACAGCGGTCACACCTCACAATCTGTCGTCTTTGTGTCCTTGGATGTGCCTGAAACAAGCCGGAGCATCGCCAGTGCGCGCCTCCCGCAACGAACGTGTTGTGCACTTGTGACGCCATTTTGCGTGGTTGTTTGTTGTGACATTGGTCGTGTATCGCCGTTGGCGGGCAGATTTCAACGGAGATGAGGTTTGTTTCTTGCGCGCGAGAACAAGTTGATGTCCGAGGATTTGATAGCGGCATGCCAAGTACTGGCGACGATACGTGTGTTACACATGAACTTGCCGGGTGGGATTTCTCAGACAAACTTCGCACAAATCCTGTTGTTCGGTGATCGTTTCGCGGAGTGTTCGACTGCGTGTCTCCGTTGAGTTCACTGACGGTTAACGGTGACAATTTGACGTTGCGATGCCGGCTCTTCTGCAATCGCGGTCCATTCAGTCATGGGTAGAGCTATGGCTGTCCTGTGGGACTGGTTGAGTGGAATGCAAGACTCCTCTGTTGGCTCCAGCCTTCTCTCAGACTCTCTAGTTTTGCGAGGATAGCATTCCGAAACGGAAGGATTTTGATTGTTGGAGCTGGGGTCACAATGACCCTATTCTTGTCGCGTATCCAAGACCATATTAATGTCAAGGAACTACCATGACAATATCCTAATTAACGAAGGACACGGCGTAGGACAGATACTTGAGGCTTAAAGTACTCAACGACAACATCATCCATGTTCGGATGGAATTGGAAACAAGGACTCCACACGAGATAGCAACCGGTTGGAGTGATTTGGACAGAAAGCGCCTCTCCAGGGAACGACTCACATCATCACCCAACACGAACAGCAAGAACGCTTGTGCAGGAAACAGAGAGAGGTGCAGTGAGTGAAGGCAGCACAACAAAGCTTGTGATAGATCAAGGGTGGCACGACAATGGCACATGACTGGACGAGTTCTGCACATCAACACCGCCAACAAGAACAAGAACAACAAGAGAGACAAGACAACAACCATCCTCGTCCTTGTCTTTAACTTTGTTGCGATTGTTGCCTTCGACGTCTATTGTTGAAGTGGGACGAACCGTCCTCATACAAGCCACACCACAAGCCGTACCACGCACAGCGACATTGAGCACAAGTTGCGACCACGAACATCAGGCGCCATAGCATACCACAGTGTATCACACGAGTGCGTGAAGCAAGGACGTCTCTGGTTGCGTCGCTTGCGTGGGGTACCTGTTTGGTTGGGTGATCGAAAGGGTTCGTGAGCACAACGACACCGCTTACCACCTGCTCTGCCAGATAGCGCCACGAGACTTTTGGGGAGAGGCACAACCCTCCCCAACACGCAGGCGTTCATCGCCCAACGACAACAATGGATTCCAGCACGGCACCATCGTCAAGCCGGTCTCTGGGCATCGACGAGCTGTTGGGTCATGATTCGCAGCAGCAGAATTCACAAGAGCAGTTCGATCCTCATTTGCCACCAGCCTTTCGTGCCTCGTTCCACAACAGCAGCCGACGATCCATTGAGAACAGCAGTCCCAAATCCAGAGCACAGGCCAGCCGCATGACCAACGACAAGAGCGCATCGTTCGAACTGCATCTGAGTCCGACGACGAAGCCGAATCTGCGCGACGATCGATCATCATCGACAACGGCGGCCATGTCGGATGTCGTCGAGAAGGACGTGTCGGCGCAACCCGAACAGAAGTCTTTGTTTTGGACGCTGTCGTCGCCCGTGAGCAAGCCATTGACGTATGGTGCTGCCACCAAGTCGTCGCCTGTGCAAGACACAAGCAAGAGCACTGTCGTGCGCAAGCAATGGAAACCATAATAGAGCTAAACTAGTAACCACCTTAGCGAGAGAGACTACGAATCATCCGACTCGTCAGCATTCCAGTAGATCGAACAGACACTTCGCCGAACCCCACGTTTGGAGACAGATCCAGAACCTTGAAGCAGATCTTCGGAATTCGTGTCAGGGAACCATTGGGGTTCCGATAACCAAGTTTCTGACACCCGCCATCGCCAAAATGCCGACGCACGGAACCGAAGCCACAACAACGAGCATCACCGCCCATTGTCTCTCACAGAACCCAGACGACGGATCTCGACCCACGGTACTTGGGCTACACAACCCACACGCATTGTCATACAGGACATCACAGGAGATTCCCCTCGAAGAGAAGAACCATAGCACTAATCTCATAATCCGCACGTTTCTTCACCATCTACCAGTATTCTAAATTGACTACTTGTGGAACAGAAGACTCTCGTCCGGATCGCTTGCCAGTCAAGCCTCTGCCTACAGCTAAAGAACAGCCAACAAGACAACAGCCATTACGTTTGGGCTCTATTAGATTAACAGTCGCAAAAGATTGTCAAGCTCTTAGACCTCTGCAAGATGACCGTCACCAACCGCCTCCAACTCTCCAACCGGCCACCTCCCAAGAGGAGCCCAGGAGACAGGACCGAAGCCTTCGAGACCCTTCCCGCGGACCCGAAGGACCCAAGCCTCTCTGCCATCCTTGATGGCACGCCAGGCTATCCAACAGCCGGGCCATCTTTGCTCTCCTTCACAGAGATCGGAGCCAACTTCATCGAGGTCACCTTCCAACACCCCATCATCGTGGATGCATGGAACCGAAAGGAAAGAACCAACGAAACCGAAGTCGTGCGCCACGTCCACAAGACTACCTGGAACGCGTTCACGGAACTCAAACAGGAGTTTCGGATCAGCATCGAAACCGCCATGATCTTTGATCTCTTCCCAACCAAGACCCTCGCAGAAGAGAAGACCATCTCCCAACTGTTGATCACCATCCATGAAGAAGCCACCGACATGAACCCGGCATTAGTCATGTTCAACCTCAAGCACCCGGACGACGTTGCAAGGAACTACGAGACAGGACTCCTCATCTACCACATCGGAGAATGGGTCAGATCCATCGAAGTGGAGGAGGAATCCACCCTAGAATCCACCCTTGACGCGATGTTCGCCGACACGGACACCACCGCCAAAACCATGGCAGACTTCTGCCGTTCCGAAAGGTGCGGCAAACGCCACCACCACAAAGCGTGGTTGGATGCCATCGGAGAACACAAGAAGGCACTCTCCAACGCATCCGCGACCAGCATCTCATCTGGGTCAGAAGCATCTACCCATAGAACCGGACGAGACAACGACAGCCACCAAGGAGGAACCCCATCTGGGCTCTCCCTCATGCTTGGTGGGAACACACCGCACCGTACCCCACCCAACTTCCAGAACGAAACCCAACTCTCCAGCATCGCCAAGCAAGGATCGCAAAGCACGTCACCAGTGATCATCGACACCCGTGGTACCACTCCGCCCAACGAAGACCCCGAACCAGGCACTGACTACGACCAACACCCTGGTAACGACGAAACCGCGAACGCACCCGACAACCGCGGCCCCACAGGACGGAACCGACTCTTCCCCAACGTAGACCCTGCGACGATCGGCGATTACAACCGCAACCCAACCGGCGCCAAGGTAGTAACCTTCGCCCCCGAAACGACCGCCGGAGGCCCAGGAGGTACCAACGCACCCCGGATGAACCACCCAGAGAACGACGGGAACTGCCCACCCCACGATCGGAACCTGCATCCCTACCACGGTTCCGCGGATACACCAGCCTCACACGGCATGGGTAACTATCGAAACGACAACGGGCACGAACCCGTGAACCGAAACCCTGCCGGCAACCCACCCGCGAACCGTGGGACAGACCGCCCGCACCATGACAACCATGGACCGTCAATTAACCATGGACACCACGGCGGCAACCTGTATGGGTATCCCCCTAACCTGGGAAACCAACTCCCTCATGGCCCACCGATTCCGATGTACCACGGAACCCACCCAGGAGGATTCCCGCCCATTGGAATCCCTATCCCCATGGGCCATTTTCCCCATGGAGCCGGAGGTTTTCCAATGCCGCAAGGAGCCTTCACCCCTGTTGGACCCCCTCACCCCGGGTATCCACCACGACCACCCGCGTATGGGTACCACCCAACCGATCCCAACGGAGGTTTCGGAAGACATGACCCTCGCAACATGGGTCCGAACACCCCACACGGGCGACACGAACCCGGGTATACACCCCATCGAGGATCCACCCGCAGCGAACCACCAGTCGCCCAGGCCAAGCTAACGAAGCGACGCCCCATCCCGGACTCCGTCAAATTCACGAGTGATGCAGCATCCTTCCAAGTGGTGAAACACCAAATCCATGCCCACCTCCTTGGAAACGACATGGCGTACCTGATCAACGACCAGTTCCGGCACCGATACCATTCCCAAGGAATCCACGCGATCAAGGACCACATCGACCCGGTGACAGGAGTGCCAACAACCACCTCGCCAGAGCAGGTCGCGAGCGACGTCAGGACCCTATTCGCGGGACTATACTCCGTCTTCGCCGGCGGCCCAGCACATGGACTCGCCACCAGAGGACTCCTCACCGAGGACGGTATCCTATTCTGGAATGAACTCCTCAATACCTACGATAACGACTGGATCCGAGGAATGGAGGTCGACTCTCTGATGAAGAGGGTACACGACTTCAACCCCAGCAGACAGGACCTGGGATCCTACGTAAAGGAAATCCAGGATATATTCGCGAACGTGAATTTCCTGGCGACCAATCCGGATCAACAAGTCTCCGACGCGCAACAACGCCGCACGCTCCTCAACCACCTCATCGGTTGCGACGACATCAACGTTCGCACCATGGTCCGGAGCATCGAGCGAAGCCCGGACATGCAGTCAATGGGAGCCACCTGCATGTATCTCATCTCCGAGTCCGCCAGGGACAATGCGGTAGCCAACAACCAGCGGGGATCAAGGTCCGGCAAACGCAGGATCTTCAAGGCAACCGCCGAAGCCAACCAAGACCAAGGTGAATCCAACACCGAGATGGTCATCAACGCCATTTCGAAGAAACTACAGGAGGATCCCACCTTCATCTCACAAGAAGTATTCGATGGACTACCCGAGAAGGTCCGCCGAGTGATCATGAAACTCCGCAGCTCCCTCCGCTGGGCCCGCCGCAACAACGACCGGAACGGATCCGGATTCACCCGCGTCGAGGGCAAGAAGGAGCAGGATGACAACCAACCACCTGCCAGCGTGAAGCCCCCAGAGAAAGGGGAGGAAACCAAGCCACACAAGCAGTATGGAGGTGTCACCCACGCGAACCTGGCCAGGTGCACCGCAGGATCCACCGAGGGATCTGATTCCCAGGACGGAAATGGATCGGACCTATCCTCGATTGACGCTTCGGAGCTTGCCAAGTTCCTAGTCGATTATGGAGGACACGAGGAGAACGGCAACGACCGGCTCGTGAAGATGATCACGATGAGTGATTCATCTGACACCACAAGCCCCATCGACCCACCAGAGTCCAAACAACGCCAATCAGTGCCCGAACAGCTGATCAACCTGGCGACCTTCTCTCCGCAAACATACGCGGTATGTGACGGAGGCGCACAATGCTGCGTTATCGGGAACAAGGACCGGGTCTGGAAGATTGACTACATCTACCCGCATCGGACGTACAACATCGTCGGTGCCGTGGCCAGCACGATGAGGAAGAACAACCTCGCGGTGGTAGACGCAAGTATCAAGGCCAGGACCAGAGAAGGCAACGAAGTGATCCTCCGGATCTACGAAGCCGCTCTGAACGTCGACAGTCGGGTGACGCTGCTTTCCGACCACCAAATTCGGGCCAGTGGAGCCGTCCTCGATACGGTTTCGTCGGAACACCGGGCATCGTTCTCGACACCAGGCACAGGCCGACAATGCCTAATGCCTAACGAAGACACGACGATCAACTTGGAGATGCGAGACGCGCTGATGACGTTCGACGTCTTTCCCATCATGGAGGACGATGAGGATCTGCCCACCTATGACATCACCCCAAAGCAAGGATGGAACCCTTCAGATCACCAAGGAGGACACGTATGCAACGTGCCCATGGGTTGCTACCTTACCAGGGACCCAATTGGAGGAGACAAGGTTGTCGACTGGGATGACCAACATGATGCACCGCGCGACGCTGGAGCAATGGATCCAAGCGCCCACAACGCATCGAAGGATCCCACGGAACCCAGGACACGCCAGGCCGGAGAAGGTATCCCGGATGATCCCATGGAAGGACGAGAACCCATGGACCCCCACGCCCATCATCCAGATGAGCACGCCACAAGAGATTCCAACCGTGTACACGAGAAGTACCCCAAGGTGGACGCATTCCTTGACACTCTAAGCCTCGAGGAACTCATCGGAATGACACATGCGATTGACACAGTAACGTTCGCGAAATCGGCCGCCGACACGGCCATCTCGATCCAAGGCACCCTTTTCGACATGGTGGACAATCTCTCCGCGGGAGACATCGACCACCTATACAGGGAGCTGGGCATCGATCGCGAAGCCAACGCGGTAGGAACGGACCAAAAGGGATACACCGAGTCAACCAACGTTCCATCGACAAAGGTATCAGATCCGGATGACGAGGCAGACAGCGTCATCTCATCCTTACACTCGGTAGGATCTGAACCGGCGTTCCAGAGAAATCGGGAAACATTTCGCATCCCCAACGAAATCGGCGTGACCAAGGCAACGCGCACTGACACCCTCCGAGGAGACCCACGAAGCGCACCTGAATACCATGGGCACACCAAATGCGAGAACCCCGTCGGGATCGACGATCCGGGAAAGGACAATCCCATGGACACGATGGACCGACACCCTGCGGAAGCTATGACCGAGTACAGCCACCAAGGGTTCCCTTTCCGAGCCAAATGGAAGTCCATCGATCTCCACAAGATCCGACCGTACCTCGGGTACCTGCCCACGCACGTGATCAAACAGACCCTTGCCAGAACCACACAACTCATGCGGGCAGTGATCACTTACCCTATGCGAAGGCACAAGAAGTCCAGATTCGAGTGGATGCGACGACAACGAATCCGGGAAATCGTGGCGACGGACAACATATTCTCCAACGTCAAGTCCTTTGGAGACGGATACTCCATGGCGCAAATATTCTACGGGACATCCTCCCACATGATCAACGCATATGGCCTGAAGAAGAAAGAAGGAGTTTTCGTCGCCTTCCAGGATTTCATCAGGACAGAGGGTGCACCATGGGCCTTCCACAGCGACAACGCGAAGGAACAGACCGGAGAGAAGGTCCTCAAACTTCTTAGGGACCTCCACATCAAATCAAGGCTGACAGAACCGCACAACCAGCAACAGAACCCGGCCGAGCACAACGCCATCCTGTACATGAAGCGATGTGTCACAACACTCATTGACCGGACAGGGGCACCGCCAAAAGCATGGTTCCACGCTTTCCGATACATGTGCTACGTGCACAACCACACATCAGACCCGTCCCTACGATACGCAATCCCATACACCGTACGACACGGAGAAACCGTCGACATCTCTGCGCTCTTGACCTTCCAATTCTACGAGAAGATCTTGTATCATGACCCCAACGCTACCTTCCCGAACTCGAAGGAGAAGTCAGGATACTGGCTCGGCGTGGCAGAGTCCCATGGGGATTTCCTCACCTACCACATGCTGGATGACGAATCCCGACGTGTACTGGTACGAAGCGTGGTCCGCCCCTTCAGGAAGGGTATAAACAACAACAGGCGTGTCACCTTCGACCAAGACATGGACCCCGAGGCGGATAACCCCAGCACACGGACCCCGCTGGAACTGTCCGGTACCCCACAAGGATGGAAAGCCAAGATCCCACCTAAAAGAGGGTATGCAGCGACTGCCAAGACGACACACCCGCGGGCATGGGAGAACAAGACCGACAAACTGACGCGACCCACCGGGATCCCTGATTCAGGGGAGGCACGGAACACAGGACCCGTCACCCGATCCCAAACGCTAACCAAACGGACAGCGAAGGCACCCACGACGCGTGCCACCGAGAAGGACAAACCGCGAACGAACCGCAATGCGCCAGACAGGGGAGATTCTGACCCAGGATCTTCGTACCTTCCATGTTCGTCGGGACCACCATCATACCAACGCATGAATGACGGCCCCGAAGAAAGGGGAGGGAATAAGAGGACCAAGCAAAACAAACGATCTGTTTTGTCAACAGGTACCAGGAAAGGCATCCCATGGAAGAACATCGTCCATGGAACGATCAGATCCATAATCCAGACCATCGCAGCGGATCCAGTCACGACAGGCGTGAACACCGCGCCACCGCAAAGGGTACCCACCCTAACAAACCATCCAGGGAACCCGAGGCAGAACCCACCAGGGTGCAACACGAACATTCCATGGGACACGACATCCATCTCTTTTGCCTGCAACCTCACGGCAACAGAAGTCAACCAACTTGCATACCTGGCCCAATGTGACCAGTACACCGAAAGAGACAACTTCATCCTCGATGGAAGGAACCTCAACTGGAAGGCAAAGGGAATCACTCGTCACCACCACGAGACACGAGAGGACGGGACCACCGAAGCAATCCTGGAGATCCTATGGATGAACGGAATGCGATCATGGTGCAGGATGGGAGACCTAAGGGCCCAACAGCCAGACATCATCATCGAATACACCGAGCAGAACCGCCTACAGGACCAGAAAGGGTTCGAATGGGTGGAACTCCACAGAGCAAGGAACCAGCACATGCGATCAATGCTAGCCACCAAACTGGCAAACCACCGCCCAGGAAACAAGTACAAGTTCGGCACCTTGGTACCCAACAGCCTGAAACACGCCATGGCTATCGACAGGCTCAACGGAAACGGACTCTGGAGCGAAGCCATCAACAAGGAACTGGACCAGATCAAACGGTTGGGAACCTTCAGACAACCAAGACCGAACGAAGCACTCGATGGGTACACCAAGATCCCATACCACATCGTCTACGACGTGAAGTTCGACCTACGTCGAAAGGCAAGACTGGTGGCAAACGGGAACAAGACATCCCCACCAACCGAAGACGTATACTCAGGGGTGGTAGCATCAGACACCATCCGAATCGCCTTCGCCATCGCAGCAGCCAACGGACTGAGAGCATACGCCGGCGACGTAGGGAACGCGTTCCTATACGCCGACACCCTCGAGAAATGCTACATCCGAGCAGGCCCTGAATTTGGTAACCTCGAAGGCAAACCCCTCATCATCCAAAAGGGACTCTACGGCCTGAGGACATCAAGTGCGAGGTTCCACGAACACTTCGCGGACACCCTCCGAACCATGGGTTTCCTACCCTCCAAGGCCGACAACGACATCTACACCCGAGAAGCCGACGACCACTACGAGATGATCACCACATACGTGGATGACGTACTGATCTTCAGTAAGGACCCCATCCCAATCATCAACGACCTCAAGAAACGGTACACCATGAAGCAATGCGGTGACCCAGAATACTACCTTGGCGGGAACATCGTCGACCTTCCCAAGAACTGGAAGGACAGGGGAGTCAACATCGGACTCTCGGCCCAGACATACATCGGAAATGTCATCAAACGAGTGGAGCAACTAGTAGGGAAGACAATCCCGAAGGCATCCACCCCCATGGTAGAGGCCTGCCACCCAGAAAGCGACACCTCGGACTTCACAAGCGCTGAAGACGCCAGGACCTACCGATCGATACTGGGTTGCCTCAATTGGGTCGTGACCCTCGGGAGGCTGGACATCCAATACGCCACGACGACGATGGCACGGTTCGCCATGGCACCAAGGGAAGGACACCTCTTGACCATCCAACGTATCATTGGATACCTCAAGGGTCAAGAAAGGGGAGCCATTCTCTGCGACCCCAACCCAGTAGACCACACGAACATCGACACCACCCTCTCAAGCCATTGGAGAGAATTCTACCCTACCGCATCAGAGGTCACCCCCGTATCAGTACCAACACCAAAAGGGAAACCGGTTCAAATCACGTGTTACGTGGACGCCGACCATGGCCATGACCAGGTCACACGGAAATCAATGACGGGCGTGGTTCTACTGATCAACAACACCATCGTCAAAACCATCTGCAAGCGACAAAACACAGTGGAGACATCAACCTACGGATCCGAATTGGTAGCCGCCAGGATAGCTACCGAGGCGGTCACAGGTCTGCGATACATGCTGAGAGACCTCGGAGTCCCCATCGACGGACCCGCAATCATGCTCGGAGACAACAAAGCGGTGGTACTCAATACTACGGTTCCATCCTCAACGCTGAAGAAGAAACACTGCTCATTGGCTTTTCATCAAATCCGGGAATGCATCGCCGCTGGAATCATCGTGTTCGCCCACATTGCGTCAGTCGACAACATCGCCGACATACTCACCAAGCCCCTTTCCAAAACACCATTCCACCACATCACGTCGAGAACGATATTCCGGAACTCAATCCATGAGTCCGGATACCACAGCGAAACCATATCACAAGCCATAACAAAGAGCAGGACGACCAGAGCAGACAATGATCCCGATATAATGGCCACGGAAACGCAAGAACCATCACCACCGAAGGAAGAACGCACTATGAGCGTAAACATGGCAAGGTACCAACAGACCTCCATGAAGTACAGTCCGACTTCAAAAACCCTTCGGCTAACCAGAACCCAACGAGAACCGAACCCCCTCGAAACGGCACAAAGGAAATCACCCAGAACCATCAAGCGCACCAAGAGCACACCGGCCTCGCCCAACCGCCAACAGACGCGAAATTCCAGTGTCGTATACGACATGACCGACAACCGTACCACGAATCAGAACCACGAGCCAGCCGGCGCGCCAACCGACAAATTCTTGATCCGGCGTGGCGACACACCACCATCAGCCCTCACCGACGAATTCAGTACACTCTCGAGTATCAACCCCTCATGTGGAAGCGACGTCCTCTACTACCCAAGAGACATGCTGGAGACAGGGCCCATCATGCCAAGGAACCAATCACACGTCGCCACATCGACTAAGTTCCGGAAACCGCCTCCTGGAGTCACCATGCCAGCCATCAAAGAAAGTAACTGCGAAACTTCCTTCCACACGGGCCTGACACCTCGGGTTTTCATCACACCCGAGCACGAAACATACAGGTGCGACATGTTGATTGCTGATCTCCAAGAAGACCTGGCACGGAACGCGACCGCACCCTCTATTGCATTCCGCGACATGAACATGCTTTCACCACAAAAACGGAGCCGCCACAACCAGGACCCCGGACACAACCTCTCCCCATTCCAGACGAGGATACGCAAGATGACATTCCCGAAGTACACCCCGTTCTACGACGGCATTCGATGTCCCGTCCCCGGATCCAGGGTGCTATATCCCGCAGGAAAGAAGGGACCCTTCCAAGGAATCGTCGTCGGATACAGTGGCCGCAGAGTCCGAATCTTCTGCACGAAGGGAAACGATAACACACCAGTTGGCCGTGTTTCCCACGTAGAGAAGCAATCCATCTACCCTCTCACCCTCTCCGAATACCTGGATAACGACCTCCAAACCACCGAGGTCCTCAGCATCGCCATAGCCGATGGTCAGTGCTTCTACCCCAAAGAGGACGGCGCATGGGGCGAATCACCCGATGAGTACCGCGCAACCTTGCGAAAGCCATCCATATGCCACTTCTTCAAGGTAAGGATGAACCGGATCCCAATCATCCTCGCACGCGCAAGGAAGGCACGAATGGTCCGGAAACAAAGCGACACCCTCGCCATCAACCTCGCACGAGAGAAGGAAGCACTCGCGAACGAGCCTTTTCCCCCTACCGATGAGGATGACATGGTCGACGGAATACCATCTCTCGAAGACACCCGTCCCAGTCTCGAAGAGGGAGAGACACTAGAAGGCAGGTTCCTGGATGAGATCCCGGACGGATTCTTCGACGAGAAGATGACCGCAGAAGAAACCAGCCATCAGGAATCTGAATCAGGGGCGTACCGCGATGGAGACCAAGAATCACAGGACCCAGGAAGTGTGATTGACGTGGAAGCAGAGATCGCAAGTGGAGCGGTGATCAGCCATCCCAGACTCCCCCTCAGACGATCATCACGACCATCACCGGCGTCCAAAATCTTGACCGCCACGCGAGATGGACAAGGGTACACCGACAAGGTGCGACCAAAGCCCGTGATCCCAACCGACCACTCCGTGGACAGCGCGTCCGCCCAAGAGCCCGGCGACAGCGACGAGTCTGGGTCCATCTACCGACCAGAAGGCAAGTCAGCCAAACGAAACCAAGCGCCACGACGAACCAGCTCTGGAGCCAGCAGCAAGCAAAGCAACCGTCCCAAGAGAGAGGGGCTCTTCAACGAATCCGAGGACTCCACCATTTCCTCGGGGACATCGGGAATCAAGATGATCAAACAAGTCAGGTCCGCCAAGAAATCCACAAGTGGGACCATCAACACAGAAAGGGCCCCCACCACGACCGTGGAAGAACCTACCGAAACGGTGGAACCGGTGCCTCCCACAACCCAGGATGAGCAACCAGAGGTCCCCACACCACCGGAGGGACCAACCGATGATGACGTGCCGGTAGCAACCGCGTACCCGGCACCTGTGAACCACAATGAGTATGCGAGCATCAATACCCGCCAACTCCGTGCCTCGAAACATCCCCTACCATCGACCCCCGACACTCCGGAGACCAGCAATGCTAACAAGAGAGCCCGAACGGATACCCGACCAGCGATAGCATACCCGTCACCCCGACGCCTTCGATCCGGATACATCATGTCCAGCGACCGAGGACCAACGATGATGCAACCGTCCATCTTCCAGATGCCTCCCGACCCCACAGCTCAGATCAAGGCCGTCCTCCAAAACGACGAGAGGACACCTATGGTCATCCAAACCCTCGCCGATATCCTCTTCTGCGGAGGGCTCGACCATATCAACCAAGTTCAGCAGGTCAGCATCACCTCCTCGTTGAACAAGGCATTGGAAGCCATGCTCACCAACCGCCGCCAAGGCCGCGGCTACTACGACAACAACGAACAGTCCGAATGAAGCCCGCTCGCCGCCATCTTGGGCGGCGGAACAAACCACACTACGATTAGCTTTCTTGCTTTCAGTCAACTCACGTTTCAACGTGAGATGAAGGGGAGTAATAGAGCTAAACTAGTAACCACCTTAGCGAGAGAGACTACGAATCATCCGACTCGTCAGCATTCCAGTAGATCGAACGGACACTTCGCCGAACCCCACGTTTGGAGACAGATCCAGAACCTTGAAGCAGATCTTCGGAATTCGTGTCAGGGAACCATTGGGGTTCCGATAACCAAGTTTCTGACACCCGCCATCGCCAAAATGCCGACGCACGGAACCGAAGCCACAACAACGAGCATCACCGCCCATTGTCTCTCACAGAACCCAGACGACGGATCTCGACCCACGGTACTTGGGCTACACAACCCACACGCATTGTCATACAGGACATCACAGGAGATTCCCCTCGAAGAGAAGAACCATAGCACTAATCTCATAATCCGCACGTTTCTTCACCATCTACCAGTATTCTAAATTGACTACTTGTGGAACAGAAGACTCTCGTCCGGATCGCTTGCCAGTCAAGCCTCTGCCTACAGCTAAAGAACAGCCAACAAGACAACAGCCATTACGTTTGGGCTCTATTAAACCACGCAAGGATCCCAAGAACTTGCCGCCTGCATTTCAATCGACGTTCACGTTGTCACCTTCCAAACCGTCGTCGACGCGCACGCCGCCATCGGTCGACACGAAATCCAAGTCCATGCACGCGCATTCGCCGCAGCGACCGAAGAGCACAACACCCGTGCGGGACAAGGCCAAGTCATTCATCGGCACGTCCAAGTCGACGAGCTCGCCATTCTTCAATTGGTACGACGACACGCCGGATCTGCTGTCGTCGTCGTTCCATAACCCGAAGAAGAAGAAGACGAAGAAGCGGAGCGTATTGAAATCGAGCAAGAGCTATGACGATGTCCTGTCGGATGACGCGGGTGCATCACAGTCGGCAGGCAAGCAAGTGGATAAGACACAAGACAAGTCACATGAAGAAGTTGGTGATAAAACAACCGATGACAAACAACAGGATGCTGATGTTCCTGTTGCAAGTACCAATACTACTGAGACAGATATCAGTGACAACAACGTTGTTGCTGATGAGGACATCAAACAGAATGATGGCACGAAGAGCAAAACCAGACAGAGACGCAGCCGTCGGAATCTTTTGGGCGATGCCAACACAGGAACAACTGTACCCGCGATTGCGAAGACTGGGACACCCGGCAAGTGCATCAAATACTTCAGTTTACGACTAGTACGACTCGAAAGTGCTTTTTGTCATTTGTTGTGTTTCTTCGTTGTTTGTGAGATGTTGAGCAAGCAAATGTTGCAGCGACGTCTTGGTTTGATTCATTGATATTTGTCAGGAATCGAGGATGCGACTATGTCGTGTTATTCTAGGTTGCCGCACCTCCCATAATACCAAAATTAGACTGACCGATCTACAAAGTCGGACACACTCCCAAGTCGATTGTGGACCTCCTCCTCTGTGTCAAGAGTATGACAAATGACGGACAGACTAATGATGCGACATGTTTTGAGAGGATTGACGAACTGGCATGGCGAACAATGGATGTGAAAGGGAGACTGGAACACCGAAGCATTCCAAGCATGAGGGTTGACCAGTTGACCTGAAACATCTATGCAAATACGCTATCACAGTTGAGTCGCTCGGAACCCAGAACATGATTACGTGACTGACAGAGAACCAGCGAAGGAGAACAAAGCGCTGAGTACCGGAAGGTGCTGGCGAAGTACACGTTTGAAGAACTGACCATGGCTATCAACCATGAAACTCCGGAAGGCAATGTTGCCTTCATGGCTGTGCTGGGATGCAAGAGCGGTACCTACAAAGGTGGTGATCCACGCAAGGCGTGGAAGGCGCTCGAGCGCATCTACGAGCAACGTACTGCACCAGTGAAGGCGCAGTTGTTGGCTCAGCTCAACGGAATGCGGTTGAAGAAGGGCGAGCGCCCTGATTCGTTCCTCACCAACATGGAGGTGCTCCGCAACCATTTGGAGAACGCTGGCGTCAAGATGGACGCCGAGCAATACAACATGCTTGTGCTCAACGCTCTCGGAAGAGACTACGAGATGGACGTGAAGCTCATAGAGCTCAAGTTCGCAGGTGTTGGCAAGTCCCGCTCACGGTAACCTACGATCGTGGAAGGTGGTGTTGGTTAATAGTCGTTCGTTTGCTATTTCATTAGTTGGTTACTCCGATCCTCTCGGTGTACACCAGTTGTCTTGCCCGATGCTCTCGGCGCTTCAATCTGTTTCGTAGATTCGGTCTCCGACTATGAGTCGGTACGCGAGATGCTCTCTCGCTCCTCTCTGTATTCTCTCTCTCTCTCTCTACATCGTGCGCTCGTGTCACACGATACTCCGTGCTCGATGCGTACTCCGCATTCGACACTCCGTTCGTTCAGTACTGGCTCCTACTCCATGAGTACTTACCATTTGAAGTTCACCTTCAGTATCCATGATCTTCATGGGTCATCGGATCTTCGCCTCCTGCTCTGACTTGGAGACAGATGTCGACGTGGTGACACGATGACATCCTGTCGACGTCAGTAGGTGTCCTTCTGCTCTCCAGATGTCACGTTCCATTGGTGATGCAGGAGTCTGTCAGATGATATCGTCATCTGAGGTTTAGTTGGGAAGTACCTCGAGATTCTCTTGGTACCATTGATGGATGGACGGACGATATTTCCAATTCTCTCAGAAATCGTCATTTGCAAATTTCCTCCAGAAATCTTGCCCCTTTTCGTGTGTTCCATTTCCCCTGTAATTCTGACGAATCACATCGTACTATCGACACGAATGTAGTTATACCGTCCAAGTGCGTATGAGAGAATAACGGGTGAACGATGCACATATACTCGTACATCTCGACACATACTCACATGTACATCTCGACACGCAGGAAAGGAAGACAAGATGACAGTTGAAGACATCCGCGAGGCCGTGTGCCTCACCTCCGACCGCCACCATACCAAACATGGTTCTAAGCGCGAAGGAGGCAGCCATGGCAAGGAGGAGATGGCCCTGGCCGCAATCGGCGGGTTCAAGGGCAACTTTCGCAACTGTGGCGTCTACGGGCACAAGAAAACGGACTGTCGCTCCCCTACCAAGAGCGGCAACGGCAAGCAAGGCGGTGGTGCCAAGAAGAACGGCAACCGTGGCAAGGGCAACTTCACCGTCGGCGGATTCAACGGCAAGTGCAAGTTCTGTGGCAAAACCGGCCACAAGATCGTGCAGTGCTTCAAGTTGAGAGCGGCGATGAAGGACGCAGACTCAGCCAATGTAGCTACCGATGGGATGGACGGCATGGACGACGTCGTGCTGGTCACCATCGATGATGTGATGTTGTGTCACGAAATTGTGGAGGATGGAGAAATCGCGCGCAACATCGAAAATGTGAGCGAAGACAAAATTCTCACCAACCACGAAATCGTGACAACACACATCAACGACGCGGAGAGCAACATCGAAGACCTCATGGAGGACATGGCTCTCATGGTCGTCGACGGAGACTTGACCAACGGGTACAACAACGGTACCAACAACGAAGACGAAGAGTCGGTTGAGGTGGTTGGGATTCGCAACCCAAACGACTACGGCTACTACGGACCGCAAGTCGACGCAAGGCGCATGATGAGCGACAACTTGTTCTCGTCCGATGAGAGCGAAGTTGACGAGACCGAAAGCGACGAGATCGCGATGCCTGGCATTGGCCTCCACCATACGGCCTCGGCGAGCCCACCAGGGCCGATCTACAACGTGCGCCCCATCCGCTCCTACCTGGACGGATTGATCGAGACCGCATCTCGGCGAGACAACGACAACGCGTGGTGCCCACTGTGCCTGACCAAAGGGCCTTTGTTCTCGTGGTGTGTTGACTGCCCGTTCTGCCCATTCCTGATCCTCATTCCAGGAGGACCAAAGGGAGACGTGCCTGTAACCCCAGCCGAGAAACTCCGCCGCTGCCAAATCCTTGGAAGCGACAATCCTCCGTACGCGGTGAGATGCTCGCTGTCCAATGTGATGCCTGCGAATGATGTTCGCTCCGACCTCTCGCTCATCTGCTATGACGCGATGGAGGCATACCAAGGCATCGACGAGAACCGCATGGAAGTGCGGAGCGTGTACTTCATGATGATGACCATCGGTGTGTGTTAGGAATTGAGGGTACGACTTTGTCGGAATACCCGTAATTGCCGCACCTCCCAACATTATTCGTCACAGCTTTGAATATTATTCGTCACATGTTCGGAGACTATTTGTCACACCTTTGTATACCATGTCATTATGACTATGACTAAGCATACGGACGCGATTGATACCTGTATAACCGCGAGGAGGGTAGCCTGTCCTCCGGTAACGTAAGGACGACACCCATGGCGGATCAGGAGGTCCCGATACCGCGCCAACCATGGCAACCATCCAGACGACGACGTCGATCAGAACAGCATGTCCATGGGCAAGTGACGCACCTTCTTCAGAGGACAGCACGCGCCCCTCCTGCGGACAAGAACATCCGCAGGTTTGGAAACATCAGAGAGGATCAGACCATCCGCAGGTTTGGAACATCACCAAAGGTGACATCGGCTATGAGACGATGGCGTCATGAGGATCAACGAAAGAAACATGAGACAGGCAAGTGCTCAGGACTGCAGATCCCTACCATGCAAACGTAGACAGCTACGACAGTGCAGAGACAAGGAAGCAAGAACAGAGCATGATGAATGAAGGGGAAAGCACCTAAGAGACAACAGGACGCCCCGAGTCGTTGCTGCGACAGATGCCTGCCAAGAAAACGAAATCGGAAGAGAAAGTGAGATTGTGCTCACAGTTCTAAAACAGTACAGTTTCTAACAGCAGATTAGAACTTAGTACTAACTATAACCCCGGATTTCCAACAGGTGTGATGGGTGCATTCGATGTGGCGAGCAAGTGCCGAGATGTACATGTGAGTATATGTCAAGATATACGTGTATACGTGCATTGTTCACCCGTTATTCTCTCATACATGCTTGGACGGTACAACTACATTCGTGTCAATAGTACACTGTGATTTGTCAGAATTCCGGTGGAAATGGAACACACAAAAATGAGCAAGATTTCTGGAGGAAATTTGCAAATGACGATTTCTGAGAGAATTGGAAATATCGTCCGTCCATCCATCAATGGTACCAAGAGAATCTCGAGGTACTTCCCAACTAAACCTCAGATGACGATATCATCTGACAGACTCCTGCATCACCAATGGAACGTGACATCTGGAGAGCAGAAGGACACCTACTGACGTCGACAGGATGTCATCATGTCACCACGTCGACATCTGTCTCCAAGTCAGAGCAGGAGGCAAAGATCCAATGACCAAAGGGCATCAGGATCATGGATATGAGAGGTGAAGTTCAAATGGTAAATACTCATGGAGTAGGAACCAGTAGTGAATGAACAGAGTGTCGAATGCGGAGTACACATCGAACACGGAGTATCGTGTAGCACGAGTACACGATATTGAGAGAGAGAGAATACGAAGAGTAGCAAGAGAGCATCTTGCACACTGACTCATAGTCGGAGACCGAATCTACAAGACAGATTGAACCACTGAGAGCATCGGGCAAGAGAACGAACAGACACTGAGAGGATCAGAGTGCTCAACGGAATGAAATAGAAAATAGACCGACTATCAACAACACCGTCTTCCACGATCGTAGGCTTCCAATCACGGAACTTGCCAACACCCGTTCTCTCATCATCATTGCCATCCCATCCATCATCACCATCATTTCTCTTGCTAACACCACCTTCATTGCCATCACCATTGCCTTCCATCACGGAATCATTCAGGTTGCTTTTGCCATCACCAGCTTTGTTGCCATCACCCCCATTGCCCCCATTGCCTTTGATGACAGAATCATTGTGGGTACCATCACTTTCAATGCCATGGCGGCAACCATCGCTACCGCCAACGCTATCCTGGGCGTCATCACCGCTGTCTATGCCACCACCGCCACAATCAACACCACCGTCGCTGCCAGCATCATCGTGACCATCGAATGCATCGTGGACGTTGCCATGTCCATCATGAAATAGGAGTAGTACCTTCATGTGCGGTCTGGGGTTGCCATCGTCAAAATGGAATGGTGGATGTAGATCTTCATGAGCAAGTTGAAGAAGTGTAGGTTGATGGTTGAATTGGATTGAGACCTCTGATTATTTATTGTCGATGGCATGGGTGATACCAATTAAGGGTTGTTGACACAACCAAAGATACGTGTGAAACGGTTAGAACAGGGTTTTCACGCGAACGCCCGTGTCGCCCAAATGTAGTAGCCAATGAATGATATAGCGGGTCCACACGACCCGATAACCCTCATAGTCTGAATCTTTATGGCCTTTCCATTCCTGAAATGTGTTTCGTGTGTGTGATACCATAGACAAATGGAATGACTACGAGGATCACGTAGCCTGTGGCGAACAAGGCAATTCGCATGCACAAGAAGCTGCAGGAGAAGGGAGACAACCAAGCGCAGAAGCCTGAGAATAGCGCAATGAAATGCCCATCATGAATAGATCTAGATGATGTCGTCGTGGATGAAAGAGATGCTGGCGAGGTATGTATCGCTAACATTCAACCGTAATTAACCGAAATGACACCATGAAACATCGTAAGTCACGAACAACCAAGATCCATTTCCGAAATATGAGGTGGAAAATAAGACGGCGTTGTGCGTGACAGATAAAGGTCTATAACTTTTGAAGCAAAGGTCGGATGAAGACCATTGTTATATGTACAAGATCGCACGGTGGTATCGATTATGTTTTGTATAATATTTTACATTATACATGTTTTTGACAATCTGAGTCACGACTAGGCGAGAATGCAGAATCGTTCGCTGCCACGGGTCATAAGGCCCCATTCAGCGAAGTCGAGTATTATTCTGCGGATTTGAGATACTGAAACGTGATATTTTTAGACATCAATTTTTCGTGTTGTCCAATAGGGTTAGATATATTTAGCTAGCGTCTACGACACAAATACATGGCTGGCTTGTCCTCACCGTGGACGAAAATGGTGACGTCATCGACGGTCGATGCCAGACTGAGATGGTATCCAGCGGCCTCGATGGTGATGTTGTGAAAGGTTCGGTGTCACGTTCATTCCTTGCGTTGTCGATGGTTTGGCTCTGGTGTGCGTTACCTCCTTTGTGCGTGAGATGTCAAACAGCACGGTGTTGGTGGTGGCATCCCTACACGTCCACTTCCACGTTCATGGCAATAGCAACACTTGCGAATATGACACAACATACTATTATATCATATAGTATCATATAATAATACAGTATTGTGTTATGGAGCATAACACCAGGGACCAGGAAAACAAACACAGTAGAAACATGTAAAGATAGTATTCTACAAAATGAATGCAAACACCGAAATAGCACCGACGTCAACAGGTGTCAACCGTAGAAAAGATACAGAAGTGAGGCCAACAGCAGCGACAATGGCAGGCAAAGCAATGGTACATCATAAGGAGACTGCCAACGGCATACGCGGAGGAGGACAGTCACAAACAAGGGCTGTCAAGACCATGCCAAGGAAGGCTGGGAGCAAGAAATGGGATAAGATGCTGACACTTGTGGAAGGAGAAAACGAGGCAAGAGTCTCCATTGCACGTAAGACAACGACAAGCATGTGGAAATCTCTGCCAGAAGAAATCCACAAGGTAGCTGTTTCGTTCTCCTACCGTGAAGTGATGGCAGAGGAAGGCAGGTCGATCCATATCCTGGTGAAAGGGATGATGAATCAACAATAAAGGTGGACTGGGAAGGCGACTGCGAAAACAAGACACGCCATCCTGGTGCAGGAAGTGCAGGTGTTCATCAGCATGGTCATCAATGGAAGAAAAAAATTCGGTGTAGCGCAAGTGCCCAAAACAGACGAATGACGACAGCAGATCCAAACATGATGCTGAAAGACATGATGATTCCCAATTCAGGAGGGCTCCTGAGGAAGACTGAGATCACCATTGCGCGGAGAGTGGCTGTGAATGTGTTGGGGTCACGGTACCCAGACATCACGTTCGTTCCCCAAGGCAAAGATGCGGTAATGGGGGAAACCGAAAGCAGCATGATGAGCACAACCGCAGAAGGGAACAGAAAGAAGGGAAAGACGAGAGATAGCGACATCGTCCAACCAAGAAACCTCAAGCAGAAGAAAATCAAATTCATGATCAGCACACCAACCGCGATAGAGGTGGAGGGACAGCATTTGGCAAAGGCGATGGAGCACAACACAAGTAGTGAGAGTGAGGAGTCCGACGAAGATGAGGAGTCATGCAAGAGTGAAGGGAGCACAAGCAGTGCGAAAACGGATGAAGACAGTGATAGCAATGCATCCGTGGAGAGCAAGACCACGCATACGCTGAAGAAAGGCATGGTAGTGAAGAGATTTGACATGACAGTACTGGTCAAATCAGGCGGCAGTCCAGTGAAGAGGTATCTGAAGCCACTTAACAATGGCTAGGGGCGCTCAAGGATCATGATGACACAATCTTCATCATGGTGTGAAGGCACAAGACACCAACAAGGCGATTGGCAATGCCAACCAATTCCCAACAACTGAGAAGGAGCTGATGGTGTACATGAGCACATCGAAGGCGACATTGAATGATCGAACGGTGGCGGCACAAGTGCGTATTGCTATGACATGTGATCCAAAGGACATCGTGTCGAAGTCAGAATTGCAGCTGAGTTTCTTCTACCAGTTGACTGGACAGACTCTGTACAAGAGACTGCTGGATGAAGCGGAGTACACAAAGCAAATTGGAATGCTCACCTACATGGGGAACTTTTCCAATGGACCTGCTATATGTGCCATCATCAACAAGCGTCTGAAGGCTGCAGGAGTCGAAGGCGAAGTTGGGGGAAGAGTCAGGGCGGACGGAATGATCAGCCAGGAATGGCAAGATGCTCAGAAAGCTATGGGGAGGAGTTTCAAGGTGCAACCTTGGCAAGCTCTCAGGCTTGAAGCTGACATCCGCATCCATGTGAGAATCGCCGAAATCCTCTGTGAGATGTTCAATGACATCTCCAAGATTGGGCCAGGAGAACTCTGCAACAGATTCATCCCCCATCCAATGGCAATGACGTTGGGCCCAGATGGAGTGGCAGCCATGAAGAAGATGCTACAGAAACACAAAGTGGTATTGGGAAGGATGATGGAAGTGCGGATCAGAGGGGTCGAAGACCTTGATGAGCTGGACACGACGGATCCAAGGAACCACTGAGATCGAACCTCGCCAATCAGGTGCATCCAATCATGAAGAGACCAGTGTTTATCCACGTTGACAAGCAGGAGGTGCCCTGGAATGGAAAGACCGACATCGCCTACACATACATGCTCCCAGAGCATCTGGTGAGGGCAGAGGGGATCATAAACACCCTGGCAGCGAGGTGCACGTGGGAAGTGGGAGCTGCCAGCGCGAACTGGTTCACTCTGACTGAGCAAGCCAAGGTGCATCAGGTGCAGTATGACAAGGAGACCGGGAAGTACGTGGTGCTCCAGATCGAATCGATGTTGATGGTGGCAGACGAATTTCTGGATGTCGAGATCAAAGGACTCGAAGTGGTCGAAGGATCGTCATTTTGACTGCTGGCGCTTGACGACAAAAAGGATACTCGTTCACAACGCACACCAGTCAAAAAGGACGGCGCTCGGCAAGCCTATCAAGTTGGTCATGAAGCGATGCATGGTGGAGGCTCCTGCGAGCATCCTACCAGGCCGTGGCGACAAATGCAGGTATGATGCGAATCTTCCAGGCGGTAGGAAGCAAGTGGTCAATGGTGGTTCCACAGTCGTGGTGGGCAAGTGTGGCCAAATAAACATCTGCAGCACAGCTGGAAGTGCGAATGGTGGAGGATCTTATACAACCGAGGAGGCAGGGTGATTGCCCGATAATGGAAGCCATTGCGGAGCTGTGCAACAGGGAGGAAATGCGACAAGTGAATCTGTGTCGAAGGTCAATGAAGTTGTTCTGGATGTCTGAGATCGATACGGCGGACGGAACAGGCATTCTGAAGGTGGTCCTTGAAGATGATGGAGCGATGGTGGAAGCCAGTGAAGTGAACGTGCCTACAGTTGGGCGGCTCAAGCAAGCGTATTGGGCAACATGGAGGTCCAAGCTCAAGGAGATGCTGGGTCGGAATAGCGTGCTTCAGGATCGTTTACAGCTGGGCAAGTGGAGCAGTGCAGGCAGTGCGGCCTCCATGAGGCAGAATGAGCAAACTAGGAGGCTTCAGGTCCATGGCGATGGATGGATGGATGGAATGGAGGGAGGGAGGTTCCGACGAAGTCAAGAAGGAAGCTGTTTTGGCAAGTGCCAGGAGTGGTGGGAAATGGAGAAGGGTCCCTTTGGATAGCTACAATCAAGGAGATGGCATACTGATGCTGACAGTTGGCGAATGGTATGATACCGTGGTGGCAGATACCCAGGGGATGGAGAATGTCTGGGGAGATCTTGGCAAGGCCAAGTCATGGGCTGGGAAACACATCAGATGCGAGGTCGACTGGAGAGATATGGCCCAGAGTATACGAGAAGAGACAGCGGTTGGCAGAAGTGACAGGTCTGCCAGAAATGGCAAGGGAATGGCGGCATGGGCGATGGCCACTGATGAGACTCTGGAGGTGATGGTGTTTGGAACCTTTGAGGCTCCGTGGAGGGAGGGCCTGACATCGTCCCAGCGAGCGGAGTTGGCGGGAATCTACGGTGCACTGATGACGGTTTGGGAAATGGAGGAGAGGTTTGGAATACAAGGTGGACGGGGGCGCTGAAGCTGTGACAACCTGTAAGCCCTGAAGGCGCTGGAGTGGATACATGAACCGGATCTGGCAAGTCCTGGTCACGACATGATGGTGGCTGCCATGAGGGTCCGAAGCCAGTTAGGTACAACATTTGTGGGATGACATGTGCGTGGGCATCAGGCCGAGCACAAGAAGCCTGACGAACTTGATGTGTGGGAGCATATGGATGTCATTACGGACCGGATCGCATTACAGCGATGACGAATGCTCGAAGAGGGCGATGCGTGGAGCTCTCACCAGAACACAGGGACGTGATCGTGGCACATTGCAAGACAAGGCGTTCGCAGGTCGAGCATCATGTATGCCAGTGTCGTTGGAGATGTGGTGGAGGCGGACATGGCGAGGGTCAGGTGGGAGCGAGGCATGAAGGTGATCGGTGGTGATGCCAACAAAAGCGTGCAACGACGGGTGGCAGGCAAGCTCACCAATACACAGAGGGTGCTCACCATGGAGCTCACAATACAGGAGGTGGCTGTGGGAATGCAGATGGTTTGGTAGAAGGCAAGGACGAGTGACAGCTGCCCCAGGTGTGGCAAGATGGAAACTCATGGCCACTTCTGGGTCTGCTGCTCACTGGAATCGATGGCATTTTGGTAAGTGCAGCGGAAACGGCTGAGGATCACGATATGGAAGATGCCGACTCATCCTGCCATTGCGAAAATACGGTTGAGCAATGTCAAGCAAGTGTTGAGAGGGCTGGGACCTGTTGGACGCATATGCGCAAACTGGGCTGAGGCAAAGCTGATGGACAATCAACAGGAGGCAGGATGGGATTGGCTGGTCATGGGCGTGATCGTGGGGTCATGGACCGAGTTACAGGAGCAGTACTATGCGCAAATCGGTCGCAGGCTGTCCACAGCAAGGTGGGCGGCACGGATCGTGCGCAAGCTCTGGAAGGTGGCATGGGAGCATTGGCACCAACACAATCAGGAAATGCATCGCACTGATGAGGGGCCAGAGGCTCACCTGAGGCAGGTGTTGCGAGACTACAGCTCAACCCTGCAAGACGCAGCGCAACTACGAGGGGCAAGCATGGCTATGTGGGCCCGACTACAGCTGTCAGGCAAAGGAGCCACAGCTATGGGAACGGTCGCAATATGGTTTGGACAAGTGCACCGAGTGCTGCAGATACCAGGCAATAAAGTTCCTGTTGAAGTCCGAACTTGGCTCCGCCGATGGCGGTAGCTGGCCATCGTGAACGAGGCTGTCCCTGGATTTCCCTGCATGAGTACACAAATACATACACCTTACATATTACCAGAGAGCCACGAATAGTGGAGAGCAGGATAGGTGGAGGCCGTCGTGATCCCCTGAGCATGCATACATATTGACTTGATAGCCGTTCTGCCTCGTGCCCTACATGAGATAAAAGCGGGTGGCAGAAAAAAGTCTACGGCGCAGGCTGGGCACACACTAATAAGCTTAATCCATGGGTTATATATAATGCAATGAAGCGCAGTGACTTATCCTTTGGTATGTAAAATATATGTTATTGAACACTTAGGTTTGTTTGTAAATACAAAGTCCTGCTGAACCTGCTTTGCTTCCATGGACATGGGACGCCATGGCCATCTACTGAGCCGTTGGCATGGTGTGGAAAGAGACTGGTGGCAGCAGTGGTTTTACTTATTGTTTCTGGTGTTGTGATGTGAGTGCTTGCAGGTTCACTGACACTGAAACAAGAAGTTGAGAGGAGAGCAGATGATCAACAGCCAGAAGCCAACAATGACTGTTCGCGACGACCAGCAGAGAGGAGGTCCAAGCACACAGGCAGGGAATAGACCTGAAGCAAGGACGAGGCTGTACAATTGAGTGGGTACATGGAGGGAAGGCAATGTGTGCTTAATGGGACATGGACGAAGCTCAACCTCTTGGGCCATGAACGGTGGCAGAACCGAAAACGAGGCAGTGTGACAGTCTTGGTGGGGGTCAGGCTTTGGATTACACACCAACCCACAACTCTGGATCTCGACAACTGATCCACAGCCCAGATAAAGCAGCAACTTCAGCATGCCTACTGCCACTGCCCAATCCTCGACATTGTTTCGCAACAACCCGCCTCACCCACGCGAAATGTGAGTGTGTCGACGAAGGACACGACTGGACATTGGTCGAAGCACGACTGAGAATTTCGAATCCAAGTTGCCCCTCTACGTTCGCATGCCTCACGTGTTTAGTCGTAGACTGATGCGAAAAATATAAACTTTTTAACTACAAGGCCCAGAAGCTTGTAACTTAACCCATATACTATCTACAACATAATAGGATGGTTTAAGTAAAAATATTAAAAATCCGCATTTGTATACTATCGTATCCTGAATGGGGTCATAAATGTCCAGAAGTAGTGGCCCAGTGACAATTCTCCAAAGCGGAAGATGTGTCGGCCAGCGAACACCGCGGAAAATGTGAGGTGAACATGTCTGTGAGATCTGCTCAGAGGGTTCACTTGGAGATCTGCTCAGAGGGTTCACTTGGAGATCTGCACAGACAGTTCACGTGGAGATCTTCACGCGAAACTTTCAGTTCCTGTTGAGGCAATGAAGTCCCACCAACCTCTCCGTTGGCCGCTCAATCCTGGCTGTTCGGCGCCTGCTGGCCGCAATTGGAGGTGACGAAGTTGGTGATTTCGTCGAAGAGGCACTCGCTTGTGTCAGGACAACTGCTTGCCATCGCTCGTTTCTCTTTTGTCCAGAAACAAGAAGCAGACAGAGAAGTTTGGCGATGCCTCTGCACACCGATACACAGGCAAACAAGGCAACAAACA
This sequence comes from Craspedostauros australis, assembly GCA_026770025.1. Classification (NCBI taxonomy): domain Eukaryota; phylum Bacillariophyta; class Bacillariophyceae; order Mastogloiales; family Achnanthaceae; genus Craspedostauros; species Craspedostauros australis. Next base: position 96,271 of record JAMXDE010000052.1, on the reverse strand, counting down.
CACAAGCCAGCCACTGTGGAGCAGAGTTGTCGTATGCACGAGCTTTGATACACACGGATAACGACAACTGGATCCATCTCTTCCTTGCACCCTGCATCCCCTGAATGCTGCTGTTCTCATAATTCGGCACAACAAAGCAACACAGACACAGACACAGACACGCATTCGCACCAATTCGCACCAACACGCACCAACAACCATGCCGATCATCAAGAAAGACATCCTCGCTCTCGTCGTGGCTCAGAGCCTCGTCTCCAACGGCGTCGACGCGGTGCTGAACACCAACAAGAAGGCAGTCGCAGATGACAAAATCGACGCCAATGCCAACGCCGCCAAGGCGAAGCTCCTGGAGTTGACAGCCAACGACAAGAGGAAGGATGCCAACGTGCCAAACTCGCAATCGCATTCTCGCCTGCACTCTCACTTGCTCTCTCACCTGCACTCTCATGATGAAAAGGTCGAGACCACAACAAACAAGGTCGCAGACAGCACCCACCGTCCACGTCCTTCCATCTCCACCAACATCAAGGACGAGTACGCCGATCTCGGTCGCCTTCAAGCCCAAGATGCGTCCAACGATGAGGATGAGCACGCATCGCACGAGCACAGCTCTCTGTCTGTTGGAATGGAGACAGACGAGACTCACGACGCCAACAGTCGTCAGCTCAAGTCCTCGAAATCCGCCAAATCGGCCAAATCGGCGAAGTCCTCCAAGTCCTCGAAATCGACCAAGCCCCCCGAGGTGCTCGAGCCGTGCTTCACTGGAACAGCCGAAGCCGTCACTGCCAAGTGCGCGGCCGAGGATGCCAGCTGTTGCGAAGCTTCGGTCAACGCCACATCCCCTGCATGCTCTTGGAGCAGTGGGAGCTCTGTGACCGTTTGCCCCGACTCCTGCAATGGCGAGCAAGCTTGCTTCTTCAATCCCAGCATCACGACGACCATCCAGATTGCCTCCTACTCTTGCAATGGTGACAGAGCCTGCCAGTACACCGCTGTGTCTGTGCCCTCCCGTGCTTGCAACGGCGAGGCTGCTTGCTACCAGAACTCTGGCACTGTCGCCGATGACGCTTGCAATGGTGACGAAGCTTGCTACCACAACTCTGGCACTGTCGCCGTTGACGCTTGCAATGGTGACGAAGCTTGCTACGAGAACTCTGGCACTATCGCCGACGACGCTTGCAATGGTAATGCTACGTGCACGTACAACAAAGGAGCCATCGGCAAGGGTTCTTGCTTCGGAGACAAAGCTTGCGACGGGAACTCTGGCACTGTCGCCGATGACGCTTGCAACGGTAAAGATGCATGCGGGTACAACAAGGAGGTCATCGGCAAGGGTTCTTGCTTCGGACACAAGGCTTGCTACGAGAACTCTGGCCCTGTCGCCGATGACGCTTGCAATGGTACTGAAGCATGCATGTCCAACAAGGGAGCCATCGGCAAGGGTTCTTGCATTGGAGAAAAGGCTTGCTACCGGAACTCTGGCACTGTCGCCGATGACGCTTGCAATGGTAGGTATGCATGCGGGTACAACAAGGAGGTCATCGGCAAGGGTTCTTGCTCCGGAATCATCGCTTGCTATGATAACGGTGGCAACGTTGGTAGTGGCTCATGTATCAATCCGGCGGCGTGTTTCGGCAACTCCGCGAATGTCAGTGACGGCTCCTGTATTGGCACGGATGCCTGTTCGTACAATTCCGCCGATGTGGACGAAGGATCGTGCTTCGGCAATTACGCATGCTACTTCAACGACGGAGCCGTCACTTCTAGCGCATGCATTGGTGAACGCTCTTGCTCTTCAAATTATGGCAACATTGGTGAAGGCTCCTGCCATCTTCAGAACGCTTGCAAAGGCAACAGCGGGAACATTACGAAGGACTCCTGCATTGGAGAGGGAGCCTGCAACGGCAACTCCGCGACCGTCGCATCGTACGCGTGCAACGGGGACGGTGCTTGCTACGAGAATCGCGGTGCCGTCGGTCAAGGTTCCTGCCAGCTGGAAAACGCATGCAAACAGAATGAAGGTGACGTTGGCAACTACTCTTGCATTGGAGAAGAAGCCTGCTACGAGAACTCTGAGTATGTCGCATCGAACGCGTGCAACGGTACCCGCGCTTGTTACGAGAATGTTGGTTACATTGGCCAAGACTCCTGTCATGGCAAGAGCGCTTGCCAAAACAACAACGGCGAGATCAGCGAGGATTCCTGCATTGGACTAGAAGCTTGCTACGAGAACTACGGTTACATCGAAGCGGGGTCATGTCAAGGACAACGAGCTTGCTACAGAAACATCGGCGATGTCGGATCGTCCGGTTGCAACGGAGACGAGGCTTGCTATTTGAATACCGGCGGCGTCCACCAAGACTCCTGCGTGGGCAAGAGCGCTTGTGAGAGCAACAGCGGGAACATTGCCGAAAACTCTTGCGAAGGAACACAAGCCTGCGCTTTCAACACAGGATTCGTCAACGCCAGGTCTTGCATCGGAGAGCAAGCTTGCCACTCCAACGAGGGCGAGATCGGGGCGGATTCGTGCAAAATGTACCAAGCGTGCGACTTCAACAGCGGCGAAGTTGGCAATGGAGCTTGCCTTGGTACCAGGGCATGCTATCTCAATTTTGATCCCGTGGCTGACGGAGCCTGCATCGGCGATTCTGCCTGTTACGCGTACTACTATAGATGACAAGTCATCGCACAGCGTGGATCGTAGGGTAAACTCCCTTTCTCCATTGGAAGTCATAGCATTTGTATCTCTCATCAATTCCGATGTTCGTTTGTGGTAGAGAAAGAGAGAGAGAGAGCATGGTCTCTCTGCGCATCACTGTACGACAACTCGTGTCGAGGATGTCGTCACTCCTATGACCGTACGTAGTCGCAGAGCAGCTCTTCGTCTGCGGGCTTTGCTCTGATCGGACGGAAAGCCCCAGTTGCGGTATGACGACTGAGTCGAGCATGCATCGTTGCAGCACAGCGGTCACACCTCACAATCTGTCGTCTTTGCTTCCATGGATGTGCCTGAAACAAGCCGGAGCATCGCCAGTGCGCACCTCCCCGCAACGAACGTGTTGTGCGCTTGTGACGGCATTTTGCGTGGTTGTTTGTTGTGAGATTGGTCGTGTATCGCCGTTGGCGGGCAGATTTCAACGGAGATGAGGTTTGTTTCTTGCGCGCGAGAACAAGTTGATGTCCGAGGATTTGATAGCGGCATGCCAAGTACTGGCGACGATACGTGTGTTACACATAGACTTGCCGAGTGGGATTTCTCAGACAAACTTCGCACAAATCCTGTTGTTCGGTCATCGTTTTGCGGAGTGTTCGACCGCTTGTCTCCGTTGAGTTCACTGACGGTTAACGGCGACAATTTGACGTTGCGATGCCGGCTCTTCTGCAATCGCGGTCCATTCAGTCATGGGTACAACTATGACTGTCCTGTGGGACTGGTTGAGTGGAATGCAAGACTCCTATGACCCACTTGAGTGACGGGACCTGCAGTCGGTCCTGAGGGGGTGGGAAGATACGGGGCTTTCGACCCAGACACCCACCTATTAATAAACTAGAAAAAAATATAAGAATCATAGTGGACGCCGATTTTGATTTAATGTCTTATTTTAATTTTTATGGACACCTCGATTTTGCGCTCATCTAGACACGACTAGCGCACTACGGCCAGATTCGGTGTCTTGGTGCCTTGATTCGTGTCGCCAAAAGACAAATTATCGATGTCAATTGCAGGGCTAATTTAGTTTTTTAGTCCCTCCATTGCGGCTCTGACACGTTCCAACAATTGTGTCCTCACATTTTGTTCCACCAAGTCAGGAGATTCCGTATTTTCCTTCATCGTGTGTGTCTCGCACGCAATTCGCTCCGAGGCTTCGTTTTCTTCTTGTCGCAGCGCGATTTCTTCCTCTTCTGATCTTGTTTGTTGTGCAGGCACGATTCCTGCATCAGCATTGTTTGCGTTCGTTGGGAGTGGGGGAATTTTTGTGTTCGACGTGTTCGTTGCGTTCGTTGCGTTCGTTGCGTTTCGTTTGATTGTACTTTCCGGGGTACGGATGTTCGCGGGCTTCGGTTTCGTGCGCTGATATGAAGCGGACATGTACTGCTTCACTCGCATTGGGTTCACGTGTACCCGTGCATACCAGTCAGTCTTCATTTCCGTGGTCTCCATGCACCGCCGGTATCCCTCGTACTCCGTTGGCCTGTTCTTCGGATCCGCGCGTGCCACTCTGCAAACCTCTTCCAGCACGTTCACAAGGTAGGGGCGAATGGGCTCGTTTCGTCGTACAGCTTTTGCAGCCCAGCCAGGTTCAGCCAATCGCGGGTGTTCTGTTGTTGCTGTGGTGTCCTGTAGCACAGTACTTACATCAGGGGTCTCCAAGGCTGCCATGTTGATTGCTTCGAGGTACGTCAGTGCCTTGCTTTCGGTGGCACTCTTCGCAAACCTGAGAGTATTTTTCTCCTTCCTCGGTGATGTTGCTGCGAGTGGCTCTTGTGTGGACTGGTGTTCTATCATGATAGGAACGTCAGAATTCATGATGTTGTAGTCATCCCATTCGGCTTCCTCCACACGTACTGGAGCAGTGCCATTTGAAGCCGCAAGCAAGTCTGCGTAGCCGTTTCCGTGCTGGACCTCGTGAGTTGATCGCACATTCATGCCTTTTGCGCGGAACCTCATGCGTGAATTCGTCTTGTGCATCACACAGCGACCTTCCAAACCCGACGCATCAACCAAGACAGTTGTAGTGCCTCTGATATTTCCCATTTGCAATGCGTCGAAGATCTCATGTTCGGTTTGAATTTTGCCACCGCTTTGCACGTAGGATCGTAGTACGATAGTGATGTAGGCGAAGTGAGTGTCGATTCGCCCTTTGCCGGTTTGGGCTTCTGTGTAGATCCAAATGATGAATTGGGGAAGCCCTTTGGCTGCCGCGTCCTTGTTAATCCGTGATGAGACAAGCGCGATGTGCTCATGGCTGGCGAAGCAGCCCGCGTTGTCCGACTGCAGGATAATTTCTGTCACTGATGGCAGGAGATCGCGTACCTTCTTCTGGATGATTTTGAGTAGTCCTCCAACTTGAAGCGTGTCTTGGGTGGGACGGCCATGAACAATTATGTCCACAAAGCGATAGGTGAATTCATCATTTTTGCAAGTGACAATCATGACACCAAGCAGCGACATGCCCTTCTTGCCCCAGTACTCTGTCTGCGATTCTCCTTGTGCTGTTGGCAGAATCTTCTGCTTATGGTCGATGACGACATAGGCGCACTTATCGTTGTTGTTGATCTTGGCCTTGTACTTGTTCATCTGATCGAATTGAACCTTTGCTCGAACTCGGTGTGCCATGTACGCAGTGATCTCGTTGTTGAAGCCCGGTACCGCTTCCAGCATCGTGTGTAGTTCATCTGCGTGGTTGCTTAGATGATTGCCCTTGAGCGTCTCGATGAATGGTGCGATGCGATCATCCATGAATCGCATCACTTGTCCACATCTGTTGCATACTTTGCCTTGTTGATCGTAAGCAATGAGAGGAAGGGCGTTGGCATCACACTCTGTGGTTGCTGTAGGAGGATCAATGCCAGTGCATGTCGTGTTGGTGCTGGCAGGCGCTGTTGTGTTTTCGGTGCCAAGTGTAGACTTAGCCTGCTTCATTGTTGAATCCTTGCGAAGGGCGAAATGAGCGCAGTGCATCGGGTCTTCTTCGCACTTGATCCGCATGTGCGACGCGGTATACTCCCACTTGAGGAATGTGATCATAAGGTCCAGATCGCGCAACAATGTCTCACAGGTTTGAATATACTCCACAGTTAGGTCGTCGTGTCCGTCATCACCGTTGAACGAATCCTCAAGTAGGGTATTCAAGTGCACGAGCATCTCCTTCAGCGTCTTTGTTGCCATCCAGAAGTAGTTTTCAAAAGAGGAGAGACCAGTAATAACTTTGCCTCTGCGTGTGAGCAGGCCTGTCATTGCTCGGAATGCTGGCTCGCCAACTGGATTGTTCGTCGTAGTCTTGTACATGTGGAACAGCTCGTCTACGCTCGTTCCGCCACGTTCGAATACTGGCACGTTTTCAAATATCACCCCTCCCCACTTGATGTTGTGACAAAGGCCTGCCTTGTATGTGGTTGTGTTGCTGATGAAGGAGACCACACCGGCCAAGCTGTATGCACTGACGCGATAGTCGTGAACAGCAGCACCAAGCACATTGCCCTCGCGCAAGAGCTCATAGTAGTTGCGCAGAGTGAGGAGCTGGCCCTGAGTGATGGTGTATTGCTCTGGCAAGAGGCGAAGACGCTGATTGTCAGGAAGTTCGCTCTTGTGTCGCGAGAGGAGGTTAGTACATTGGCGTGGCGAGGCAGACATGGAGAGAATGCACCTTGCTGTGCGTGCAATGTTCTTCTCGCCGACGAGGCAAATCGTGTAGAGGTTGGGAGCCAGCTTGATAGGCGGCAAGTCTACCCCCGCGCGTACGAATGCCACCACCTGTTCCATCTGAGGAACTGGCAAGTTCATTGCCGGAATCAGCGCTTTCCACAGCACATTGGAGGCCACCGCGAAGATCTTCTTCGCTTTGCTCCACACTTGCTTGTCGGATTTGCGCCCCAATACAAATCCGCAACGAGGAAAGTCGGCCAGCACAGTCGCAAGTTGTTTCACTCCGAGCTCCTGCAAGACCTCGCGCATGATTTGAAACGCATCTGTCTTGTTCATGTTGTGCTTGGGTTGGAATCTTCCAGAGTTAGATTTCCCGCTCTTGACTTTCTTGCATCCGTTGGGGCGGAAGGCTTTGTCGTCGCCAGCCTTGCGGTGTTGCATGCGCTTGCCTTTCGTTGCTGGTTGGCTAGTCGGTGCGGGAAGGCAGTGGGGGGAAAGCTCCAGGAGTCGGGACGCAGACTTTGACCTGCATTTTTGTCCCGGTGTTGGAGCCCTGTCCAAAGGCCTGCACTGTGACCTTGGAGGTGTCAAGAATCATGCCATTGTCGGTGGTGATGTGCACGCGAACGAAGAGTTTCTCGTTGGTTGCATGGAGTGTGCGATTCTGGTTGTTGTTGGTTTGGATCTGAATGTCACACTCGTAGTCGAAGGTCGTGCCTTTCAGCACAGGAGGCAAGACCTTGTCTGTTGTAGATGTCGTAATGTGCTGCTTACCATCTACATCCAGTGGAGGCAACAGCTTCTCAGCAGCAGATGGCGCAAACAGTTCTTTGCGATCAATCGGATCGGATGGGAAGGGGCGCACGGATGGAGAGGATGGCAAATGCTGCTTCTTGGAGGGAGAAGGATTGGCGTCCTTCGACGCAGCTTTCGAGGTAGAGATGAGCATGATGCTGATTGGTACTGATGGGTAGATGGAGAAGACTAAAAGTGATGGAAGTGAACTGAGCAGGAGGGGCGCAAGAAGGTGACGATACAAACACTACATGAACATGCAACAAGCACAGCACACCACCACAAAAAGCAAAACGCGATTTGGTGGCAAAATGCGAGGAGATTTGTGGCACGTGACGAGAGTCACATTTTGAATTTGAATGGTAACGTCTAATAACGGATAGTTATTTCAAAAACGTGTTTGGACAGGCAGAACAATAACGTCGCTGAAATGTCAAATTCCGTACGCAACCCGTCAAAAAATAGCCTTTCCCGAACGTGTCTGGACACATTGTGTTGTTTGCATCGTAAAAGCTAATCAATGCCTTGCGATCATTACGGATCAGTGTGCATATTCGACCAAGAGGACCGTAAACCTACAAAAGTGGATAAAATTAAAATAAGACATTAAAGCAAAATCGGCGTCCACTATGATGCTTATATTTGTTTCTATTTTATGAATATGTGGGTGTCTGGGTGGAAAGTCCCGTATCTTCCCACCCCCTCAGGACCGACTGCAGGTCCCGTCACTCAAGTGGGTCCTATGTTGGCTCCAGCCTTCTCTCAGAATCTCTAGTTTTGTGAGGATAGCATTCCGAAACGGATGGATTTTGATTGTTGGAGCTGGGGTCACAATGACCCTATTCTTGTCGCGTATCCAAGACCATATTAATGTCAAGGAACTACCATGACAATATCCTAATTAACGAAGGACGCGGCGTAGGACAGATACTTGAGGCTTAAAGTACTCAACGACAACGTCATCCATGTTCGGATGGAATTGGAAACAAGGACTCCACACGAGATAGCGACCGGTTGGGGTGATTTGGGCAGAAAGCGCCTCTCCGCGGAACGACTCACATCATCAACAGCAAGAACGCTTGTGCAGGAAACGGAGAGAGGTGCAGTGAGTGAAGGCAGCACAACAAAGCTTGTGATAGATCAAGGGTGGCACGACAATGGCACATGACTGGACGAGTTCTGCACATCAACACCGCCAACAAGAACAAGAACAACAAGAGAGACAAGACAACAACCATCCTCGTCCTTGTCTTTAACTTTGTTGCGATTGTTGCCTTCGGCGCCTATTGTTGAAGTGGGACGAACCGTCGTCATACAAGCCACACCACGAGCCGTACCACGCACAGCGACATTGAGCACAAGTTGCGACCACGAACATCAGGCGCCATAGCATACCACAGTGTACCACACGAGTGCGTGAAGCAAGGACGTCTCTGGTTGCGTCACCTGCGTGGGTACCTGCTTGGTTTGGGTGATCGAAAGGGTTCGTGAGCACAACGACACCGCTTACTAGTACGACCTGCTCTGCCAGATAGCGCCACGAGACTTTTGGGGAGAGGCACAACCCTCCCCAACACGCAGGCGTTCATCGCCCAACGACAACAATGGATTCCAGCACGGCACCATCGTCAAGCCGGTCTCTGGGCATCGACGAGCTGTTGGGCAAGGGTCATGATTCGCAGCAGCAGAATTCACAAGAGCAGTTCGATCCTCATTTGCCACCAGCCTTTCGTGCCTCGTTCCACAACAGCAGCCGACGATCCATTGAGAACAGCAGTCCCAAATCCAGATCGCAGGCCAGCCGCGTGACCAACGACAAGAGCGCATCGTTCGAACTGCATCTGAGTCCGACGACGAAGCCGAATCTGCGCGACGATCGATCATCATCGACAACGGCGGCCATGTCGGATGTCGTCGAGAAGGACGTGTCGGCGCAACCCGAAAAGAAGTCATTGTTTTGGACGCTGTCGTCGCCCGTGAGCAAGCCATTGACGTATGGTGCTGCCACCAAGTCGTCGCCTGTGCAAGACACAAGCAAGAGCACCGTCGTGCGCAAGCGATGGAAGCCACGCAAGGATCCCAAGAACTTGCCGCCTGCATTTCAATCGACGTTCACGTTGTCACCTTCCAAACCGTCGACGACGCGCACGCCGCCATCGGTCGACACGAAATCCAAGTCCATGCACGCGCATTCACCGCAACGACCGAAGAGCACAACACCCGTGCGGGACAAGGCCAAGTCATTCATCGGCACGTCCAAGTCGACGAGCTCGCCATTCTTCAATTGGTACGACGACACGCCGGATCTGCTGTCGTCGTCGTTCCATAACACGAAGAAGAAGAAGACGAAGAAGCGAAGCGTGTTGAAATCGAGCAAGAGCTATGACGATGTCCTGTCGGATGACACAGGTGCATCGCAGTCGGCGGGCAAGCAAGTGGATAAGACGCAAGACAAGTCACATGAAGAAGTTGGTGATAAAACAGCCGATGACAAACAACAGGATGCTGATGTTCCTGTCGCAAGTACCAACACGACTGAGACAGACATCAGTGACAACAACGCTGTTGCTGATGAGGACATCAGACAGAATGGTGGCGCGAAGAGCAAAACCAAACAGAGACGCAGCCGTCGGAATCTTTTGGGCGATGCCAACACAGGAACAACTGTACCCGCGACTGCGAAGACTGACAACAACGAAGTTGATGTTGGCACCAACGTCGATGGCGAAACACCCAAGGAATTGAAGGTCGCAGACAAAACTACGACCAAAACTGCAGCAAGGCGACGTCGACCAGTCAAGTCCAGATCGGTGTTGTCCGTGTACGAGACGCAGCTGGAATCCAAACAGCAGCAACAACAGCAGCGAGGCCACAAGATGCATCGTTCCGCATCCGTCGTCATTCCCAAAAAGTTATCGCACGCCGAACAGCAACAACAACCAAGCGAAGAGCCGAATTCATCCCAACGACGACGACCCACACTGCATCGACAACCACAAGGCTCGGGCAAGTCCCTCGTCTCGTCGGCTCGCAACCTGTTCCGTGGCACGGGTTCCATCCCCTCCATGTTCCAACAACATGATGATGACGACGATGACGACGGCGATGTGGACAAGCCATTCGAACTGCGCAAGAAACGCAGCTTCCGTCATGGATTGTCAGGATGCCGAACGGGCAACACATCACGCCGCAACATCAATGCGAACACCAAAGAAGATGATCATGATCATAAGGATCGCCGTCACAAGAACAAAAACAACAACAATGGCAACAACAATGGCAACAACAACAACAACAACAACAACAACAACAGCGAAGAGCACAGTGACAACGACAACAGCACAAACAAGGACGACCACCAACATGAGCACGAGATAGGAGAAATGCCATTGAAAGCACCTCCGCCGCCGCCACCACCATCGCATTCAACAACAACGCCCACCAAGTCAAGAGCCAAGACGGTCACAAAGTCGCGCAAGGCATCCAAACAGGCCGTCCCCAAGACTGCGGAGATCAAAGTCAAGATCCACGCCGACGGAACCACCATGGCGCTGTCCAAGAGCCCTTCCAATTCCTCCCTGCGCAAGCGCACGCGCATGCCGAAGCGCAAGGTCACGAAGGCTCCGCTGTTGCCCGACATCACGAAGAAGAAGCCGCCTGTGCCGCAATCACCGAAGAAGCCATCGTCTTCCATCCGCATCATCAAGAGCATCCGTGAGCGATGGCCGCCCGTCGCGTTGGGTGGCGGTGCCGACAATGTCTTCATCAAGGCCAATCGGCCCAAGGCGGATCACGCATCTGGTCGCAACGCAGGCAAGCTCTTTCAACCCCGCATGCGCCTGATGTCCGGCGACAGGGACGGCATGGGCTCGCCGCTCAATGCCAAACCACGCGTCGCCGTGAAGACGCCGTCGCAGCGCAAATTCGGCAAACGATTATCGTCCAGACGCATTGGCCATTCTCCGACACGCACGCTCGATAGCCAGCATCAGACCTCCTTCACGCAACCGTTGCACGATGCCAACGAGGCCTTGCCCATGGAGAATACGATGCACAGCATGCTGCACGATGAATTCTTATCGCCGACGACACGCAAGCACAAGCCATCGCGGCACAGTTACAAGGTGCGGTACGTCGGTCCGCGCGATCGAGCCACGTTGCTTCGGCAGTATGAAGAAGCCGTCGCCAATATCCATGATGCGCCGGTCGAGAAGATCACGTCGGATAAGCGGTTCAAGATGAAACCGGGCGCGTTGCCCGGCTTTTTGCAGACCGGAAATTACGAAGTGAGTTTGACCGGCAGCGATGACGACGACAAGGGCAAGACGCGTCGCCGCCGGGCCAACGGGGATGCTGAACTCGCCGATGTCCAAGACAAAGAAGAAGGCAAGCACAGCGATGACGCCGACGCATCGCAAACAAAACAAGTCCGCAAATCACAGAATCAGCATGACCCATCCGCGCCACAGCGACTCAAGATCCCGAGCGTCTGGTTGACGCGCTCCGGTGCCAGCTCTTCCAACAACCCCGAACACCGCCGATGGCGCGTCAAGCGTGTTTGGGAGGAGGACGATGTCGTCGTCGACAATTCGGAACCGATCTACGACGTTCCCGAACGTGAATTGAAGGTGACGCTGTGCAATCTGCTCTGCGTGCCCGACGACGCCTCCGTCATGCAGAATCTCGAAGTCTCGATCACGAAGCAGAAGGAGGATCTCACATCCTCGTTCCATGACGACGATCACGAAGAAAAGGACGCGGAAGTTGACGACGATAAGGTGCCGGACGCTGTCGGGCAGCTCAAAATCGATACGGACGACGACAAGAAGGAAGATCCCATCAAGACGGACAAGCACTGGAAGATCCAAAAGGTGTACGACGTCGATGGCGAAATCGAGGAAATGGAGGAGGAGATGACGATGGACGGATCGAACGTCATGGACATCGTCGAGGGTGACGAGTATTTCCCAGAATTCAACGACAAGGGATCCGAGGCTGGCAACCGCAGCCTGGGCATTCCCATGGAGATCATCCCGTGCTTCGATCAGCTGACGGATGACGACTCGTCGTTGGAAGCGCCCGGATCGGACTACGTGGAAGACGATGCGCTCAACTCGGAGGGCAACGACGACTCCACGCGAAACTCACGTCGCAGCACCAACTACGCCTCGGCCGACGGCACGGACACGGCGGTGTCCGACATCACCGGCAACTCCAACTCGAAGCGCTTCATGCTCGGCAAGGAATCGGATGACGGCGCGCCGCACAACAAGAGGGCGCAGCCTCAACCGAAAACGCTGCCAGCGCATCCGAGCGAAGTCAAGTTGAAGCCGACCGGCGGCGTCTCCAAAAAGCCCGTGTCGTCCACGAAGGGATACGCGCTCAATCTGAAACGATCCAAGCAACCCGACCGCGAGCAGGCATCGATACGTCGTTCGCGTCTGTTGCTGCGCAAGACGCGGCTCGCCAGAGTGTCCGATGCGGGCGAAGACGACATTGATAATTCAGAACACGTCGCCTCCGATCCTGCATTCGTCATGGCGAGCCCACCGGGCAAGTCGGACGTGAACAAGTCGTCACGAGGGCAGCACCAACGCTCGAGGTTGGGCCGCGGTTCGGATTTTGGAGACGACGAGATCGACGATTCGACGCATATGAAGGCAAGCCAGCGGGGGCTCGGTCGCGGCGGTGCGGGAACCCCCGGCGTTGGCAGCGGCGGACGCAGCAGAAGCACGTTGCTTCGCCGAGGTAATTCCATCGGGGATCACAGCGTGCCGGAGCACCAAGAAATCAACCTGCGGCGCACATCGAAGAGCAACCGATCCGGCGCCACCCCGTCGGAAAGGGGCGAGGACGAGCTCGAGGACTCCTCGCACTACTTCGGAGACTCGCCGCATCCCAGCAGTCACGGCACGAACATGGACAACGACGACAAGTCCTCCAACCGGCACCGGCGTGCTGCGCAAGGCACGGAATTGGCGCGCACCCGCATGGAGGAAGAGGAGGATCACCGGCTGCATCCGTACGCAGACAACGCGCGAGATGACGACTACGGCGACGAAGTCATGAATGAATCCATCCGCTCGACTTCCGGCGGAGCCAAGAAGATGAACCGCCGACGATCCTTGGACGCCATCGGCACGTCCAACGAAATTGGCATGGACGGATATCCGCGTTTGCGTCATTTCAAGAGAGATCGCAGCAAGAGCGATCCAGGCGAACTGGACGCATCCACCTCCAAGAGCCAGTCAAACAATCCTGATGCAGGTGAGTCGTTGCGGTCGGAAGAGGAGTCACGACGACAAATGCGCGTCGGTTCGCTGCCAAAGGAACCGCACGCTGAAGGAGATATGCTCGTTCAGCTCAAACCCATGAGAGGGAAGATGTCCGACCGACGCACCCAGAAGTCTGACGATCGCAAGAAGCTGCGTCCCTTCAAGAGAGGTGGACGTGGTGATATTGCAGAGACAGATCGAGATGGTCGTGGAAGGACAATTGGGAGGCGAGAATCGATGCCACAGCGAGAGCTTGGCAGCGATGAAAATGTGAAGCTCAGAAACGTCCGAAGGACTGCCAAAAACAATGGTGACGATCATGGTGACAGCAGTGGTGTCACCACTGGAAATGGTAGGAAGCACATCAACGGTGGCAAGAAAGGTGTCAACGACAACAACATCATCAATTTGAAGCATGTTGATCGTCAACGTCCAAACACTCCAATGGAAAGAGACGCGGAACAGCTGGATCGGACGGATGCAGATAGCGGTGATGATTACATGAACGACACCTTGAAGTCTGATCAGACTGATGACTTTGGTTTGATCGACGATTCCGATCGATTGCCGCCGGATGGACGCGTGGTGTCGGATTACTCAGACGATGAAGCTGGACCTGATGACAGCAATGACAAACGTGTCGATGCCGGCAAGCATAAACACGGAAACAAGAACAAGCAGGGTCGCAACCCCAACGGCGGCACGCCAAAAGCCCCAACCGCGTCTGCAAATGCGAATGCGGATGCGACTGGAAATCATGATGACAGCGACTTTGATTCGTATTATGGTGGTAGCAACGCAGATCACGACAGTGGCAGCGAACATGACGACCAGAAAGACAATCAAAGTGATGGAGGCAGTATCAGTATCAATGACTGTGAGAGCAGGGGCGCAAGCGCTGGTGATTACAGTTACACCGAATACAGCCACAGCTCACGCCGATCGGATGGATCGTCTGTGGAAGTGTGGCGCGATGAGTTGATCACAAGCGACAACGAGGGCAGTACCGATGATGCCAACCGCGACGGCAAGAAAGGTGGAAAGGCGACGAGATCAGCAGCTCCGAAAACCTCGAAGGCACCAAGCAAGCCGAGCACCAAACAGAAGACGAAGCCAAAACCAAAGGCAAGGCCAAGCAAGGCACCTGCTGTGGGAATATTCCAATGACACGCATACTTTGTGACCTTGAGAGTGATCAAATTGTGTCGTGAATGAATTTTGTTCCTCACTCAAATCAATCACGACTCCAGGAACCATGCGCGCCATTTTTTCAACAATGTTCCTTGTGTGTTATGTTCAATCAAAACACGGCGAAGATTCTGGATCGATCGTGGATCTGGATAACTATCGACCAACCGAGCACGACCTCGGAGTGCCATCGCAACCCAAGACCAAATGAAGTACAACACGGTGTATTGCGAGGACCCAAATCGAATGAGGATGATGATCACGACGAATTACACGGGAGATGCTGCTGACCCTGCAACTTGCATTCTGACAGAACAACATCTCGTCATCATCTCATAAACCGAGAGTTCAATCAACTCAACAACGCAAACCAACTAAATCGACAACTAACGATTACCAATTTACCTCCAAACCAGAGCCCACGATCTCACCACTGCACACGCCGGTCTCACAGTGCTGACATCTGGAACCAATATCACACGCTTCCTCTGCGCAACGTCAAGGCAAGTCACCTCTCGTAGCGCTATTCTACTGCAGGTCCAGGACACGACAACACATTGCAATCCACAATCTCGTCTCCAGGCCCCACAAACAATCAAGTGTACCTATTCAACGACTGGTCAAACCAACTGGACGGAATCATGGTCGCCACAGCAACAACTCGCTCAAGAGCGAGACAATCCAGCACCGCAGCCAACACAGCTGCCAACACGAGCGCCGCACCCAACACAGCTGCAGGCCGAGGCACTGCGGGCAATCAAGCCGCAGCCAGCAACCAACCGTCCAACCCAGGCGACAACAACCCAAACGCCATGGCAACCAACCAAGGCAACCTGAAGCCACCCGCTCAGAACGTTCCACAGGGCAACACCAACCCAGGAGGCAACGGCGGCGGGGACGGCGGAGGAGATGGCGGAGGCGGGGGCGACCCGTACGAAGAGGACGATCCCTTCTTCGACAACTTCGGAGGAGACGGTGGGGGCGACGATGAGGACGATGAAGAGGACGATGAAGAGGTAGTGGATGCACAGCCTGCATTCCAGTACGCTTTGACGCCAGCTCGCATCCACAATCGGCTGCTCGACTACAGCAAGACATCTGTGGCGAAGCTGTACTACAAGGCCGTCGAGTCACTCCCAGTGGAGTTCGACATGACCTCGAACCTTGTACACAAGTTCACCAATCTCCTCAACGCCCGAGCAATGGAGTTCAACTGGCTCCAAACCATCATCATCAACATCCGCGGCGAAAAGCGAAACCTGTTCCTCGAACATAGCACAATCAGCTACAAGGAGGTTCTGGCATACGCCGAAGGATACTCTAGCCGACAGACCAGGCACGCCCAGAACGCAATGCAGATCGCAAAATGCATTCAGGAGTCCCTCACGCAAGACGCAAGGTCCCGCATGCAGCTGGAGTCAGAGAAGTACTCCCTGAGCACAGCCGAAGGAAAAGTCCATGATGGTCTGTTGATGTTCAAGGTCCTGATGGAGAAGTCATTGGTCAACACCAACGCAACCATCAGCATGCTGCGAAGCAACCTGGCCAACCTGCCAAGCAAGATCGGCGATCTCTCGGACAACATCACCGAACTCAACGAGTATGCAAAATTGCAACGCAACGGATTGACGGCACGTGGACAAGTCACCCACGACCTGCTGATCTACCTCTTCGACGCCTACAAGCAGGTGAACGATGAGACCTTCCGCCGGTACATCGAAAGCAAGGAGGACCAGCACAACGAAGGGATCGCGATTGACGCCGACGAACTCATGGATCTGGTAGACAAGAAATACAAGACCATGGTGGAGCGCGGAACGTGGAAGGCCCAGACAGAGGACCAGAAACACATCGTGGCGCTGACGGCAGAACTCGAGAAGATGAAGAAAGCCAACAAGGGCGGCAACGGAAAGAAGGGCAAGGACAGCAAGGACGGCAAGGGCAAGAAGGGCAAGAAGGGCAAAGAGAAGGACGGAAAGAAAGGAGGATCTGGGGACACCCCATGGTTCTATCAACCACCGGCCAGCGGAGAGCCCAAGACCAAGCAGGATCCGAGTGGAAAAGATGTCCACTGGTGCCCCAACCACGGAACCAACGGCAAGTGGGTCCGGCACAAGCCATCGGAGTGCAAGGCCCTCAAGGGAGGGGTCAATTCGGATGGGAAGCCTGACAAATCAGGAGGAGATGGTACTTCCAGCAACAAGCCAACGGTGGCCATGCCACATGTGGCCGAAGAGGAGTACTGAATGATCGGCCGGAGGGTGTGGGCACAGTTGCTCACCCTCTGCAGGCCACTCATCATGGCGTTACTGACAGCCATCTGCGTTGCCGCCTTCGTGCACGGAGATGAGGAGTCAGGAATGGCTATGGTGGTGGTTGCTCTGGTCACGTGGACAGCTTGGCGCATCGCGCTAATCCAAGGACACCCACGCAAACACACCAGATGGCGACCAAACCACCACAAGTGCCGGCGATACTACGCGCACGGCAACGGAATCAGGCCACCCAGGATTGGACGAAAGTCCGGATGGCGCACAAGAACAATGCGACATCTCTGGGCAGCCGCAGACACGGAGACAGACGACACATTCGCAATGCCGCTCGCCCGGTTCGATTCAGACTCGTTTCAGATGGCGGTTGACAACTGTGCATCCACGTCATTCACCAACAGCAAGGATGACTTCATCGGAGAACCTACGAAAATCGACAAGGTCGTGAAGGGAGTTGGGAGTCGGAAGGTGAACCTGCAAGGAAAGGTAAGATGGAAGATCGAGGACGACCGCGGAAACCGGCACATCATCGAGCTCGACAAAGTGATCTATGAGCCCAGCCTTCCATTCCGACTGCTCTGCCCACAACACTGGGCGCAATGCAGCAAGGATCTTGAGGGAACCGGATGTACCACCCTCGGCAACAGAATGGAGATCTTTTGGGACCGTCGCAAGCACCGACGATCCATACCACTCACGTCATCCAACATCGGCATGATCAGATCGTCATCGGGTTACAATGGATTCAGGAAGTACTGCTTGACAAATTCAGTGCAGGAAATCACTCCTACCGAACCAATGGACGCAGCCAATCTGGTCAGCGACGACGAGGAGTCAGTGGTAATGGACGATGATGACGGGAGCATCAACCAGAGTGAGCAAGCAATCACCACCAGCGGAGCGGAGGACCAACTCAGCAAGGAGCCTACGCAGATCGACTTCAGGGATGTGCCCTACAGAGCACCCATCGATGCTACCTCGGAGTACAGCTCTACTCCAACAGCCGACATGCTCCGACTGCACTACAAGCTTGGGCATGTATCCTTCAACAAGATGAGGACCATGGCTTCCAAGGGAGAGATCCCTGCGAAGTTCCGAGACTGCCAACTGCCCGCATGCGCATCATGTGAGTATGGAAAGGCAACCAGACGGCCATGGCGGACCAAGGGAGGCAATCAGCAAGTGAGCAAACTCGTGCCAATCAATCGGCCTGGAGACTGTGTGTCGGTGGACCAGATGGAGTCACCAACACAGGGGTTCATCGGACAGATCAAAGGCAGGCTGACTACCCAGCGGTACCGCGCAGCCACCATTTTCACTGACCATCACAGTCGATTCAGCTACGTGCACCTTCAGAAGAGCACCAACGCCGAAGAAACCCTGCATGCCAAACAAGCATTCGAGGCATACGCCAAGACCTACGGAGTGACGATTCGGCACTATCACGCCGACAATGGTCGATTCGCAGAGAACAAATTCCTCTCGCATGTCGATCGCTCCGGCCAGACCATCACCTTTTGCGCCGCATACGCCCACTTCCAAAACGGAGTGGCGGAGAAACGCATCAGGGATCTGCAGGAGGCAGCTCGGACAATGCTGCTGCACATGCACATCAGGTGGAAGGAGGCCGCATCCATTTCACTGTGGCCGTACGCTCTGCGCATGGCAAATGAGGTGATGAACGCAACCCCGAATCCAGTGATCAATCACATCACACCTATTGAACGATTCTCTGGGTCCGCAATCAAGCCCCAGCTGAAGCATTTTCATTCGTTCGGATGCCCAACGTACGTCCTGAACCCTCGACTCGCCAATGGCCAATCACAGCCAAAATGGATGTCGAAGGCAAGGATCGGGATCTACCTTGGACTCTCTCCTCGTCACGCAAGATCGGTGGCGCTCATCCTCAACCCAAGGACAGGACTGGTGTCGCCGCAATTTCACGTCAAGTGCGATGACATGTTTGAGACAGTGGTGGGTACCACAGGCACCAATCATGGCCAATGGAAGCAGTTGGCAGGCATCAGCAAGCCTGGAGTGATCAAGCGCTCCAAGGGAGTGACCGCAACCGAAGGGTTACGCGGGTCCTCCGACACGGATGCGCCAACATCGCCAACAAATCAGCATACGAACGCAGATGACCCGGAAGGAGACGAAGAGTTCGAAGCATCACAGGCGGCAACGGGCGACGACATCAACATCGGCGAAGCGCCCAGCAACACCGCCACCACGGAGCCACCAGCCAGGAATCAACAGGAGCAGTCAGCAGGACTGCGTCGATCAAACAGGCACCGAACACCATCCAGAAAGGTAAGAGAGAATGGAGACACCGAAGTCGTCGCACTACCCAGCGCATTCGAGGTGGCAAGCACATTCGAGAACGGAAAAGGATTCGACACCAACGAGACCTCAGATCCGATCGCATTCGCCGCATCAGCCGACCCAGACACCATGTACTATCACCAAGCAATGAAGCAACCGGATCGGATGAAGTTCAAGGAGGCGATGCAAGCTGAGCTCAACGCTCACCACGAGAACGGCCACTGGGAGGTCGTCCCGAGATCAGAAGTGCCAGAGGGAACCAAGGTGGTAGCATCGGTGTGGTCCATGAAGCGGAAACGCCGAATCAAGACCAGAGAGGTGTACAAGTGGAAGGCAAGGCTCAACGTCCACGGAGGCCAGCAGGTCAAAGGAGTGAACTTCTGGGAGACATACGCCCCGGTCGTTACCTGGATGTCCATCAGACTCGTCCTCATCCTCTCAATCCTGCACAAATGGCACACAAGGCAGATCGATTTCGTGCTCGCATACCCTCAGGCGGAAGTGGAGACAACTATCTACATGGAAGTACCAGTTGGAGTGAGCATCGGAGATGGAGACACGAAGGACTATGTCCTGAAGCTGGTGAAGAACCTGTACGGCCAAAAGCAGGCCGGACGAGTCTGGAACCAGCATCTGCACCGGGGATTGAGCGACATCGGATTCACACAGAGCAAAGTCGACGAATGCGTCTACTACCACGGTAAGACAATGTTTCTGGTGTATGTGGACGACGGCATCCTCGCAGGCCCAAGCGCAGAAGAGATTGACAAGCTTCTCAATCAAATGCAACAGCGGTTCAATATCACCGACGAAGGGAACCTCACGGACTATCTGGGTGTGCATGTCACTCACCTGGAGGACGGACGCATCAAACTGTCGCAGCCCCATCTCATCGATCAGATCGTAAAGGACCTGAACTTTCGTCCAAACACCAGACCCAGGGACACGCCGGCAATGACGACGAAGATCCTGGATGCAGACGAGAATGGCGAGGAGCACAACGCGACCTGGAGCTACCGATCGGTCATCGGAAAGCTCAACTTCCTGGAGAAATCCACTCGCGGGGAGATCGGGTACGCCGTGCATCAAGCAGCCAGATTCAGCGCCAATCCGAAGAAATCGCACTCACAAGCGGTGAACCTAATCGGGCGGTACCTGATGGCAACCAGAGACGAAGGCATCATCCTGAACCCCAACGACAAGGCATTCGAATGCTTTGCCGATGCAGACTTTGCGGGATTGTGGAACAGAGACACAGCAGCCGAAGACTCAGCCACAGCCAGATCAAGGACTGGATACCTGATTCGATTTGCAGGATGCCCCATCGCATGGGCATCGCGCTTGCAGACGGAGATCGCATTGAGCACAACCGAAGCCGAAGTGATCGCACTATCAACGGCGTTGCGCGACGTGATTCCAATGATGAACCTGCTCAACGAAATGTGCGCCAGGGAGATCGTACCAGAGAAGTACAAGCCCAGGGTGTACTGCAATGCATTCGAGGACAACTCAGGCGCCTACGAGATCGCCAAGTTTCCGAAGATGCGACCCCGAACAAAGCACATCAACATCAAATACCACCATTTCCGATCGTACGTGGATCGCAAGCTCATCGAGATCTACGCCATCGACACCGACGACCAGCTCGCAGACCTCTGGACGAAACCACTCGCAGACGACAAGTTCCACAAGTTCACGGAGCTCTCTATGGGATGGAAGTTCACACAAAGGGATCAAGGTTGACAAGGGAGTGTGGGAATATTCCAATGACACGCATACTTTGTGACCTTGAGAGTGATCAAATTGTGTCGTGAATGAATTTTGTTCCTCACTCAAATCAATCACGACTCCAGGAACCATGCGCGCCATTTTTTCAACAATGTTCCTTGTGTGTTATGTTCAATCAAAACACGGCGAAGATTCTGGATCGATCGTGGATCTGGATAACTATCGACCAACCGAGCACGACCTCGGAGTGCCATCGCAACCCAAGACCAAATGAAGTACAACACGGTGTATTGCGAGGACCCAAATCGAATGAGGATGATGATCACGACGAATTACACGGGAGATGCTGCTGACCCTGCAACTTGCATTCTGACAGAACAACATCTCGTCATCATCTCATAAACCGAGAGTTCAATCAACTCAACAACGCAAACCAACTAAATCGACAACTAACGATTACCAATTTACCTCCAAACCAGAGCCCACGATCTCACCACTGCACACGCCGGTCTCACAGTGCTGACATCTGGAACCAATATCACACCTGCGGATGCAGATGGAGCTTCAAAGAAGACTGCGCATGACAATGACCACGCCAATGCTGGCGCTGAAACTGAGTCAAAGTTACCATCAAGCAAGGCGACCAAAGCTGCGAGACCAAGACCAGGCACCAAATCCGCTTCCTCCAACAGCGCGAAGCTGAAGCAAAAACCAAAATCCATTTCGATGTTCACCGCCGATGTCCCCGTTCAGCCGACCTCGAGCCGAACGCTTGAGCCAGACAGCGGCAGCTCCAATCGGCCAACGCCACGCAAGACTGCTAAACCGAAGAAGAGCAAGAGCATGTTCAGCGCCAAACCTCCGAGCGTATCGAATGGAGCATCGGCGCTGGCCGAGCGAGCCATGAAGGGCAGGAAGAAGATCCAACTAAATGGCGTTGGCACGCTGCCACCATCCGCCTACAACGACGCCGACGTCGACGTCGACGACGTGAACGATCCGAGACTGAAGCGTTACCTTCCCTTCGAGCTGGGCGGTCCGATCGATCAAGACGAGCTGCATCGCAAGTCCGTGAATTACAACAAGGCCGGCGCATGGGCATCACCGTTTGAGATGGGTGGAGGCAAGACCAGCAAGAAGGGCAAGAAATCCGGCAAGGACAGCAGCGGCAAAGACAAGGCCGGCAAGAAGAAGGCAGCACCATCATCATCCAAGAGCAAGGAGGCCGACAATGAAGACGATGATCGATTCATCGTCCATGGATTCTACGGCGTGTACAAATAAATATGAAATGAAGCCGGCGGTGATGCGAGAGATGGAATGGAATGAGAGGAGATGCGACCATGGATGCGACCACGGATGCGCGCAAAAGTTAATGCAGCACACCATGGATCGCCAACATTAGCTCAGCTGACATGATTGTCTCATGGTCAGTTGAGGACATGCCAGTGCCACACTATACAGCCATGCAGCCATCAAGTAGGAATACTATTATTAATAACTTGGAAGTATGATAGACTCCCTCTCTCTCTCTCTGCAGAGAGACAACGATGAAGACAACACAGAGCATGAGTATCACCACATCATTCGCTCGCATCCAACGCAACCACCAAACATTCGCACACAGAATTCCACACGCGCACTTCGCCAAAACGTGATGAAAGCACAGGAAGGCGGGATTCTCCGCTGGTCGACAAAGAATTATCGCGTGCTTTGTGGTTGACCGCCTTATTTGTCCGAGCGAACGGGCTTGTCAATTGGGAGAATGACCCGGATGCGCTTACCATGTCTGTCTGTCTGTTCGTCAAAAGAGAGGAGAAAGATTGTTGTTATTTTGTCGTGCTTGATTTGCCTTCTCGTTGTGGTGTGGGCGTGGACAGTGGAGCGTCGTGGGTGAGAGAGGATTCGTCGAAGGAAACACGTTGGAGTGAAGTGAAGTGGAGTAACAGTCATCTGATCACAAGGAGAGGTCGCGTTGCGTCGAGTGGCATCATACAAAGGCACAGAATACCATCCATCATACGAGACTTCATCTTATCCATTGCATCCATCTCATTGCATCTGCCGGATCAAGGAAGCAAGAGACAGCCATCACATCCATTCGAAGCAGCACCAAGAAAACGCTGAGAGGAAGGGTTCTCCGCAGTCTTTTTCTCGTTTTCGTTTTCTCCGATTTGCTGCAAAGAAGGCGTCGCACAATCTCTTCTCTCTCTCTGCTCTTCTCTGGCTCTCTGCCTCTCTATCATAGATCGAGCTTTGCTCGGAGCTGCCTGCTTGGTTGCCACAGAGTCAGGAAGGTTGTGCACAATCCAACTTCATTGAATCCAACTTCATTGAATCCAACTTCATTGAATCCAACTTCATTGAATTGCAATTGATTCCGCACAAGTATCAAAGAATACTATACAACCACAACCATTATATTCTACTATATGATATTGTATGATATTGCACTATATTGCACCACATAATACAGAATACGACAACTCAAAGCATATTGAAGCATGACTTCATCGGCCGACGATGACGGATTCAACGCGGATACGCTGCACAAGCGGTTGGACGCATTCGATGATTGGTTCACGGAGAAGTGCGAGGAAGCGCACGAAGTCACGACGCACGAGAAGACGCACAGCTTCGACGACGATGACTATGACAGCGAGAGCGACTTGGATGACTCCTTCGCGGCCGCCGACGATGATGCCTTCCACCATGCCAAGCCCAACAAGCGGTACAGCGGTGCGTTGGAGAACATGTTCCGCCAGACGAGCGGCAGCGCAGGAGGATCCCTCCATGTCGCAAGCATCAACTCTGGCGGCAGCGCGACGAAGAGCAGAGCTGGTGGGGCGTCCATGAATGCATCCATGAATGCATCCACCAACGCATCCATCAGCACCAGCGACCACAACAACAGCAGCCTTTATCACAACAGCTTCGACAGCGGAATGGACCACAGCGGCATGGACAGCAGCAACCACATGGGCGGCAACGAAGCGAAAGAACTGGATCGCATTCGGCGCCTCCGCACGAGGAAGCAGGATGGAAGCGGATCGCCCTCCAAGAGCGGCGCCATTCCCAATCGATCGTTGAGAGGAAGGCACACAGCTCGCAACGGGGCATTCGGCGGCATCGCCAACAAGGGACGCAGCCGCCACCAGCGCAGCACCAGCGTGGACACATTCGAAGACCCAGCGAGCAACGAGCACGGTCACAGTCACGCGCATCCCCCCAAGCAAAGATCGGCGCGTGGGGACAAGCTATCGTCACGTCGGCGCGATGTGCCACGGGCGGATCCGTTGGGCGCAAGGAGCGAGCATGGGTCCAGGGCCATCGGTCGTCGAGCCGTGCGTCGATCCTCCATGTCCAACATCACCAGTGTCGACGATGACGCTCCTCCGCCGCCATCCGAACCCGCAATCACGCCGCCACCGCAACGACCGCCGGGCCGTGCGAGGCGTCGACAATCCCTGGGCACCATGTCCATCAACACGGCACCCGCGACAACCTCCCATTCGCCCATGATGAACGCCCATCTCCGCAAGCGCGGCAAATCACGCGATACCTTGGGCACCAGCGAGCATCGTCGGGCACGCAACACGCGCAGAAACGGTTCGGACGACACAACCCCCACGCACCGCCGCACGGCGAGGCGTTCCGGATCGTCGGAGCTCACCAAGAGCGAACACGGCACGCGACGATTGCACAGGCGCACGTTGGGATCCAACGTCAGCAATTCATCCGACGATCATTCCTCGCGCCGTCCGCACAGTTCGAGGCGCGTCGATGAATTGTCATCGAGCAATCACAGCATCGGCGGTCGGCGACCCAGCGATCAGGATGCCAAATCGACCCGCCGACCGCGCAGTTCGCGCCGTCTGGGACACGACGAGCTGTCCGGCAGCAACCACAGCGTCGGCAGACGTTCGAGGCGCGCGCCCTCGAGCGACGACCATTCCAAAGAACGCGAGGATCGTCCATCGTCGAGTCGCCGTCTGCACGGCTCAAGGCGACACGATGAACTGTCGGGCAGCAATCACAGCGGCAGCAAACGCCCGCAAAGCGAACGTCGATTCGTGGGACGTGCCGATGAGCCCACGCGCAAACCAAGCAGCCAGCGACGTCCCGTCAGCTCCAGCGATATCATGA
Organism: Craspedostauros australis; assembly: GCA_026770025.1. NCBI lineage: Eukaryota > Bacillariophyta > Bacillariophyceae > Mastogloiales > Achnanthaceae > Craspedostauros > Craspedostauros australis. The sequence goes on along the minus strand of JAMXDE010000052.1, from coordinate 71,180 downwards.
ACAATGGTCGGCGCAACGGCAGCGACGAATTGACGCGCAGCGAGCACGGCCCCGCGGCGCATCGTGTCAGCCGGCGGCGCGTCAATGAACCGCAGCGCAATATGAGCGACGAAGCGCGAACGCATCGGCATCGCCATGCCGAACGCACTTCGAAGCAACCGCGGCCCACGCGGCGACGTGAAGGCGCCAGCGCGCGGCGCGAGCGTAGTACGGATAACGGTATGAAACGCGTCGGCAGCGGCAGTGGTCTCAAACGCGTCGGCAGCGGCAATAGCATGAAACGTGTCGGCAGCGGCGGTGGTCTCAAGCGCGTCGGCAGCAGCAGCAATACGAACGGTGCGTCGATATCGCGGGCGCATGCGCGACGACAAAAGTCGGCGCAGACACCGCGACGCATCGGCAGCGCCAATCGTTTCGACAACGATTTTGATGAAGAAGACGAGGCCAACCTGCCCGGCAAGAACGCGTCGTGGGATGCCGTTCCCAAACAGCCCGTGCGGCGGGCGGCGTTGGATTTGGATGCGCTGTGAGCAGCGATCGTCGGTATGTGAGAGCAAGGGGGATGCAATGTAGAATGGAATGAACCTGCAGCGTTCATCGTAACTTTGAGTCAGAGAGTCGTACGCATGATATGTTGTGTTGGATTCATGCATTCCATTCTACCTATTTCCACAATTAGAATTGTAGCTTCACGATACCGCGTAGCAGCTTCTTTACAGTTGTCGTGAGTCGAGCCTTGTTGAAGACGTCTCCCGGCTGTCGCAGGACTTCTGCCGTCATCGGACAAGGATGGATGACGGCGGATAGCGCGGTGATGCTTGTGCCAGATTGAATGGCCAGCGTGACTTCGGAGATCATGTTGCCAGCACCTTCTCCCACAACGGAGATACCGAGGATCATGCCCTTGCGGTCGACTCGTCTTGCCATCCAGAATGGCCCAATCGTTGTCCTTGAAGTGCTTCTCAATGACGGTGTACGGAATCTCACGCTCATCCAGATCCTTGCCGTACAGCCCGATGCTCGCGATCTCTGGGCTTGTGAATGTGGCGTGCGGAATCAGCAGCTTGGACATCTTCTCCTTGCCCAAGAACAGGGGGTTGTGGATGACGGCGCGGGACATGAAGTCGGAGCAGCAGTCTCCGACTCCGTACACGCGACCGTTACTTGTCTGTAGCTTGGCGTTGATAAAGATGGTCTTCTCGTTGTCGTACTTCACTTTTCCAAGTTCCAAGTCCATACCCGTGACATTTGGACGACGCCCGGCAGCAACCAGCAATGCATCGAAGACCAACTCAGTCGTGCCTGCTGACGCCCCCTTCTCCAGCAACGTCCTTTTCATCTCGGGGTATCCATTGTTCAGGACCTTGCCTGTCAATGCCACCTTCTTGTACTCCTTGACATTGAGGAGGAATTGGACGCCATCCTTGACCAGCTGTTGCTTGACGACCTCTGCCGTGTCCTCGTCTTCCTTTGGCAGCACCTTGCCGGATCGACCCAGCACGGTCACCGGAGTTTCCAACTGATGCATGGCTTGCGCCAGTTCCATTCCGATCACGCCGGCACCAATGACGACCATATTCCTCGGCTGCTTCGCCATGTTGAAGATGGTCTCGTTGGTCAAAACGATGGGACGCGACATGGCACCATCGGCAGACGGCGGTGTGTTGGCCTTTTCGTAAAGCTCCTTGAGTCCCGACATTGGAATGAGCGTCGGGTATCCGCCGGTCGCAATCGCGGCACGCTTGAATTTCAGAGTGCGACCGTTGACTTCGATGGTGCGTTCGGAGGTGAAGTTTCCACGCCCAATGAAGATCTCGTCGCCGAGCTCCTTGGAGTACCGTTCTGCGGAATCGTGATGACTGATGTCGCTGCGCACCTCGCGTATGCGTTCCATGACGCGTTCAAAATCGACGCGCACCGCGGATGGTGTGCGCAAGGTTCGCCGAATGAATGATAGCCTTCGATGGCACAACCAACATTGAGTCTGTGATGTTGCAGCGTGCAATTTACGATGCGCGGGGATGGAATCGTGCATTGCGATTGTGTATGGATTCCGGGAAGGAACGTCAGCAGCGAGGACGGTAACGACGGCAATGATGAGAATGACGGCACTTCCAATCATCAAATCCAAATGCGGCAGAGTAATGTGGTACAGCAACGCGATTAATAGCAATCTTCGATCATGTTGCGTTGCTACCCCTGAACAAATAATTCGCACGTACCAATCACCACCCAACATGTGTTTCTCAACCATTGCGACGCGTGCGCCGACACCTGCCGATGCGCCCGCTGTGATGAGACTGACTGTACCACCACCGATGACAACCAGATCGTCGGTATCATCTCCCTTTTCTGAAATAGGACCCTGCCATTCCGTTGGATGGACATGATGCAACAAGTGATGTTGTTTTCATGCAACGGCCAGACCTTGGAGGCCACGTGAATGTCGTTGGCGTGCCCTGCAGAGCCTTGCCCAGAATGACCGCTTCGTCGCGGTTCGGTGCCTGACCATTGGCGATCAAGAAGTCCACAGCTTCGGAACCCACGAAGGAATCCCTGTGCGTCTTGAGGCAGTACTTGCGATCCTCCACCTTGATGTTCTGCTTGAATCCTTGGGCGATCTCATTGAGTTCGTTGTCAAACGTGGTCATGATTGTGCCGTTGGTTGTGCTGTTGGTTGCGCTGTTGGTTGCGCTGTTGGCGATTGAATGACTGAGTGGGTTGGTTGGGTTGCTGGCGATGTGCTTTGTATAACATTCTATTGTATAATATGATGGTTGTTGAGGTATGGTGCTTGTGAGGAGAGCTTCTGCGATGGGCAGAGTCGTTGACGAAGGCAATTGCTGCTGTTGCTGTCGTCGTTGTCGGCGATGTACTCCATGGAGGAGGAGTCTTCGACGATCAGAGGTTTCTCTTGGATGATGTGCGTTGTGCTCAAGAGCAATCCTGTTTGTTTCGTTGTCGTCGTTGTTTACAGGCACACGTGATCGTACTCTCTGCCTTGTTTGGTTGTGGATGCAAGAGTCTCGTGTCCATCCAAGGATGATCGGTGCGCCTGTATCTCTGGCGATGTGTTGCTGACGATGATGGCATTCCTGGTCGTTCGTCCCTGCTCACTCGGAGAGGGGGAACTGTTGTGCGTTGCTGCTTCGTGTATTGTGTTGTGTTGGATGACGAGCTTCGGGTATCAAGGGTTCTCGTTCTTCTTTGTTTTGATTGGCCCGAATAGTATCTTTCTGCGTTCTGTCCAATTCGGTATCTTTCTTTTCTTGCGCAAGCAGTATTCCATTCGAGTCACGGAACTCTTGCGATGCATTGAGCCGACCTGGTCGTTCGTACATCACGCCGTGCCTGTGGGGACACCAACTTTGCGAAGTGACGGCGCAGACCCATCAAAAGAGGATGATCGGCACCATCCACATTGCGTGTGCGGTGGTGGCAACGACCACTCTGTTGTCATCATCCCCGTCAACGACGCCGCTTGGAAGGCATGATCTGAGGCCGAGCGCATCTCGCAACAGATGTGACAGCAGATCAACGATGCCAACATCCCCATGCACACCATCAGGCCCATCATCGATCGACTCATCGACAATGCCAATCGTTTCTTCGCGTTGTGGATCTACCTCCACAATCCCTTTGCGTGACAGACCAAGGCAATGATGGCCACCAACGGAAATCGCAACCGCGACTGCAACCGCAATGGAAGCACTTGCAAAGACGCAGATGTGGAGAAGGCCACCATCCTGACTGTCTGTGGTGATGCGGCGCACGCCATGCCTCTGTTCCTTGGACAGGGTACCAATCAGGCCATCCAAGACGCCTACTGTCTGGTCAACACCATTCGGCAGTACACCATGCAGTGCAATGGACAAGCCAATGGTGGGAACAGCCTCAAAGACATCTTGCAGATAGAATACATGGACAAGTGATGATCCACCATCGGGACCATCACGTCCAGCACGACCACCACAGCCAAGGCTGATTGGTCTGCTGGGGTACCTGGAGGCCTTGTCGGGGTCGTTGGCCAAGTTCCAGGATGTGTTCTTCTTCATCATGGACAAGACGGGCGTTGCGAAGAAGACCGTTCTGGATGCTGCTGTTCCGAGGATATGAGAATGTATGGAGCAGTGCGAAATCGCGATGTGACATTGCGGTGTGGAGCAGATAGATTCTGTGGACGGCTTTCGCTTGTTGTTGATGGACCAGCCACACTTGTACGATCCAAACATTCCATACTTCTCACCAACCACAACACTCAATCACAATCATAATCACAGGCGAACACCTCCCAATCAATCAATCAATCAATCAATCAATCAATCAACCACCAATCAAACATCTCCCTTTTCCATCTCACTCGTACAACAACACACTCACATGCACCAAAGTGTCAATACTGTTTTCATGTGCTGTTCTAATTACTCGACGACAAGAGTACTCCAAGGCCATCCAGGATCTCATCAATCATCGATCTGCCTTTCTTTTCCACAGAGCAAGCAGAAGGATCATCAACTCGGACGAGCCCATCCACTCTCTTGTCATCCCACGCTTGTTTCAACGTCTCACTCCCCTGCAGCAGAATGTTGAAAGTCTCGCTCATGGGATCCATTGTACCCATTAGGCCCAGTGCATGCATTGTACCCCAATGTTTGCTCGTTCTCATCAGCATCTCTCCAAACAGGGCCAGTGGCCGCGACCATGTTGGAAGAGAACACAGCACTGCTCTCACCTTGTTGCGATGATTTCGCCGCAAGTTGCATTCAACAAGCGCATTGTACGAATGGACATGTTCTTCAGGCGGGCATGGATAAATGTCGAGATGGGTGAGTTGGGTAGTCTGCTCCAAGGTTTGCTGAAGTGCTTCCATTTGTGCCGAGAAGATCTCGGGCGCAACTTTAAACATGCCGGGACCCCCAAAGGCAGAGTATCTGAGAGATGACAAGGTCTTGTTTCCCAGGAGCGAGATCAATGCGTCGAACCTTGTCATCCCCTCTTGTCGCGATGACCCAATCCAAATATCGCGCACCTCGAGCTTCTTCAGGTGTGATGTATCTGAAAGGAGTTTGATGATCTGGTCGATTTCTTGTTGTGAGTAGATTTGTCGGGCGCTGAGGCCTAGAGCGAAATCGATATTGAGCTTGTTGATGCGCTTGTTTGACTGGAATAGCTTTGCCAAGCTATCACAAGTGATAGGGTTGAATACAAAGGATACTTTGGCAACACTGCAATTGTTTGGGGAAAGCCATCTGCACAAATCAGCGCCCCTATTCGCGAGCTTACAATTATAAAACGCAACGTGTTTCGAGTTTTGGGAGATGTTGAACATGAGCTTGTCACAATCAACAAGATTACATGAATCTAATTGCACACGATGTGTCACAAGAGGGATATCGTGGAGCTGCTTCATCTCCACGAAGCATTGAGGCAAGCGGATGCCCTCGTCGAATGAAGATTTGGGTGGGTGTTTGGCAGCCAATCGAAGTACGAAGCGAATCGATTGGTTGTCTTCTTCTCCGAATTGGTCATTGCTGCCGAATTCCAGATACAGGGATCGAATGCGCATCCATCCGCAGCTCTCACGAGACCATTCGCTCAGTAGAACACGAGGTGACAAAGCAACGTGCTTGTGCAGAACCACCATCGATTCCAAGTCAGCAAAGGTGAATCCTGCTTGGATGGCCATGTCCCAGTGTTCCATCCGCTTGGGTGTGACGCTGTAGCAGTCGATCTGCTTTGCTCGTGGGGACTGCACATTGAACACGGTCTTCGGTGACAGCTCTTTTCGATGGAGTTGTTTCCAGAAAGTCTTGAAGTCTGGATCATAATCGCTGTTGGTATTGGTGTTGACGACAGTATCCATGTTGCGGTTCATCCTTTTCTTGTTGTCACTGTTGCTGTTGGTGGTGCAATCGTACGAGTTGAGCAGACAGAGTCTGTGGTCCCAAATCAGTTGCGCTTGGATGGCGATTATGAGCTCATCTGCTCGAGCTTGATGTCCTCCATTTCATGATCCCGTGCATTGATCACGAAACAACGTGTCGTCAGTCAACATACCTGGATGGGCTTGCGCAGTTCCACCACTGCGTATGGTGTGGTTCGGTGTGGTTCGGTATGGTATAGTATGGCATGGTACAACCGTGGACAACCACATCATGATCCGAAGCTGGCTTGCTCGCTCGCTCGCACGATACAACCTTCGATGATGCCCAACTTGGCCACGCTGTGCAGTTGTGCCTCTTCATGTGATACCATAGTACATCCCTCTGTGATGGTCTTGGGGGGAGTCAACCACGATACCACTCCGATCGATACACTTCTTCGGGAGTTGGATGTCATCGAACGAATGCAATGGGCGGATCCACGATGCGACGAATCCACGATGTGAAGAATCCACCACGATGACTTCTTCGGTGGACATCAGAGACGTTTCTCATGTTCTGTGGCGATGACGATGACGACGATGGTGATGACACCACTCGTGTTTCAATCCACAACAAACGTATCCAGGACTCATCTCGCCTCACCCAATCGTCGCGAACGACAAATAGCACGGGAAGCCAATCGTTGTGTGGCGGTGGCGGCGACGATGATGACAGTGATGGTGGCGGCGCAACAGAAATCGCCGCTGCGAATACTGATGCAGATCGCCACAACCACAACCACAACCATAACGCTCAACGATGATCACCGTCGGCACCAAGCATCTATCCACAGAGTACGAATACCAATACTCTCTCTCGTTTCTCTCTGCTTCTAGCGAGAGACTTCGAACGATGCCGGCTGGTTGACTTGGTTCCTTACTCATTGATCGCCCAACCACAGAGACAGCCGCAACCAGAAGAATCACGGCAATGGCACCAATGGCACCAATGGCATCGTTGATGCATCAAAAGAGGATGATTGGTGCCATCTGCATCGCGTGCATGGTGGTGGCAACGAACTCACGGTCATCGCCGTCGTCCCCGTCATCCTCACTCCAATGCAGAAGCGAAGCAGCAGCAGCAGCAGCAATGGGAGTGGGAACCACCAACCAATACGGAAGATTGCCGTGATCGGCGGTGGCAGCGCTGGTCTCTCCTGGTGCAGGCTTTCGAGAAATTCCGACAACGGCGGCATGGAGGCATGTCAGTGCTGAAGCAGATCTCTCCGTCCCTGTAGCGTGCGGCGGCCGATGGCGCGCTGCCGTCGACGACCGTGAGTTCCAAGACCACCAACTGGATCTCATCCAGACAGATGATCATGAATGTGGAGTGACGCCACGACGAAAGCGCTGATCCAGGAGGAAGGCGAGGCCATGGCGTACCCTCCTCCATCATGCGGAGAGCGCTGTAGTAGGCGCTGCAAGAGGCGCTGGAGGTGACGCCCGTGCATCTCAACAAGCAGGTGGTGAATGTGGAATGTCAAAAGACGGAAGAGCGAGATTCCATCCATCTCGCATTTGAAGATGGAACGAGGGATGGGTCGTACTGGTGCGATATGGTGGAGGGCTGGAATGGTGTCGACAGCGTCGTCAAGCAGCATATCAACGGTGCTGGTGGTGGCAATGGTAATGGCGATGACAGTGGTGATGGAAATGTGTTGTCTTCAGCAGGCAACAACGCAGGTTCGGCGACTGTGCACTCTGGCATCTGCATCCGGTACGCCATCCAGGATGTCGCCAAAGAGGACAGCGAGCATAACAGCGGGATTAGCAGGAGTAGTAGTAGCAGCAGCAGCAGCGGCGACCGAATGAACACAATGGAACAAGATTCCATCCTGCAGCAACACTTTGGCAACAGCGCCTACTGCCTCACCAGCAACTGCGACAATGGCAACTATGACAACGGCAACTACAACAGCGGCATCAAGCGTGACACTACCAGAGGCCGCTTCATCATCTTCCGCAACACCTTCCCCTTCTCCCAGCCCACCGCCAGCAAGGATGACGAGAACATCCCTTGGAAAGCATGATCCGAGGGCGAGCACATCCAGCAACAGATGTGACAGCAGATCGATGATGCCAAGATCTTCATGCACACCATCAGGCCCATCATCGATCGACTCATCGACAAGGCCAATCGTTTCTTCGAGTTGTGGATCTACCTCCACAATCCCTTTGCGCGATGGACCAAGGTGATGATGGGCACCACTGGCAACCGCAACGGCAACCGCAACGGCGACTGCAACGGCAACTGCAATGGAAGCACTTGCAAAGACGCAGATGTGGAGAAGGCCACCATCCTGACTGTCTGTGGTGATGCGGCGCACGCCATGCCTCTGTTCCTTGGACAGGGTACCAATCAGGCCATCCAAGACGCCTACTGTCTGGTCAACACCATTCGGCAGTACACCATGCAGTGCAATGGACAAGCCAATGGTGGGAACAGCCTCAAAGACATCTTGCAGATAGAATACATGGACAAGTGATGATCCACCATCGGGACCATCACGTCCAGCACGACCACCACAGCCAAGGCTGATTGGTCTGCTGGGATACCTGGAGGCCTTGTGAGGACCGTTGGCCAAGTTCCGGGATGTGTTCTTCTTCATCATGGACAAGACGGGCGTTGCGAAGAAGACCGTTCTGGATGCTGCTGTTCCGAGGATATGAGAATGTATGGAGCAGTGCGAAATCGCGATGTGACATTGCGGTGTGGAGCAGATAGATTCTGTGGACGGCTTTCGCTTGTTGTTGATGGACCAGCCACACTTGTACGATCCAAACATTCCATACTTCTCACCAACCACAACACTCAATCACAATCATAATCACAGGCGAACACCTCCCAATCAATCAATCAATCAATCAATCAATCAATCAACCACCAATCAAACATCTCCCTTTTCCATCTCACTCGTACAACAACACACTCACATGCACCAAAGTGTCAATACTGTTTTCATGTGCTGTTCTAATTACTCGACGACAAGAGTACTCCAAGGCCATCCAGGATCTCATCAATCATCGATCTGCCTTTCTTTTCCACAGAGCAAGCAGAAGGATCATCAACTCGGACGAGCCCATCCACTCTCTTGTCATCCCACGCTTGTTTCAACGTCTCACTCCCCTGCAGCAGAATGTTGAAAGTCTCGCTCATGGGATCCATTGTACCCATTAGGCCCAGTGCATGCATTGTACCCCAATGTTTGCTCGTTCTCATCAGCATCTCTCCAAACAGGGCCAGTGGCCGCGACCATGTTGGAAGAGAACACAGCACTGCTCTCACCTTGTTGCGATGATTTCGCCGCAAGTTGCATTCAACAAGCGCATTGTACGAATGGACATGTTCTTCAGGCGGGCATGGATAAATGTCGAGATGGGTGAGTTGGGTAGTCTGCTCCAAGGTTTGCTGAAGTGCTTCCATTTGTGCCGAGAAGATCTCGGGCGCAACTTTAAACATGCCGGGACCCCCAAAGGCAGAGTATCTGAGAGATGACAAGGTCTTGTTTCCCAGGAGCGAGATCAATGCGTCGAACCTTGTCATCCCCTCTTGTCGCGATGACCCAATCCAAATATCGCGCACCTCGAGCTTCTTCAGGTGTGATGTATCTGAAAGGAGTTTGATGATCTGGTCGATTTCTTGTTGTGAGTAGATTTGTCGGGCGCTGAGGCCTAGAGCGAAATCGATATTGAGCTTGTTGATGCGCTTGTTTGACTGGAATAGCTTTGCCAAGCTATCACAAGTGATAGGGTTGAATACAAAGGATACTTTGGCAACACTGCAATTGTTTGGGGAAAGCCATCTGCACAAATCAGCGCCCCTATTCGCGAGCTTACAATTATAAAACGCAACGTGTTTCGAGTTTTGGGAGATGTTGAACATGAGCTTGTCACAATCAACAAGATTACATGAATCTAATTGCACACGATGTGTCACAAGAGGGATATCGTGGAGCTGCTTCATCTCCACGAAGCATTGAGGCAAGCGGATGCCCTCGTCGAATGAAGATTTGGGTGGGTGTTTGGCAGCCAATCGAAGTACGAAGCGAATCGATTGGTTGTCTTCTTCTCCGAATTGGTCATTGCTGCCGAATTCCAGATACAGGGATCGAATGCGCATCCATCCGCAGCTCTCACGAGACCATTCGCTCAGTAGAACACGAGGTGACAAAGCAACGTGCTTGTGCAGAACCACCATCGATTCCAAGTCAGCAAAGGTGAATCCTGCTTGGATGGCCATGTCCCAGTGTTCCATCCGCTTGGGTGTGACGCTGTAGCAGTCGATCTGCTTTGCTCGTGGGGACTGCACATTGAACACGGTCTTCGGTGACAGCTCTTTTCGATGGAGTTGTTTCCAGAAAGTCTTGAAGTCTGGATCATAATCGCTGTTGGTATTGGTGTTGACGACAGTATCCATGTTGCGGTTCATCCTTTTCTTGTTGTCACTGTTGCTGTTGGTGGTGCAATCGTACGAGTTGAGCAGACAGAGTCTGTGGTCCCAAATCAGTTGCGCTTGGATGGCGATTATGAGCTCATCTGCTCGAGCTTGATGTCCTCCATTTCATGATCCCGTGCATTGATCACGAAACAACGTGTCGTCAGTCAACATACCTGGATGGGCTTGCGCAGTTCCACCACTGCGTATGGTGTGGTTCGGTGTGGTTCGGTATGGTATAGTATGGCATGGTACAACCGTGGACAACCACATCATGATCCGAAGCTGGCTTGCTCGCTCGCTCGCACGATACAACCTTCGATGATGCCCAACTTGGCCACGCTGTGCAGTTGTGCCTCTTCATGTGATACCATAGTACATCCCTCTGTGATGGTCTTGGGGGGAGTCAACCACGATACCACTCCGATCGATACACTTCTTCGGGAGTTGGATGTCATCGAACGAATGCAATGGGCGGATCCACGATGCGACGAATCCACGATGTGAAGAATCCACCACGATGACTTCTTCGGTGGACATCAGAGACGTTTCTCATGTTCTGTGGCGATGACGATGACGACGATGGTGATGACACCACTCGTGTTTCAATCCACAACAAACGTATCCAGGACTCATCTCGCCTCACCCAATCGTCGCGAACGACAAATAGCACGGGAAGCCAATCGTTGTGTGGCGGTGGCGGCGACGATGATGACAGTGATGGTGGCGGCGCAACAGAAATCGCCGCTGCGAATACTGATGCAGATCGCCACAACCACAACCACAACCATAACGCTCAACGATGATCACCGTCGGCACCAAGCATCTATCCACAGAGTACGAATACCAATACTCTCTCTCGTTTCTCTCTGCTTCTAGCGAGAGACTTCGAACGATGCCGGCTGGTTGACTTGGTTCCTTACTCATTGATCGCCCAACCACAGAGACAGCCGCAACCAGAAGAATCACGGCAATGGCACCAATGGCACCAATGGCATCGTTGATGCATCAAAAGAGGATGATTGGTGCCATCTGCATCGCGTGCATGGTGGTGGCAACGAACTCACGGTCATCGCCGTCGTCCCCGTCATCCTCACTCCAATGCAGAAGCGAAGCAGCAGCAGCAGCAGCAATGGGAGTGGGAACCACCAACCAATACGGAAGATTGCCGTGATCGGCGGTGGCAGCGCTGGTCTCTCCTGGTGCAGGCTTTCGAGAAATTCCGACAACGGCGGCATGGAGGCATGTCAGTGCTGAAGCAGATCTCTCCGTCCCTGTAGCGTGCGGCGGCCGATGGCGCGCTGCCGTCGACGACCGTGAGTTCCAAGACCACCAACTGGATCTCATCCAGACAGATGATCATGAATGTGGAGTGACGCCACGACGAAAGCGCTGATCCAGGAGGAAGGCGAGGCCATGGCGTACCCTCCTCCATCATGCGGAGAGCGCTGTAGTAGGCGCTGCAAGAGGCGCTGGAGGTGACGCCCGTGCATCTCAACAAGCAGGTGGTGAATGTGGAATGTCAAAAGACGGAAGAGCGAGATTCCATCCATCTCGCATTTGAAGATGGAACGAGGGATGGGTCGTACTGGTGCGATATGGTGGAGGGCTGGAATGGTGTCGACAGCGTCGTCAAGCAGCATATCAACGGTGCTGGTGGTGGCAATGGTAATGGCGATGACAGTGGTGATGGAAATGTGTTGTCTTCAGCAGGCAACAACGCAGGTTCGGCGACTGTGCACTCTGGCATCTGCATCCGGTACGCCATCCAGGATGTCGCCAAAGAGGACAGCGAGCATAACAGCGGGATTAGCAGGAGTAGTAGTAGCAGCAGCAGCAGCGGCGACCGAATGAACACAATGGAACAAGATTCCATCCTGCAGCAACACTTTGGCAACAGCGCCTACTGCCTCACCAGCAACTGCGACAATGGCAACTATGACAACGGCAACTACAACAGCGGCATCAAGCGTGACACTACCAGAGGCCGCTTCATCATCTTCCGCAACACCTTCCCCTTCTCCCAGCCCACCGCCAGCAAGGATGACGAGAACATCCCTTGGAAAGCATGATCCGAGGGCGAGCACATCCAGCAACAGATGTGACAGCAGATCGATGATGCCAAGATCTTCATGCACACCATCAGGCCCATCATCGATCGACTCATGGACAAGGCCAATCGTTTCTTCGAGTTGGGGATCTACCTCCACAATCCCTTTGCGCGATGGACCAAGGTGATGATGGGCACCACTGGCAACCGCAACGGCAACCGCAACGGCGACTGCAACGGCAACTGCAATGGAAGCACTTGCAAAGGCGTAGATGCGGATAAGGCCGCCATCCTGACTGTCTGTGGTGATGCGGCGCACGCCATGCCTCTGTTCCTTGGACAGGGCACCAATCAGGCCATCCAAGACGCCTACTGTCTGGTCAACGCCATTTAGCAGTACACCATGCAGTACAATGGACAAGCCAATGGTGGCAACAGCCTCAAAGACATCCTACAGATAGAATACATGGACAAGTGATGGTCCACCATCGGGACCATCACGTCCAGCATGGTCAACCCTGGTCTGATGGGATACCTGAAGGCCTTGTGAGGACCATTGACCAAGTTCCGGGATGTGTGCTTCATCATTATGGACAAGACGGGTGTTGCGAAGACGGTCTTTCTGGATGCTGCTGTTCCGAGGATATGAGAATGTATGGAGCGGTGTGAAATCGCGATGTGGTACATTTGTGATGCAGGTAGATTCTGTGGACGGCTTTCGCTTGTTGTTGATGGACCTGCCACACTCGTCCGATCCAAACATTCCATACTTCTCACCAACCACAACACTCAATCACAATCATAATCATAATCACAAGTGAACACCTCCCAATCAATCAACCTCTCAACCAACCATCTCCCTTTTCCATCTAACTCGTACAACAACACACTCACATTCACCAGAGTATCAATACTGTTTTCATGTGCTGTTCTAATTACTCGACGACCAGAGTACTCCAAGGCAATGCAGGATCTCATCAATCATCGATGTGCCGTTCTATTCCGCACAGCACGCAGAAGCATCATCGACTCAGACGAGCCGATCCGCTCTCTTGTCATCCCACGCCTGTTTCAACGTCTCACTGTCCTGCAGCAGAATGTTGAAAGTCTCGTTCATGGGATCCATTGTACCCATTAGACCTACTGCATCCATTGGACCCCGTTTGCTTGTTCTCATCAGCATCTCTCCGAACAGGGCCAGTGGCCGCGACCATGTCGGAAGGGAACACAGCACTGCTCTCACCTTGTTGCGTTGATTTCGCCGCAAGCTATGTTCAACAAGCGCATTGTACGAATGGACATGTTCGTCAGGCGGGCATGGATGAATGTGGAGATGGGTGAGTTGGGTAGTCTGCTCCAAGGCTTGCTGAAGTGCTTCCATTTGTGCCGAGAGGGTCTCAGGCGGAACCTCAAACATGCTGGGATCCGTTGAGTGAGAGTATCTGAGAGATGACAAGGTCTTGTTTCCCAGGAGCGAGATCAATGCGTCGAACATGATCATCTGCTCTTGTTGCGATGACATGTTCCAAATACAGAAAACTTTGAGCTTCTTCAGGTGTGATGTATCTGAAAGGAGTTTGATGATCTGGTCGGTTTCTTGTTGTGAGTAGATTTGTCGGGCGCTGTTGACCAGACTGAAACTGATGTCGAACTTGTTGATGCGCTTGTTTGACTGGAATAGCTTTGCCAAGCTATCGCAAGTGACTCGGGTGTAGAACAAGGATACTTCGGTGACACTGCAATTGTTTGGAGACAGCCATCTGCACAAATCAGCGCCCCCATTGGCCAGGTTACAATAATTAAACCCAACATATGTCGAGTTTTGGGAGATGTTGAACATGAGCTTGTCGCAATCACCAAGATCACATGAGCACAAACTCAAACAATGTGTCACAAGAGGGATATCATGGAGCTGCTTCATCTCGACGAAGCATGGAGGCAAGCAGATGCCTTGGTCGAATGAAGATTTGAGTGGGTGTTTGGCAGCCAATCGAAGTACGAAGCGAATCGCTTGCTTGTCTTCTTCTCCAAATTGGTCATTGCTGCCGAACTCCAGAGTCAGGTATCGAATGTGCATCCATCCGCAGCCCCTGCGAAACCAATTGCTCAATAGAACACGAGGTGATAAAGCAATGTGTTTGTGCCGCCGCTCCATCGATTCCAAGTCAGCAAAGGTGAATCCTGCTTCGATGGCCATGTCCCAGTATTCCATCCGCTTGGGTGTGACACTGTAGCAGTCGATCTGCTGTCTTGGATGACTCTGTACATTGAACACGGTCTTCGGTGACAGCTCTTTTCGATGGAGTTGTTTCCAGAAAGTCTTGAAGTCTGGATCATGATGGCTGTTGGTATTGGTGTTGGCGACAGCATCCATGTCGCGGTTCATTCTTTTCTTGTTGTCGCTGTCGTTTCCGATTGTTGTTGATTGTTGCTGTTGTTGCTGATTGTTTCTGTTGGTGGTCGGTATAATCGTACGAGTGGAGCAGGTAGAGCTGATAGAGCAGGCAGAGTCTGTGGTCCCAAATCAGTTGCGCTTCGATGGCGATTATGAGCTCATCTGGTCGAGCTTGATGTCCTCCATTTCATGATCCTGTGCATTGATCACGAAGCAACGTGTCGTCAGTCAACACGCCTGCATGGACTTGCGCGGTTCCACCATGGCATGATACGACTGTGCACAGCCACATCATGATCCGAAGCTGGCGTGCTCGCTCGCTCGCACGATACAACCTTCGATGATGCCAACTTGGCCACGCTGTGCAGTTGTGCCTCTTCATGTGATACCATAGTACATCCCTCTGTGATGGTCTTGGGGGGAGTCAACCACGATACTATTATGTTATACTCCGATCGATACACTTCTTCGGGAGTTGCATGTTATCGAACGACTCCGATGGGCTGATCCGCGATGCGACGAACCCACCACGATGACTTCTTCGGTGGACATCAGAGACGTTTCTCATGTTCTGTGGCGATGACGATGACGACGATGGTGATGACACCACTCGTGTTTCAATCCACAACAAACGTATCCAGGACTCATCTCGCCTCACCCAATCGTCGCGAACGACAAATAGCACGGGAAGCCAATCGTTGTGTGGCGGTGGCGGCGACGATGATGACAGTGATGGTGGCGGCGCAACAGAAATCGCCGCTGCGAATACTGATGCAGATCGCCACAACCACAACCACAACCATAACGCTCAACGATGATCACCGTCGGCACCAAGCATCTATCCACAGAGTACGAATACCAATACTCTCTCTCGTTTCTCTCTGCTTCTAGCGAGAGACTTCGAACGATGCCGGCTGGTTGACTTGGTTCCTTACTCATTGATCGCCCAACCACAGAGACAGCCGCAACCAGAAGAATCACGGCAATGGCACCAATGGCACCAATGGCATCGTTGATGCATCAAAAGAGGATGATTGGTGCCATCTGCATCGCGTGCATGGTGGTGGCAACGAACTCACGGTCATCGCCGTCGTCCCCGTCATCCTCACTCCAATGCAGAAGCGAAGCAGCAGCAGCAGCAGCAATGGGAGTGGGAACCACCAACCAATACGGAAGATTGCCGTGATCGGCGGTGGCAGCGCTGGTCTCTCCTGGTGCAGGCTTTCGGGAACAACAACAATACCGACACCAACGACACCAACGACAACAGCGACAACAACGTCGCTTGGAAGGCATCATCCAAGGCTGAGCGCATCCAGCAGCAGATGCGACAGTAGATCGATGATGCCAAGATCCCCACGCACACCATCAGGCCCATCATCGATCGACTCATCGACAATGCCAATCGTTTCTTCGCGTTGGGGATCTACTTCCACAAGCCCTTTGCGTGATGGACCAAGGCGATGATGGCCACACACGGCAACTTCAATGGAAGCACTTGCAAAGACGCAGATGTGGAGAAGGCCGCCATCCTGACTGTCTGTGGTGATGCGGCGCGCGCTGTGCCTCTGTTCCTTGGACAGGGCACCAATCAGGCCATCCAAGACGCCTACTGTCTGATCAACGCCATTCAGCAATACAATATGCAATACGATGAACAAGCCAATGGCGGGAACAGCCTCAAAGACATCCTGCAGATAGAATACATGGACAAGTGATGGTCCACCATCGCGACCGTCATGACCATCATGGGCATCACGGCCAACCCTGGTCTGATGGGATACCTGAAGGCCTCATCAGGACCGTTGACCACGTTCCGGGATGTGTTCTTCTTCATCACGGACAAGACGGGCGTTGCGAAGAAGACCGTTCTGGATGCTGCTGTTCCGAGGATATGAGAATGTGCGGAGCAGTGCGAAATCGCGATGTGAAATTGCGGTGTGGAGCAGATAGGTTCTGTGGACGGCTTTCGCTTGTTGTTGATGGACCAGCCACACTTGTACGATCCAAACATTCCATACTTCTCACCAACCACAACATGCAATCGCAATCACAATCACAATCACAGGCGAACACCTCTCAATCAAGCAAACTTCCAATCAACCAACCATCTCCCTTTTCCATCTCACTCGTACAACAACACACTCACATTCACCAGAGTATCAATACTGCCTTCATGCGTTGTTCTAATTATTGGATGAGCAGAGTTCTCCAAGGCCATCCAGGATCTCATCAATCATCGATGTACCTTTCTTTTCCACATGACAAGCAGAAGGATCATCAACTCGGACGAGCCGATCCGCTCTCTTGTCATCCCACGCCTGTTTCAACGTCTCACTCCCCTGCAGCAAAATGTTGAAAGTCTCGCTCATGGGATCCATTGTACCCATTGTACTCATTTCAGCCATTCTGCCCCGATGTTTGCTTGTTCTCATCAGCATCTCCCCAAACAGGGCCAGTGGCCGCGACCATGTTGGAAGGGAACACAGCATTGCTCTCACCGTGTTGTGATGATTTCGCTGCAAGCTATGTTCAACAAGCGCATTGTACGAATGGACATATTCGTCAGGCGGGCGTGGATAAATGTAGAGACGGGTGAGTTGGGTAGTCTGCTCCAAGGCTGGCTGAAGGGCTTCCATTTGTGCAAAGAGGGTCTCGGGCGGAACCTCAAACATGCCGGGATCCCCAAAGGCATCATATGCCAGAGATGACAAGCTCTTGTTTCCCAGGAGCGAGATCAATGCGTCGAACCGCGTATCCTGCTTTTGTCGCGATGATCCGTTCCAAATACCGGAAACCCTGAGCCTGCTCAGGTGTGATGCATCTGAAAGGAGTCTGATGATCTGGTCGATTTCTTGTCCGTCTTCGTTCCGACAGAATATGATTTCAAGCTTGTTGATGCACTTGTTTGACTGGAATAGCTTTGCCAAGCTATCACAAGTGACACGGGTGTCCAAAAAGGATACTCTGGTGACACTGCAATTCTTTGGGGAAAGCCATCTGCACAAATCAGCACCCCCATTGGCGAGCTTACAGGTTCCAAACGTAACCCATTTCGAGTTTTGGGAGATGTTGAACATGAGCTTGTCGCAATCAACAAGATCACATGAATCCAAATACACACGATGTGTCACAAGAGGGATATCGTGGAGCTGCTTCATCTCCGCGAAGCATGGAGGCAAGCAGATGTCTTGGTCGAATGAAAATTTGGGTGGGTGTTTGGTAGCCAATCGAAGTACGAAACGAATGGCTTGCTTGTCTTCTTCTCCGAATTGGTCCTTGCTGCCGAATTCCAGATTCAGGGATCGAATGCGCATCCGCCCGCAACCCTTGCGAAACGAATCGCTCAGTAGAACACGAGGTGACAAAGCAACGTGTTTATGCCACTGCTGCATCGATTTCAAGTCACCAAAGGTGAATCCTGCTTCGATGGCCATGTCCCAGTGTTCCATCCGCTTGGGTGTGACACTGTAGCAGTAGATCTGCTGTCTTGAATGACTCTGTATATTGAACACGGTCTTCAGGATCCACCATTTCCAATGGAGTTGTTTCCAGAAAGTCTTGAAGTCTGGATCATGATGGATGTTGGTATTGGTGTTGGCGACAGCATGCATGTTGCGGTTCATCCTTTTCTTGTTGTCACTGTTGCTGTTGGTGGTGCAATCATACGAGTAGAGCTGATAGAGCAGGTAGTGTATGTGGTCCCAAATCAGTTGCGGTTGGATGGCGATTGTGAGCTCATCTGCTCAAGTTTGCTGTCCTCCATTTCATGATCCTGTGCATTGACCACGAAGCAACGTGTCGTCAGTCAACACGCCTGCATGGACTTGCGCGGTTCCACCACTGCGTTTGGTGTGGTTCGGTGTGGTATGGTATGATATGACCGTGGACAGACACATCATGATCCAACGCTGGCTCGCTCGCTCGCACGATACAACCTTCGATGATGCCCAACTTGACCACGCTGCGCAGTTGCGCCTCTTCATGTGATACCATAGCACATCCCTCTGTGATGGCCTTGGGGGAGTCAACCACGATACCATTCTATTGTGCTTCGGTCGATACAGTTGCAGCGCTTCGAGTGGTGCGGTGTGATGTGTGTGTGAAGGCTGGCACCTTGCCGATCGGGGGTGACACGATACGCACAGGAACACGCCACGTTTCGGCGTTTGGATGTCACCGAAAAATCAATCAACGGATCCATCAGAGGGAGAGACTCCAATTGATTCGATGGACTAAAAGTCCAAAGGATCACAACGGGCGTGTGCCTCATTTGTTGCGTTGGTATCTTCCTTGTTGTGCACATCTCTGCTCAACACAGAGAGAGGCCATCTTCACTGTTGGCTGTTGTTTCCGTCCCATTCCGCAATCGGACAACGCGATGCGAGTACAAACGACACGCGGAGAGTAGAGTACTATTCTATAATACTATTCAAGGGTGCACTCTGCCATACTCGTACTCACATTCGAGTACCATTGTGCATTCACACCAACGACGCACATCATCACAACCAAAGAGACGCAATTCCAAGCAACGCGAAGATGACACGAACGCTCCATTCGTATTCTCTGTTCGCCGTCATCGCGGTGATGATTACTGCGATATCTCACTGCGGATGCCACGCTCGTCCATCCTCGGTTCATTCGCTTCCTTCAGAAGCCTCGCATGGCGCATTCCATCTCCACAATGATCGGACATCCGCGTTCGTCGCCAAATCATCGATGAGCACAATGCCACTGCAGATCCGCGGCGGCAGCCTCGCCGACTGGATCATCCCGGCTGGCTACAATCCATTTGGCTACAAGATGACGGCGCTGGGGGAGCAGTTCCTGCGGTACGAAGGTTCGATGGATTGTGACATTGGACGGTTTCTCAAATCCTTCTCAAGCACCCACTACAAGACCAAGTCCACCCTCAAGGGCGCGTGGATGGAGGTAGTCAAGATATCCAAATCGGGCCAATCGATGCGCATCTATAGGCAGCTGGATGAACTGATTCAATTCCTGTTGGATGCGGGGATGATTCGGTGAAAACCAGCAGTGGCCACACATATACACAGCGCGATGATCCGTTCCATCATGTCGAGCAAGAACAGAGTGGAATCAAATGACCCACGCATCCATGCATGCTCGTACGCTACAATTAACTGCGCGGACGCGCATCATTTCATGTGTCAACGATCACATTTGTCTCATTGGTTGATGCTCGATTGTCGCTTTGAGCTTGCGTGAGTCTTTCAGAACTGTACCATACACCAAACATCCAACAGAATGGAGACCGTTTGAACAGCGCCAGATCATTCTGCCGATCCATTCCCGGTGTCGTTTCCTCCAACGCAATACTCTTGTGCTGATCCATCGCATCTCCCTCCAACATTCGATCATTCCTCTCGTCGGTCGACTTTGGTGGTGCTCTTTCTTCTATCTCCTTCGTCAACAACTGTCCAGTCCACGACCGAAACGTCCCATCCATGAAATGGTCGACGACAGTGTCAATCGGATGAATGATGAAAGGAATGCTGGCCAACCCCACGAACGTCGGCATCCACTTGACTGTCATGGCAGGCACTGCCATCGGCGTCCGCGCCAAGGCAAACCGCGACGACCGCACGATGAGATTGATCGTCATGCTCGGAATTCCCACACTGGCCAGCGATTGCCACAGCATCACGTCCATCGTCGACGCGGCTGTCGGCACGGGTTTCTGCGTCGCATTGTACGTGTCGTACCCCGTCGTGCAGGCGTCGGCGAGGCAATATCCGAAGGCCAAGACGTAGCTGGGCATCACCCAACGCGGGTATTGGTAACGGAAGGATTCGCCGACTTCATTGGCGTATCCCAAGTATCGCAGCGGCGAGTCGCGGAAGATGTTGTGCGGCGGCAGCGTGCTGTCACCGTCTTTGGAGGTCTTCGGTGGTGCGCTTGATGATAATGACGATGGTGATGTCCTGGTGATGTGTCTCTTGAGCTGGCTGCTCTCTGTCTCTACTCGTGGAGAGATCGTTCTTCTCCTCGATTGTGAGATGCCTTGATTGGATCTCTATTGTCCGCGACAATTCTGCAGATCGTTCTCTTCAACGGTGCGGATTGCAATTCTCCAAGTTCTCTGATCGGCCAAGCGCAGGGGCAGGAGTATTGCTTGTTGGGAGGGTCGATGATCGTGGGTGCAGATCGTATTATTCGTATGGTATACTCTCCGTGTGCATTGCTTTGGCTTTGTCTGTGATGGTCATTGACCAAACTTGTCAACGAAATTGGGGATCCGAGTGGTCAAATATCCACGAGGAAATTTTCATGTCTCAGGAGACAAAAACGGGCCTTTTTGTCTCCTGAGACAAGGCACCCGGATGTTGAGCAAGAATCTTGTCTCAGGAGACAAACTCAAAAATAGTGTGGTAAATTAACACGAAGACTTTTCTCGCCGACTACTTCGACTAAGTCCACTTTTTCGGCCTGTGAGCACTCTTCCAATTCTCGCCTTTGCTCCAACTCTTCGTCAGTGGTCTCTCGACTTCTTCCTCACCATCACAGTCATCAATGTCTCATCTTCATTCACCCTCTGCTTCTCTGCTGTACGCCCCAGGTTGCACTTCCTTGCGCACTCTCCACATCATCACCACAACCCAAGCTTCGTATACACCTTCCTTCTCCGCTCTGTTCCTTTCTCCAATGGCATCTCTTCCCTCTGCTGCTCATGGCGCTTCTACCAATGCCAAGCCTCTGGTCCGCATCTCCTTTGCCACTGGCATCCGCCACGACAACGATCCTTCATCTCGTAGCAATGTTACGTTTGGTCAAGTTCTGGACGACGGGTTGGAGGCCTCAGGAGCACCCCCAGCTGATGACAACGACTACGGGGTGTCCATCAAGAGCGATGACGAATGTGTTTCGCCCACTGCATCCCCTTTACTCCCTCCTGGTCAATACAGTGTTCATTCCTGCTCCCTTGCAGGATACACACACCAAATCGTCCTTCCTCCTCCAAAAGGTAGCGACGATGGATTAGTTGAGTGGAAGGTGCTTGCCGATGACGAGCACCCTTCCAAGGTCACAGTGAGTGGTGCTCATGACTTCCTTCTCCAAAAC
Source organism: Craspedostauros australis (assembly GCA_026770025.1). NCBI lineage: Eukaryota > Bacillariophyta > Bacillariophyceae > Mastogloiales > Achnanthaceae > Craspedostauros > Craspedostauros australis. Next base: position 49,291 of record JAMXDE010000052.1, on the reverse strand, counting down.
GCAAAGGAGGAGATCCGTTCCATTCGACAGAGCGTGTTGGAACTTTTTCCAAAACCAATTCCTGGTGCACAGCCATACATTCCAACACCCCACGATCTCGTTGCCCATGTACTTGGGCCCACCTCTTCCATATTCAACAGTGCATTTGGGCATGCTGGACTTGGCTTTTCCTATGAGGAATACATGGGATTCCTCTACTGCATGACTGCACAGATGGTGAATGCATCAACTGTGAAGCGACTGTATGCTCGTGGGGGTGACGCACACATTCTTCCCAACTTCCCCTCCAAGCATCAGTACACAGCTCTCTGGGAACGGATCCGAATCAACGGAGATCCAGCTTCATTGGTGGGCCATAAGTTCCTTTGGAATGACCTAGAGACTGGTGTCAATCAAACCCTGCACAGCCTTTGTCTTCGCAATGGCACTTTCAATCGTATTGTCACCTTAGACGACGACAAAGTGCATTGCAGAAGCCTGGCGAAAAGCAGTTGCTTGCAGACTATGAGGCATACTCACGCCAACCGCAGGGGGTAAGTGGGCCTTTCGTATTGTTTCGTGTCTGTTCTGTATTCTCCATCCCATTTCTCACCACGTGCTTGCTCCCGTTCTCCTGGTTTCATTCCATCCTATCTCCACAACAAGAATTACATTGAATACCATTGTCCACTCTGCGTCGGGGCTTGTGGTTGGATTGGTTGCATCATGTGATAGCCTGGATGCGGAAAGCATAAAGATCTTCGCACAGCTTGCCCAAGCCGACGCGCGTCTCCGCATGGTCACCGTCATGGCTGACCGCGGTTACAACTGCAAGGCAACGACCGCTGCACTGCTAGAGAAGGGTGCGGACCTTGAGGGCACGCACATGCGCTCCCATTATTTGCCATTCACCTTCAATCCGACCGGTGGGAAGCCAGGCTTCCACATGAATGTTGGGAACAGTGGACCCAGACTCCTCAAGATTGCCGAGAGCACTTCAATTGGCAATCGCCAGCTGAAATGTTTCTCATACCGCTGCAACAACAAGAACGTCCTTGCGGTCTCTACCACAGCGGGCGATTTCGAATGGGATCTCAACCTGTCCAGTGCAAGTGATGCAACAAAGTACCACAACATCGTCAATGGAGCACATGGTGACGATCGACGGTCGCCTCAATATCCGCACTTCTTCCAACTTTGCACGGTCAATACCAACCTCTCCTCGGCTGTTGGAAATGCAAGCAGACAACCTGCCAACAGTGCAGCAGCGGCCATCTCTGCTGCTGCAGCATTGGCGAAACAAGCATGGGCCAACAAAATCTGGGAGCTGCCCGTGGATGGGTTGACTTGTGCGCAGGGCGATCACTTGTGGTTCGTACATCGGCGATTTGCTTTTACAAGCACATCAGTCTTTGCTATGATCAAAGCCGTACTTGACAGTGGAGAGTGGTGCAATCCTGTCAATCACAACACATTCAATCAAGTGGCATGGGAGACAATTGGTCAGTACATTGGGAGGGATGTGGTGAAGCTGAAGGCTGAGTATTCAGAGGCCTTGGCAATGGAAACACGAAGGCTGAAAGCTGTTGCCATGTTTAACAACCTAACACGGCCCGATTTCGACTCCACAGAAACGGAAGCTGCACTCCTTGCATCTATCAACTCTACCGCTGACCAAGCTGATACCATGTGTGATGAAGACTTTGTGGAGCTCATGCGATTGTTCTATCAGAACAAGACAAAAAGGTCCAGGGCAACGCGGTGCACCATGCTTCGAACCGTTCTTGAAGAATCTGACAAGGTCCGGAGGCAATTCGTTGCTGTGGCCGACGCAACACTCAAAAAGGAACTGAAGCAACGTCTACCAAGGGTGAAGCTAATCAAACTCAACAGAGAACAGATGATTGAGAGATTGATAGCTTTGAGACTGAAAGAATTGGAAAATGACAAGGAGTCGAATGACGATGAGGGCAGAACTGGCCTCACCCCATGGATGACCGCTCTTGATGACAAGCTGTCAACCACCATGCTGCAGTCATGGTTCATGAAGGGCATCCGTGGAAAACAAGCCAAGACCGTGAAGCTTGGACATACCAACGAAGTCCCCCTGATGAAAAGAGCGCTGGATTGTGCTGGAGTGGGTGGCAAAAACGGACAGGTCAAGGCCTCCTACCGAGCAGGAGTGGTGCACAGCACGTCAAGGAAATATGCTCGCGCCTCTGTAGATTTCCTTGCCATCGTCGGTGATCCCAATGACGACAGCACCGACGAGGTGTTCGTGATTGAGATGAAGACAAGAACTACACCAGCCACAGAAAATGTTGAGAAACTCCATCAGCTCAAGGCGAACAGAGAGCACAACCTCGATGGCATGGGCCACGTGTTCCTTCATGCACAGAGCGATGAATGGAGAGCTCTGTTTGAGAAGGACGCAGAGATGATACAACTCCTCCATCATGCATTCGTGTTTGGAGTCTCTTGTGCCATGATGGTGATTGGTGAGTGCTTCCATATACAGCGTGCAAATGCCATGACTACTCACATCGTTGGCACCACGTCCTCACTCCTGCATTCTCTCTATTTCGAATGCGATTGCACAAATCTGTCTGTTCCAATTGAATGCTGGCAGGTGACTCTACTGCGAACATAATGAGGTCCATGTCAACAAGATTCCCACCGGCGCTCCTTTCATCCTATCAGATTGTACTGCAGGATTTGTACCGGTTCAAGCTGGATTTCGCATACACAAATGGATCCCTTGCTGCTACCAGCTCAGGGAAGTCGCTGCAAACATATCTGTCATCAGAGCGCAACCCAAAGGTACGCTCCTTGGGAGGGCAGCACATCGCGGCATTGACAGTGGAGGATGTGTCACACACGCTCAAGATCTGGAAGGCATGCCAGGAATTGCCCATCCCTGTTCCACACGTGCACACTTTCGTGCCCAGCATCATATCTCGCTGGAATGCCTTGAAAGGTGGATCCGATGTCATCTCCAGGATGGCGACGCAACACAAAGCACACCCACCATTTGGTACATTCCAATGCCAAGCCGTGGTGCGCATTCTCGAAGTTGTCATGTTGTTTCTGCACAAGCTGATGCACTACTGTTGCACACAAGACATCCATACTTCCGCCGACCTCGACCGGGCCACCACATTGGAAAACTACCAAAACATGCTTAACCATCGAAGCTCTGTGACAACTTCCTTGGAGACATTGCGAGATGTTTTTGGCGATATCATCACTATAGCCACAAAAAGGAGGAAGCAGGAGAGTGGGCACACTCAACTGACCAACTTGTTTCTGAGAAGCACATCAATTGCTGCAGCACAACAGCAAAAACCATGTATGGATGGCAGACCCACCAACAACAGCGAGGTGAATGATGGTAAATCAATCCGACAGTTGCTGTCTCCAAACAGAAACGAAACATCGACGGAAGCCGAAGCGCTCAAGGAACGTCTTGAGGAGGGCAGCCACGAAGCCATCCACTGCGAAAACATGCGGAAGCCATGTGTTGTTTGCAGTGTCATCACAAAATGGATGTGCATACAGTGCCACTTGTTTGCATGTGGAGCTCCAACTGCGAACCACAAACGATGGGAGGAAGCACATGGAATGGAAACAGAGCTTGAGATGTGCCATCTCATTGGCAGCAACAACAAAAAGATAGTGGCAGCGAACACCTGCTACAGAATGCTCCATGGAAAGAATAGATCCTGGACCATCAACACCAAACCTGACTACGTTGAATGGAGTGCAAAGCATCCTGCAAAGAAGCGATCCGAGCGAGCAACCGCCCCTACAACGGAGGCAGCAGAAGACAACGGGGAAAAACACCCGCGCAAACAGAGAAAGAAAACGTCGACGCCGGAGGTACAGAATGTTGCTGTTCCGACGAGACGAAGAACACGTGCAAGCATCAGAAAAGAGGAATACGAAAAAGGGAATGGCTCAAGGTGTAAGATATAGATACAGCATAATCCTACACTCCGTGAAGGGAACCCAGTGCAGTCAACGGAAGATATTGAGCACCTCAATCAACAACATTCTAGATCAAGCAATCACCGTGCTTGCACTCACAATTTGGTGTATAGAGCAACAGTGTAGGACAACAAGACAACACTATGGATGGACATGTATGACCATTTCCAATAGATCATCAGGATTATAGTTGTAAGACTGACCGTGGGATCACAGAGAAAGAGGCAGGAAGCGGTCCATCCGAAGAGCATGGACATGATGCGCGCGAGGAAAGAAAAACGAGAGGCTCCAATTCTGGTTTGGGTCCAACTTGTCGACCACTTTTCCCATCGCGAGGAAACGTCGTGTTATTTTTGGTTTTGTCTCAGGAGACAAGGCCCTCGCACAAAGGTGAAAAAGTTTGTCTCCTGAGACATCAGGGGTCCTCTATCGCGACAGAATTTCCTCGTGGATATCATTCCGACCTCCGCGGGAGCACTAAACACAAGCATACCACCATACCATCGCACTCAAACACAATATAGACCGAATGGTTGTGACCGTCTCGGAGAGAGGATTGCCGGTCGTCTACCAAGAGGGCAGCAGTCATGGAGACTTGGTCCATGATGCAGGGATTGGGTTCGCCGCAGCAGACAATGGGCTGTTGACAGCGATCGATGGCGTGGCGCGAGATTTGGGAACGTACGCGCGTGCCATTGATGTCCCATCTATTGAGGCTGTGTCCAAGACGTATCTGGCGTTGATGCGGTGGTGCTTCCATTTGAAAGGGTTGTTGTTTTAAGTCGCAATAGTTCTATTGGCCAGCTGGATTGGTTGGTTGGTCGGTTGGCTAATTGATTGATTGATTGATCGATCGGAAACTGGCGCTTGACCGTACCGTCAGTTGATGGCCATACAGACGTCTCTATGGCATTGTACATACATTAAAACTGTGAAACACAGAGTACTCGTGGTGCTTTTGATTGGTAGTAGGTATATTCATCATCAATGAGTCTATGTTATGCACCTACACCCCATGCTCCTGCTGCCAAGTCGAAAGGAAATCAGCGATCTCATTGTGACCAAGATCTGCAGCAAGACGAGCAGGTGTGCAATTGTGGCATAGCACATTGATGTCAGCATTGTCGAACTCGACCAGATACTTGACAACATTCAAGTGACCACCGGCACATGAAATATGAAGTGGGGTGATGCCGCTGATGTTGTGTGGGTTGACATTGACGTTGGAAGAGTCCAGAAGATACTTCACAACATTCAAGTGACCGCTGACACATGCAGCAAAAAGTGAGGTGACACCTTCATTGTCTTGTGCGTTGACATCAGCGTTGGAAGATTCCAGAAGATACTTCACAACATTCAAGTGACCGCTGGCACATGCAGCAAAAAGTGAGGTGACACCTTCATTGTCTTGTGCGTTGACATCAGCGTTGGAAGATTCCAGAAGATACTTCACAACATTCAATTGACCGTTGCCACATGCAGCAAAAAGTGAGGTGACACCTTCATTGTCTTGTGCGTTGACATCAGCGTTGGAAGATTCCAGAAGATACTTCACAACATTCAATTGACCGCTGGCACATGCAAAATGAAGTGGGGTGAAGCCGTTACTGTCTTGGATGTTGACCTCAATATTGCCCAATTCCACCAAGCACTTCACAACTTCCAAACGGTCGAATAAGCATGCCATATGTAATGGAGTGAGGCCTTGGTGGATTTGTGTATTGGCATCAGCGTTGGAAGATTCCAACAAATATTTGACAACGTTCGAATGGCCGAATGTGCAGGCAAGATGAAGTGGAGTGGCACCGCGAGAGTCTTGGACGTTGACATCAGCATTGCATGAGTCCACCAAGTACTTCACAACCTCCAAAGGGTCACCTCCAGAGCACTCAACATTCAATGAAGCATATTGATCCCACTTCTGAAGATTGACAGTGGGACATAACTCGACCAGGCGCTTCATTGTATCCGAAGCACCACGTCGGCATGCATAATGCAGCAGCGTGCAGCCAGCGCTATCCACGATAGTCACATCGACGTTGAGCGATTGCACCAGATACTTCATGCAGTCCAGATGACCTCGCGAGCACGCCCATTGAAGTGGAGTAAGGCCGCGAGTGTCTCGAACATCAATGTCTGCATCACATGAGTCCACGAGGTACTTCGCACAATCCAAATGACCGTGATGGAAAGTGCACTGGAATGCAGTTGCACCACGGCGACCTGGGATGGATATGTCAGCGTTGCATGCTTCCACCAGGTACTTCACGCAATCCAGGTGACCATTCCAGCATGCTGACACAAGCGGGGTGCTCCCATAGTTGGATTGGATGTTGATGTAGGTCGAGCTTGATTTCAACAGATACTTCACACAAGCCAAGTGGCCTTTGCTGCATGATCGATGCAGGAGAGTCTTGCCATTGTCATCCTTGATGCTACCGTGATCGTCTCTTGGGTTGTTGTTCTTCCACTCCTTCAACATTGTCAGATTACCGTTCGTGGCAGCGCGAAGGAGTTTGTCTTGCGTGATGTTGGACATGTCGGCGTCATGATTGTTGGCTGCGACGTGTGATGTGTTGGTATTGTGTGAGTGATGTCCGAAAGCTGAAGCAATCCGCGACAGTACATTGCGGATGCATGAAGAATAGAAGCACATCGCGTGGACGTGACGAGATGATGTGAGTTGTCGCTGATGTGATATGAGAGGAATGGAGTATGCATGCGATAGAAGTCCAAGTCGCACAGAGGATTCATTCATTTTATGAAAACAGCTTCGAAGCTTGTTGGATGGAGCTGCCAGAATACACCTTCCCTCATGATCTCATGTTCCGTCTCATCGTGCATCGTGTTGTGTTGTCACACCTGTTTCGTTTCGTTTCGTTTTCGTCGTGTTCTGCCGTGTTTCGTCTCGTCACATCTTGCCTCGCCTTGCAACGAAGATGAGCGGAGTTGTGATATGATGCTTTGCGCTGTTTCGTTTTGCAGCTTGTTGGCCTTGGTTTGGTAGTGGCAGCATCGGTAGTGTGGCGCAGTGCGGGTTGTTTTCGATGTCCACGATGCTCGTACATCACACGAAAGGTGCCGACTGGCCTTTTCACGATCGATGGTTCTCAAGGTGAGTCTCCACGTACTGGCTGTTGAGCTCGTGACACCAACATCGTGTCGTCCACGATCATTCATTGACGAGGAGAACGATGATGTCGATAGCATTGCTGGTGATGACACTGGCGATGACGATACTCCATCCATCGTTGCTCGAAGCACATGGAGTGTGCACTTGCGGAGTACTTCCGGTCGGACTGCCATGTTGTGGAGCAACTCGCACGATCATATTATAGAATAATATATTACACTTGTAGCGTAACGCAACGACGGCGTGTGCATTTCGTGGAGGGGTCGTGTTTCATCAACACACCCACATGTTTCTCACACGTTTCCCATCGTGGAAGGTTGACACTTTTGGTTTTGCGTTTGTTCGCAGAATTTCGTCAGAATGACATCTTGGAACGACTCAACCCTGCTGAGCACTCAGGACTCGAATATGGACAGACTTGCATTCAAGACTAGAGAGATACTCTCCATCAGCTTTTCAGTCATCCGCCGTTGGCGGCAATCGGCGACAGCAGGAGTGTGAGCATAGCTAGTACACGCTGAAACTTACGAGTTCCACGTACTACATCATTCAAAGCTACTCGCAACACGAGGAGAATGCAACAAATGAAGTAGGCCGAGGTCTACCAGTGCGAGTATGTGTGGTACATATGGTAGGCACATGACTCTTCACATTATCGCCCGAAAAGACGTATCTTGGTTGGCAGGCAGCGGAGGGCAGGGAATGTAATATAGTGTGATATAATAGATTCGACAGGTTGCATGAGAAATGCAGATGGAGAAGCAAACCCTTTACTCGAAGAGAGTGCTCTGGAAGAGAGTAGGGAAGAGGAGAAGAGAGGAGAGTCCTCTACTTCATTTCATTTCCCTGAAAGTTGGGCCGCTCGATGACCAAAGCACATAGACTGAATCGACGATCAACCTGCTTTCGCTCTCTTGAGAGAGGTGGTCGACTGGAGTAGACTACCCGCAGCGCATGATACTCTTGGTGAACTGAAGTACTCTGCGACGACTCTTGTCTGTTTTGGGCCGCAGTTGCCCTGTTTGGACACCACATCCCCAAGGCATCATTGATTGATAGGCAGACAGATACAAACATCCGAACAACAGCATGCACAAAGGTACAAACAGACAGACACACAACAGACAGTCACGTACTTTATGTCCAAAGCATCCCATCACCCTCTCCCAAAGCAACCGCAGAGTCGGTACTCATGCACTGCCACCCTCCAGAGTATTATTGTACGACCTACTGCACGAAAGTACATTCTTCCATGGAGTGCACGGATACCAACACAAGTCTTCGAGAACCATGGTCGCAAAGATCTCCCCTTCGAACTCTCGCCCATTCTATTTCTGTTCATGTTCCATCTTCCAAGGATGCGCATTAAACTTCGATGCGGTGAGATGAGCTCGAGATGGCTTTCAGCACAACTGCTGATACTGCAAGGACCCTCTGTTCACTCGGAGATCACCCTCCGGCGCACAGCTACATGCACGAAGAGCACGATCGCTGGTGGGAGCACACGCCGTCTTGGTCACGGGGATGGTGTGGCAGACCATTGCGAGGATTGCAGCGAAGCTCCTCACATTTCTTTGACGATCGTTTTGGGCGCCAAAATCGCACTTTCAGTCGAACGAGTCAAGTACCCAGACATCACGCAAGCACACGAGAAGCGCAAAACGGATCACGAGCACACGATCACACAAACACACAGAGCAAATACGACGATCGGCGCAACCATTGTCCATACTTTTTAACTCTGCTCTGTTCGTACTACCCGCTCGATTCACAATGCGATCTCTTCGAACAGCATCTACCTTCGCTGCCTCCCTCCTCGCGTCGATGACCGCGACATGGGCGTTGGAGGAAATGTGCATCCATTCGAGCGGCGATGAGTTCCTGTGCTCCGACAATCAGCTCGAAATCCGACGCGCGCATGACGGATACGGAGCGGTGGACATCGGGGTGCAGCAGCGCGTGGATGGATCGGATCAGGAGAAGGAGTCCATCCGCGAGATCATCCGCATGATGAACGAGTACTTCGGCAACGAGGTCCTCGTCATGCCCATGTACAAGGATGTGCGGCAGAAGTGGTAAGTTCGTTCGTGTCTTGCAGCGCCTGTAGCTGTTGCTGTGGTTATGTCTGTGCTAGTGGTGGTTGGAACTGCCCACGGCAAGTAAGTATCCGAAGTCTCGCCATCGTTTCTCATTCCATATCCTCTCTCTTGCGTTGCATCTCTACTCCTTGCTCAAATCTAGCAAAAATACAAATGAGGTACGTTCTGTAAAGTGGTTGCGCAAGGCATCGGCTGTGTCGTCGGCATCGAGTACTCAGGGATCATCACAGGTGCTTTCTTGGACGCGTTGAGCAATCCATCTCACACTTGTTCTCTCTTTCTTCCTCCCTCCTTTCCAATACGTGGGTGTTCATTGACCTCCGAAAACCACCACCATCTGACGATGACTGACTACCACAGCTCTGCGCATTTTGGAGCGCAGTTGGGGAATGCGAGTCGAATCGCAACTTCATGTTGAGCAACTGCCCGGCAACGTGTCGATTCTGTCTCCTCACTAACACGAAGCAGTGATGGCCCTGATGCAACTCTGGCTCGTGTGGGAGGGCGCAGATGTGTTGTGGGCGAACCGATGTGGAACATGGCACCGGCAACTGCATCGACGTACGTGTTGGTGGGGCGACGTCAATATTAGGCTCGCGACAGCAACGAAAGACAAGCAATCCGAATGCTTTACATTGACTCGCGCACAATCGAGGATTGGAGGACAATCTAATACAACGTCATTCGAGAGAACAGCGAAAGTCCCAGCCAGCTGCGCGACAGCGGCAATGACGACGCATCCTTTTGGCTTCGCCGTACGGCGACGCGGCAATCCACACCGACCTGCCTGTCCAATGAACATTCGCTTCACATCCAAGACGCTGCAATGCGAGACGGCAAAAGCATGCATCGCGTCGCATTCAAGAGTTCTTCCCATCGGAATAGAAGACTGCGTAGCTTGGATACACGCGTGCATGGGAGACGGTCGCCGTGGATCGTCATACGCACGCTGGTCGAGATGGATAGACAAGAACGCAGAAAGCGGAATGAATTCACCAACCGATGGATCGATCGGTGTGTTGGTTATCCCTCATCTGTGGGTCACCAGTCACAGAAACAAAAGACAGAATCATAACTATTGCGTTGTACACTTTCGCTTCCGAAGTCTTCGAGGTTGTTCCCATTTTCAAGGATGTGTGAGAGCTGTGTTCCGCGTTGTACATTCAACACCATCACTGGGCGTGGCTTGGGTCTTCGTCCAAAGTTGTCACCACAGCAAACAACCACCGATGTTCAGAACCGGTCGCGTCTCACATACGCGCCACCAAATGCAACTTCTCCAATGCCCGGATTACGTTTATTGTACTCTTGTATCAAGGTCACACAGCTCATGAATAGTACATAACAATCTGAGCCCACCCAACGCGATAAAGGTAACATCATTCGTACTCGCAAATTTGTCATGACAGATACAAGAATGCCTTCGTCCAACCAACTCACTTTTTTGTGTGACATGCTGCGTCCCGAACGCTCAATCGTTCTCAGACGTCACCGTTTTGGTGAGGTCGGCTCGTCAGACACAACACGCTTTTGGGTCCTTGTGTGAGTTGCACAATGGCGCGCTGCACCGCACTCTGATCAGCTCTGATCCGGTTAGGTCCACACCGGTCCTTGGGAAGTCGGCCACACCAAGATCTGGGAACACAAGAGTATCTCAGTGCTGGCTTCGCCGTCGTTTCACGCCCAACTCCAATCTGTGCGCATTCGAGGTCAATGCCATCATATGTCCACACAACACAACGGGCATAAACCAGATAACTGAGCCGACATACTCGTTCATGCGAGTGACGCTGAGAAGAAGTACGAGACGGCCGCAACCAAGATGGAGTTTCGAGGTGATGACTTTCGACACTGTGATAAGCTGGACAGCAACGCCACAGTTGCCGGAATGGAAGAAGTGGTTGTGTCCGGCATCGACATTGACGATGACGGAGTCTCGATCGCTTCAGTACCGTCTACCGTCTCAGCAGCCGCGGCGATCCGAGCGGACCTTGGCACCTTGCAGAATGGCTCGAAGCCGGCATATCAAGGGGTGCCGATTTCCCATTCTTCGCTGTGGGCATCGCAAGGTGATGTGCGTGGACATTACCAAGATCCTGAAGTCCTGCATGCATATTCATCACGGCGTAACACGCCTTGGAGAAAACCGACGGGAACAATGCAAGAGCTGAGCCGAAATGCACCAACATCATTGCTCAACGTCCAAAAAACAGAAATGGAAGAATTGAAGCACAGGGGCTTCCCCAGCGGTTTAGTCCGCGAAATCGAACGCCATCGCGATCGTCTTCCCCTCAACTTCTGCATCCTCGATGACTCGGCCAGCATGGCGGCGAAAGATGGCATATGTCTCAGGACACTTGAGACGAGTCTTTCCGGGATGCAGTTGGATGGAAGCAATCGATTGAGCTTTCCGCTCGCAACCTCGTGCACAAGATGGGAAGAATTGCAAGAGACGGCGTTGTATCACAACAGGCTCTCCAACGTCCTGAAGATACCAACCACCTTTCTCTTTCTCGATGAACAGAGTAGCCAGTCGCCTCCGCCACAGGCTGGACGAAATGATTCTCAGGTGGGCGCTGCCGTAGTTGAAAGGTTCCACAACTGCGCCCTGCGCTCTTCGAATCGGACGATGGAGCGTTCACGATCGGGTGGCCGCGCGCCACTGTCAAACCTTATGAGAGATCTCGCCAAGGCCATCGCAGCGCAGCGTTCCTCATATCAAATTGAGGACGCAACAATGTCCTCCGCGATGCTTCTGATGGGCGGGTTTCCGTCTGAGGCAAAGGGAGAGACATCACCCACCGTGCGAACCGACTTTGTTCTCGCGTTGAATGATCTCCTGGAATTGCCCGTGCGAGTCCTCATTCGCCTTTGCTCGCGTGATCCTGACGTTGCTGAATTTTGTGCAAGCCTGGCCGAGAACTCAGACGGCCGGGTGCTTGTGATGCATGATTGGGTATCAGAGGCGCGCAAGGTGTTTCGCCACAATGCGTGGATAAACTATGCACTGCCGTTGCATCGGTATCGAGAAATGGGACGTTCCCGCAAAGTGTTTGATCTCATCGGCCGGCGGTCACTCAGTAGGACGGAGATCGTCTCATTCCTCATCACGTTGTTTTGGCATGATGACATCACGTCTCGACTAACAACATACGATCTGTTGAACGCGGGAACAACCGGATCGTCCCGAGATATGGCATCAGCGTGCTCCCAATGGGTCAGCGACATGCAGCGACATGAGATGGACCAGTTGAATCCAATCTCTAAGAGGATGGAACCGTGGATCGACACGCAACGCTTGCGACAAGCTTTCAATCGAAAGAGAGCCTCAGGAGGTTCGACTCGCAACTCTGGGTGATGGTGAAGTATCTGCTTACGCATCTTCATCTTTTAGAGCCCGAAAGCAACTCGATCCTATATTCCTCATTAGCCGTTAGATAGTTTTCTCAACCGTTCGCGTCCACCAAAACGTCGGACGCGGCATACCGGTTGAAATACAGACGATTTATCTGACACTGTATCGTTGTCGAAGGAAACGAATTGTGAGTCTTCGGAGTCTACGTTTGTCCACATCACCACTTTTGTCGCCGTTGTTGCAACCGAGAGTCGAATGGAACGAAATGGAAATGAACCGAAACATGCGTCTGCGCACGTCGGCGACCGGGGTGATGTTCGCGAGAGCAGACTTCTCTTTTTTGGTGGGGAACAGCACAAGTCCATCACACAAAAACAATCAACATGATAGATCCTCCTGACTGCGAGCGACCTGCCTGCGACGATGTCAAGGACTTGCTGAGCAAGGCGATGCCGAAGATGAAGCCAGCAGCGAAGGCCAAAGCGCAGTGTCCTGTGCGGTCGTCAGAATTGGGACACTCATCGTGGAACCTGCTCCATACCATGACGGCGTGGTATCCGGACGCACCGTCAAGCACCCAACAAACGAAGATGAAACAGTTCCTGGTGGGATTGGCGGAGTTCTATCCTTGCACGTGGTGTGCTGCTGATTTTCAGAAGAACATCGAGGAGCATCCACCAAAGTAAGTGGACATGTGAATTGGCCTGGTTGCGTACTCCATTCGCCTGTTCAATTGATGAGTGTGCGTGTGCCTGTGAATGCGTACAATACCGGCAAAGCCACAATACAAAGACCTCACTCACTCACCCATCCTCTCACACATACTCATTCGTCACATGATTCTCTCAGAGTCGAATCACGAAAAGAACTCTGCCAGTGGATGTGCGAGCAACACAATCTGGTCAATGAGAAATTGGGCAAACCGGCATTCCGGTGTGACATGAGGACATTAGATGAGAGGTGGAGGAAGAGCAAGGACCCGAGGTGCCACAAGTAACACTGCATGGTTTAAGAGCACGTGGATTACGAGTATGGATCGTTCTCTCCGTCACGCTGCGTTGGCGCGCTTCTCTTCCAGCTTCTGCATCGTTCCCGTGTTGCAGAACTCCTTCATCTTTTCACCGGAGGATTTGCCAATGTTTTGGACCTTCGTCTTGCCCTTGGTCAGGCTCATTGCGTTGTCGGCGGTAACCTCGAAATCCAAATCGCGAATGGCGTTAGCTGCTTTGGTGTAACTGGAGCCGGCATTGCGGTTTCCCTCTGTGGTGTGGATTCGGTGCAGAAGACAAGGAAACGATTGAAGTTGTGAATGATTGCGCTAGATGTGAGATGGCGATGACTGGTTCATGGACACTTCATTCCACCCAAAGCAAGCAAAAACAAACAAGGCAACAATAGTAGAGAATGCAACCCACTATTCGCACCATGCATGCCGTACCTTTGAAATACAGCTGAGCCAATTCCTGAAAGGCCAGCAGGAGTTGAGCATTGCCTGGATGCCCGCACATGGCCTCCGCCGCTGCTTCGCGTTGTTCTGCCTTGGCGGCTTTGGCGGCGACGATGCCATACTTCTTGATTGCTTCTTCCACGATCTCCAACGCAGAGGATCCCTTCATGCTCAGCACCAGCCTGCCAACGTTCATGCGTGCCTGCTTGGCATCGTCCGGAATGTCCAAGTTGTGCTCCTTGCAGAATTCAATCAAGGCAGCTGCAGTTGCCTTCAGCTCCTTGGGGTTGCCCGTCTTCCAATTCAATCCCTTCGCCTTGTCCAGCACCTCCTGCTTGCCGCCGCCTCCATCTTCACCGCTGCCATCTGCAGCACCGCTCTTGGCGGCCTCTTCCTCCTTGTCCAGCCCCTCCTTCTCTTCCTCCGTCGGTTCTTCCGTCAGCCACACCAGTCGCTTGAGGTTGGAATCATTGACAGCACAGACAAATGCGCAATCGATCCTCATCCGGGTTTCTTCATCGAAGGCGCCGCCGCAGATCACCTTGAATCCATCCTTGTACGAACGACCATTCTTGGCATCGTTGTCATCTTGTTCCGCGACCTTCAATTTGCCACCGCACATTCCGCAACGCGGCAATCGTCCTCGCAATTGACCATCAAGCACCTTGTACAGAACGATATTCTTTGTGCCCGTCATGGTTTGTCGATTCCATCTGCAGCACGTGTTGCGAGCGAAGTTTTGTTGGTTGGTAGTCGTGAGAATGTGATTCGCAAGAAGCACGGTATCATGTGAGCCAATGTTGCGAGTACACAATCCGCGCAAACGATGGGATGAAGCATTCGCTTCCGCGTTCTAAAACAGCGCATGTTGGATTCCCTTGATCCCCATTGCTTCGTCATTTCTCAATCACATCGCACCCGCCACCCGCCACAATTGTGACATTTGTTACCACCCATGTAATTACCGCGGCAACGGAGGAAACGTACCGCAAATAATCCTTGATTTCATCCGTCGTCTTCTTGCAATGTTCCGCATACACCCTTTGCATGTCCTTGTACGTTGGCTCTGGTTTGGATGTGGACCCGCTTTTGCTGTTGTTCTTCTTGATCTTCTTTTTGGGCTGGTCCATTTCGTCATCGTCGTCGTCATCTATGACCACCACGGCAACCTTCTTTTTGCTCTTCGCAGCTTGCGCCTTGAAATCGGCTTTGAGCTTCTCCATCAACGACGCATCGTCATCGGCGGCAGCCGAACGTTTCTTTCCAGTCGTCGCCGCCGCCGCGCTCTCGATTTGCGCAGCTATGGTCTCGACCTGATCCTGCCGTGACAGCAAGCTGGCATCGTCCGATCCATCCTCGACATGTTCTTGCACGAATTCCAGCGCTGTGAAATCCTTGACGTACTTGCGCGGAATGCGAAAGCACGCCACATGCGTGTAGGACGACATGGTGAAGTCGGCACCGTCACGTTCGACGCTGGTGCACATGCGCATCGTGCCCTTGGGGATGGGTTCCTTGCATTTCTTGCATTTAGAGCGACCGGATTTGGCGATCTATGGCATTATATTACATAATATCAAGTAATGTAGTGCGATGTAACAGTATCAAGGAGTATTGCATTTGCGGCGTGGGGAATGTTGGGGCAGCAACATTGGTGTCGATGGGTGACAGAAGCGAGAGAGAGAGGAGAGACGAGCGGTGAGAACGAAAGTCAATGACACCTCAGGCTGTAGGACGCCGCAACGCGCCATTCCTCCTCCACGAGAAGTGATGCCTTTGCAAGAACTCGACTTCCTTCTCGGAGCCTTCCATTTCATCACGTCGTATTACTGCATATCTCAACACCGTGTAAAGCAACGCACCTCGACGGAAAAGGTTGCCATTGTGCTGGTGCTGCTGATGCTGGTGAGACTGCTGATACTGCTGATACTGCTGTTGATGTGAATTGGTTGTTGTCTGCCTTGGTCTCAACTTGTGTTATGAATGAGAAGTTGGTTGCTCTGAGACAGCGCCAGTCAGCGACCGGTGGTGTTCTGTGTGGCGTTGTGTCGCCCACGAGCATTGGTGTGTTCTTTCTCTTGACGGTTTTGGTTGGTGTTGGATGCAAATTCTTGACATCCAGATTTGAATTTGAAAGAAGCGCAATCACCTAATGCAAATAAATAAACCTGACGTCTGGGTTCTCATCCGCAGATCGCCGTCATCGCGGACGCGAAGCGAAGAAGGAACGCAATGTCATGGGCGGAATGCGCGTCGCACCTGCTTCGCGCACATGGCGACACATCGCGATACAAACAGAGAGGGGCAGCGCAACACTGCCTCCGACCTCATGATTCATAACAACACAAACAGAGCGACAAAGAAAGAACGCACCCACGCAATTCAAAGCCACCCGCTATTATCATGCATCTCCTGCGCAAGGCATCGTCCGCATCCTGGATGCGATTGATGAAGTCGCCGACCGTGTCGATGCTGCAATCGCAATACTCGACAACGCCTGCGCTGGATGTCCGCAGGAAGTTGGTGGGATCACCTATCGCCAACCAACCGTTGACGCTCTTTCGTGACGACTGTCTGCGTCGCGACCTGTGCAATGAAGATGGGACGCGACGTGCAGGTGTCCATTGGGTGCTGTCCTTTGCCATGAATGCAGACCAAGGGACGGTGAGTTGAAGTGGTCGATGCCGCATGGTGGCTGCGGACGCACCTTGCGTTGGATCGAATCAAGATGGATGCGATGTATGATTTCTCGCTTTGAATCATCCCTCACTTGCGCTCGCTTGCATTTTGCTCCTTGTGCGTTTGTCGTCGCTACAATGCGTCACACATTACCACCACCACCATGACCGCCAATCACAATCACAACAACGCTAACGTTCACAATAACGCTCTGATTCGCGATACCAGCAGCCGCCCAATTTGCGCACCATCAGCGTGTATCGCGTCTCGGGGGAAGGCATTGATTTTTGCGTCAAGAAGGGATCCGTCCTATCAAATCAATTGGTGGACCCGAAGAACGAAGCAGGTTTGCCAGTCAGCATGCTGCATCTGCAGGGACGTTACGTGGAAGGCGAGATGACGCAGCAATGGCGCGGTGACGGCATGTGCTATCCCATGCCGTTGGATACGGTGCTGCCGCTGTTGCCATCGTGGTCCGTGTCTGCCATGGTGGGATCCACGCGGTTGGAGGCGGAGGATGGCGGTGGCGATGAGGCAGAACGATCGTTGGTGAAGAACAAGGCGCACACGACGGAGGTCATGCAACGTGCGCGTGTGGAAGCCGAAAGTGGCAAGCTGAGCTTCGAGGAGCAAGATGCCAGCATGCAGGTGGGTTCGATTCGGTCGCGCCGGTGTGAAGCGTGCTTGGCGCGGTTGGTTGCTTGGTTGATTGATTGATTTGTGGTGTGCTTCAGAGTTGACTTTGTGCTTACCCCATCATTATTTATTGTTTGTACACGCTCCATTCTCGACTTTATTGCAAAAACAGGCCCTGAGATTCGTGCCGTACAGATTGGAATGCATGAGCGGAGGACCGGAAACAATCATGTGGGAACGACTCCAATGGAAGCGCGCAGAACCAAATAGCGAGAACAGCGAGGACTGGAAGAATGCCGAATGGAACACGCCGGATGGGTTGCTGCCGCACTAGGAAGGAGAGAGAGAGCACGCACGCACGTACAGATGAGACCAAGGAATGTGATCTGAAGGCCTGACGGATCGCGTTGTGTGGCACATCAAGAGCAGACAGATATTACTACAGTTCGAACGGAACGGAGCAAAGGACAGCAAAAAAGAAGAAATCAGTCTAAATCTACTACAACGACTAAACGGACCAAACCAACACATTTGATTCGTGTGACCACAACAGGTGTTCGCGCCATTTTTTGGCGATAACGATCTCGCGTGCTTGTTGGTCGTTTGTTTCATTTCTGTTCAACATGCGGAATCGCTGCGCGCACAAACGACCACAAAAACGAAACTTGCGCAACACTTCGCAGTTGGCGCACCAACCCCAACACACACACAGTCTACCTCCTTGGTCGTTGAATCAAGCACACGAACAATACCACCATGACAACGATGGAAGCAACCAAAATGGCGGAAGAGCACAAGATGGATGATCTGCAAGACACTGATGACGAAGCAGAGAATGAAGCCAAGAATGAGCCGATGAATGAGGCTCAAGATGATGTCCATGCTGATGCCGTCATGACGATGACATCGCCGATGGAAGATGGCGAAAGCAAGGAAGAAGAGAAGGAGGAACCAGCTGTGCCAGCATCCAGTCAGGATCTATCCAACGAGCAGCTGTTCACGCCAGAGCTGCTGCAAATGTACTACTCGCGGCTGTTTCCCTTCGAACTGCTGCATGCCTGGTTGTCGTACGGTGCCGCGAACAACAGCAAAGCGACGCCATCTGCCTCTGCTTCGGCTGCCAGCAACAAAAACAGCCAGCTCTTCCGTCACCGCGAATTCAGTTTCACCATCGAGCCCGTCCCCGGCAACGAGATTTACATCCGTTACCAGAGCTACAACAACGCCGCCCAACTGCGCGAGGCCATCCAAAAGAAGCGCCCGCACAAGATCGATATCGGCGCCGTCTTCCAGATCCCACCCAAGGATCACCAGACCGTCCCCAACTTCTCCAAATGCACGCAGCAGCGCGAGCTCGTCTTCGACATCGATCTCACGGATTACGATCCCATCCGCTTCTGCGGCTGCACGGGTGCCAAGATCTGTCCCAAGTGCTGGTCCTTCATGACGATGGCGATCGACGTCATGGATCAGGGCTTGCGGCAGGATTTCGGGTTCGAGCAGATCGCCTGGATCTATTCGGGACGTCGTGGCGTGCACGCGTGGGTGTGCGATGAGGCAGCGCGCGAGCTGCCCGATATGGCACGCAGCGCGATCGCGCAGTACTTTGAGGTGCGTGGGGATTGTGGTCGTGCATGCATGTATGCTGTACTGCATTGAGCTGGGTTGTGCTGTGTATGCGTGCGTGTGATCGGAATGGGGTATTGTGAATCGTACAGTGCAATTGCGATCACCAATCCAACAAGCTTCTCATGCCAGTACTTACATCCTCAATGCGTTTCTGCTGCTGCATTCGACCACCCATCGTTGACTCAACACCCTCTGCTCCATCCTGCTCTCCTTCCCATTTGCGCAGGTCAGCATCGGCGACGGCAAGTCCAAGAAGGGTGACAAGATGCAGTATCCGTTGCACCCCATGATGACACGGGCTTTTGAGATTTTGGAACCCATGTTCATCGATACCTACATCACGGAGGAAGGCCACGGACTGTTGGCATCGCAGGACCGATGGGAGGAACTCCTCGACACCCTCCCTACCGCTGCATCCATGGTGTGCGACCGCATGCTCAAATCCTGGAACGATCTTTCGGATATTTCCACGCCGGCCGAGAAATGGGGAATGCTGCGCCACGAATTGTCCATTTTCTGCGGCGCCCACAAGACGCATTCCAACAAGAAGCTGGCCAAGCACTACAGCGCCGCGGAGCGCATCCAGATGGAGCTGTGGCCCATCCAGACGGTGTTCCGGTGCACGTACCCGCGGTTGGATATCAACGTGTCGAAGATGCAGAATCACTTGCTCAAGAGCCCCTTCTGCATCCATCCCAAGACGGGACGCGTCTGCGTGCCCATCGACGACGCCGCGACGTTCGATCCCTTCACAGTGCCGACCTTGCCGCAATTGATGCGCGAGTTGGACGCGTTCGGGGATGGGCAGAATACCAAGCATGAGTGGGAGAAGACGAGTCTGAAGGGGCCGTTCCAGTCATTCCAGAAGAAATTCCTGAATCCCATGCTCAACGACTTGCGCCGGTCGCAGCGCGATGAGGCTGAGAAGCAGGCGGCGATGATGGGTGATTTCTAAACAGAATGGTCTCCTCGTTGTTGTGCGAGGCGGATGCGGGAGAAGAGGCAATGCAGCACGAGCACGAGTGTTGGTGGCAGCAACGCAACGATTGGAATCAACCGTAATAAGATGAGATGATGTCTTTATTCTATGCACAGTGGGTGCCCCTAGTCGTAGCGTCTGCCATGTGCATGGCGGGTCCTCCGATGATGCTGTTGCTCCCACAAACGATGAATACTGTCTGCAACTGGAGATTCTGCGTTTCTCAAACAAGAAACTGTGCCCAGCCATCATCATCAGGTTCATCCATCAGTTCGCATACAGTCGGTTGAGGATGTAACGTACGTCTTGAGCCCTTATCAGTATGCTGACATTGCATCATCCATGTCGAGCGGAGCACTGAAGCGCATGAATTGATTCATCGCATTATTCGGTTTACAGCCCCGTCGTCTCATCCAGCCCAAGCGCAATGTTCAAATTCTGCACGGCCGCACCGCTGGCGCCCTTCCCCAGATTATCCAAACGAGCACACAGCACCGCCTGTTCTTGTTCGTCATTGGCAAAGACGAAGAGTTGCATCTTGTTGGTATCGGCCAAGGTGTCAGGTCGCAGGAAGGCACCGCGCTCCAGCAATCCAGCATCCTTGCAACCCGACTCGCCCAGCGGCACGACCTCGATGAATGCGGACGCGTCCTTGTAGTACTCGGTCAAGGCGGCATGCAAATCCGCTGCCTTGACGTCGTCGCCGTGCAACCAGGCATAATGCAGCGGAACGGAGACCACCATACCCTGCACGAAGGTGGCGACCTGCGGCTGGAAGATGGGCTTGCGGTTCAATTTGGAGTACTTGGCCATTTCGGGGATGTGTTTGTGCGTCAAACCGAAACCGTAGGCGCCCCACGGTTCGGCGCCGCCGGCCTCGTAGATCTCCATGAGGGCCTTGCCGCCACCAGAGTATCCCGAGATGGCATTGACAGTGAGGGGTGTGCCTTCTGCAAGGATGCCGGCCTCCACGAGCGGTCGCGTCAGGCCGATGAATCCCGTGGGGTAACAGCCGGGGTTTGAAATGCGCTTGGATTTGGACAGGGCCTCGCGTTGGTCCTTGGACATTTCTGAGGCAAGGTGAAACACATGGAATTGGAATGCGGTATGATGCGTGCGCGTGATGAGAGTATTTGCAGGAGCGTGAGCGCGCGTGGAATACTCTGAATGGAGGTTGTGACAACATGCATTGCAGCGCGTTGACAAGGATGGAATGGAATGGAATGCTACACTGCGATGCGATACACTGCGATTCACGTACCTGGGAATCCGTACGTCCAATCATCTGCGACTCGGAATGCGGTGGAGGCATCGATCAAGACGGTGCGATCGTTGTCATCTTCGACCCAGCTTGCAGCCTCGATGGATGCGGCATCCGGGAGGCCTGCAAAGACGATGAGTGGTTTGTTGAATATAGTGGTGAAGCGGACGCGCACGAATACACGCGGTTGTCGAAAACAGAAATGGGGAAGGATGAAAATGTGAGAGCCGTGGCATCAAATGATGAATGAATGCATGGCTTGTCATGAACGCAACACCGTTGACCAGCAACAGCAATATCGGTAGCAGCATCAATAGCAGCATCCAAAGTAGCATCAACAACAGTTCCAACAAAGCACTCACAAAGAATGACGGCATCAGCCTCATTGATGAACTTCTTGCGAGTCTCGGCGTCTTTGCGCAATTCGTCGGGTGGCGAGATAATCTCCAAGTCTTCGCGCTTTTCCAGGCGTCCGCGCACTTGCAATCCTGTGGTTCCAGCTTCTCCATCAATGAAGACCTTGTACAGATCCATGGAGGTCTTGGACGCAGTGGACGAGGTCGTTGGAATGACGAAGGCCGACGATGTGGCTGCGAATGTGGCAAAGATGGCGGCCGTCTGTGGGAGTGAGAGCTTCATCATCGTGCGTGCTTGTTGGTGCTGTTGCGAATGGCTATGCCGTCTTTTTCGTTCGTTCGTTCGAGAGAGATGATAGTGCTTTTTGTTGCGGTTTGGGTTGATGTCAAGATGATTATGAGCATGGTCGTGATGATGATCATGAATGCCGACACCTTGTCCGTCTTCGTTTCTTGTCTGCATTTGCACCGCCAACGAAAACTTTGACGGAAACGATGACGATGACGAACGATCCGCTTCCGCACGAAACG
Source organism: Craspedostauros australis (assembly GCA_026770025.1). Taxonomy (NCBI): domain Eukaryota; phylum Bacillariophyta; class Bacillariophyceae; order Mastogloiales; family Achnanthaceae; genus Craspedostauros; species Craspedostauros australis. The sequence goes on along the minus strand of JAMXDE010000052.1, from coordinate 27,220 downwards.
CGATCGGCGAATGAAAGGCCCGGAAGTATCTTTTCTTGTGGCCACACACACGCAAACGATTGTGTGCGCGTTTGTGTGGTTGGGACACCTGTTTGGAAAACTGATATCATTCCTAGCGGTCAATCACATGCGATCACGGACAAAACGCTTATGACATCATCATTTCTGATGTTTCAAAGCTAGGGATTTATCCGAAACACGAGTCTATCCATGACTCGATACTCAAACTAGGAGATGCGTGTATGTCGCTGTTGCTTGCCTCAATCAAACAAGTGTGATGACATACCATATGGTAGTCGTATGTACGGGTTGAGCTGTGGTACCGGTACTAATTCCATCTCTGCTATCCATTCCTCTTCATCTCCATTCAATCGTTTGTATTCCATTCAGCTCCAACCGATCCAAGATGCCCTCCGTGCAATGCACCAACGCTGCACACCTTAATAGAGCCCAAACGGAATGGCTGTTGTCTTGTTGGCTGTTGTTAGCTGTAGGGCAGAGGCTTGATTGGCAAGTGGTCCGAATGTGAGTCTTCTGGATCACAAGTAGTCAATTGAGAATACTGATGATGGGTGAAGAAACATGCGGAGTATGAGATTAGTGCTATGGTTCTTCCCTGCGGGGAAGATCTCCTGTGGTGTCCTGAGTGACTGTGTGTGCAGGTTGTGTAGCCTGAGTACCATGGGTTGAGATTCCTTGGTTGAGTTCCATGAAAGACAAAGGGTGTTGATGTGCGTCGCTGAGGCGCCGTTCCCATGTGTCAGCAATTCGGTGTGGTTGGGTTTTGGTGACCTGATTATCGGAACCCTTCTGGTTCCTTGACATGGGTTCCAAAGATCTGCTTCAATGTTCTGGATTGGTCCCCAAACGTGGGTGCGGGTGGGGCATGTATTCAATCTGCTGGACTGCGGATGAGTCAGGTGGTTTGTAGTGTCTCTCTCTAAGGTAGTTAATAGTTTAGCTCTATTACTCCAGAAGCATGGCTGGATCGTCATTGTTGTTGCTCTGCATTCCGCACATGCGTATTTGGATGCAGGCATGGCGGTGGTCGATGTTGTGGTTCGGCAGGATATCGAAGAATTCATCACAGTGTTCCTGGCCTTGCTGCGGTGTTGTTGTTGTTGTTGCTGCTGCTACTGTGATTGATGGCGATGATTGCAGCACATCTGTAGCGATCACGAAGACGACTCGCCGTATTCCCTCCTTCGCGAATTGGAATACGTTGTGCATGCTGAGTGCAAGTGGTGCTGTGGCATGTTGCGCGCTACTGCGAAGCGTGGGAGTGACGAGGACGACAACATCGAGACCTTCTTGCGTCTCTGATGTCCGTCGCAACGGTAGCTTCCTGCATGTCGTCCCTGTGACATTCATGATGAATGCACTGCACAATGTGTGCGATTGTGGCGGCAATCGATCAAAGACGACATCATGGTGCGATATGGTGATGGTTGGTAACGTGTTCAAGTGTGACCGCGATTGTTGTGGCGGCTGATCCACCTGTTGTTGATGCACCTGTTGTTAATCCATCTGCTGCTGCTGCCAGATCTGCTCCTGACAAATGTGATGTTGATCGTTCGCTGCGTTGTCTTCCGCAATGCCATTCAAAGCTAGTTGCAAGTTGAAAGAGGCCAGGCCCGGTTGATGCATCCCCACAGACGCAGCGCCTGCAATCCCTGCTGCGATCAGCGCAACATTCCTCAGCACACATCTTCGACCTGTTGGTCGGTTCTGTGACGACATTGTGGCAGCAGCATTCCCCGTCGATACACCAGAGCCGCGCTCATTGGCAGTCGCCATCGTTGGCTGTTTGCGAGATCGCATCATCGTTCCAATCTTGTGTGGTGCACTGTGGTGTGCGTGTGTGGTATCACATGTATGTTGAGCAGTCTTCGTGCCATGTGCACAAGCAGTTGTGACAGAAAGCAGAGCGTTCTGCTGTGCCCATGGTCATTTGGGAGAGTCCATCATCGCAGGTTGTGGATGGACACAAAGGACGAGGGCGTGTTGTGGAGACCCTTCGCCTTTCTCACGTTCGCAAGATCATGAACAACACACCAAGTTCTCATTTCCATTTTGTCTGTTTGATTTGATTTGATTTGATTTGTGAGGTTTTATTTATTCGTACTAGTCGATTATGTCTTTTTGTCGGTTGATCGGTTTGGTCGATTGTTGGTATCTGAGTGTTCGCACTCCAAACTCGAACGAGAGAGGTTGGTTGGATTTCCGTCCCGCATTCGTGTTCATCTCTGTGGCACCAAACGCGAAGACCCGCCCGGACAGCGGCCGCTCGATGATCCAACAAGAAGGCAAAGGAGAGCATTGAGCATTCTCTTCTTTTCGAAGTTTCGGGTCAACACTTCGAAAAGTACCATGCCTTCGTGGTATCGGCCGTAACTCCAACCTCAATCATAGTATCTCATGAAGAACCCATAGTTAGTCCGAGATAAACTGACGTGGCACACAACCAAAAGGCTCAATCATGAGCATGTACTGCGACAGACTCTCTTTTTAGCAGTTTAGGTCGCACCGTAAAAATAGACTGACATGACTTCAAAAACTTCGAATTTCCATTTGCGTTTTGTTCGAAACGTACTTCGCAACCAGACAGACAGACGCGCACCAAACACGATACGATTCAGTCACCCTGAATATCTCTAAGCTCGATATATTAGCGTGTGCGTTCCGTCACGTCAAAGCCACATGGTTTGATCATGCTTGGGACTGTTTATGAAGTTGATAAATCGTTCGTTCACACATCTTGAATACTACGAGCGGATTTTGAAACGCTTGGACCGTGCACGAATGATGTGAACACAGGCTCTATACGCATGATGTATGCTACGATAGGGTGAGATGAAAAGGCATGCCGAAGGCACCAGCAGACTCAATGGTGGGAATAATAGTTTAAGCCGTCCGGGGCACAGTGCTAGTGGCGGAAATTGGTAACATTGTGCAGAAACTGGCTCAATGACAACACTGGCCCGGCACCACCAAACATTCCAATGTGTCTCTCTAGACTTGCATGTAAATGATCAATGCGCAAGCAAACCAACGATGGTGGACCATGGTATGGTCCCCCATGGGTGCGTTCCAAGTGGTTATAGACCGTCATTGCATATTTAGGGGTCCCTCCGTCCAATTTGGTGTTACATATGACAGTGAATATTCAGCAACACTGAATATCGTGTTCTGGCCAGATGTACATAGGAATGATCAATGCGCAAGCAAACCAACGATGGTGGGCCATGGTATGGTCCCCCATGAGTGCGTTCCAAGTGGTTATAGACCGTCATTGCATATTTAAGCGTGCCTCCGGTCAAATTTGGTGATTCATATGACTGTGAATATTCAGCAGCACTGAATATCGTGTTCTGGCCAGATGTACATAGGAATGATCGATCCGCGAGCAAACCAACAATGGAGGACGATGGTATGGTCCCCAATGGGTGCGTTCCGAGTGGTTATAGGCCGCCATTGCATATTTAAGGCGTCCTCCGGTCCAATTTGGTGATTCATATGATGGTGAATATTCAGCGCCACTGAATATCGTGTTCTGGCCAGATGTACATAGGAATGATCGATCCGCGAGCAAACCAACGATAGTGGGCCATGGTATGGTCCCCAATGGGTGCGTTCCAAGTGGCTATAGACCGTCATTGCATATTTAGAAGTCATTCCGTCCAATCTGGTGATACACTCGAAGTTGAATATTCAGCACCATTGAATATCGTGTTCTGGCCAGATGTACATAGGAATGGTCAATGCGCGAGCAAACCAACAATGGGGGACGATGGTATGGTCTCCAATGGGTGCGTTCCAAGTGGTTTTAGGCCGCCACTGCATATTTAAGGCGTCCTCCGGTCCAATTTGGTGATTCATATGACAGTGAATATTCAGCACCACTGAATATCGTGTTCTGGCCAGACGTACATAGGAATGATCAATGCGCGAGCAAACCAACAATGGTGGACGATGGTATGGTCCCCAATGGGTGCGTTCCGAGTGGTTATAGGTCGTAATTACATATTTAGAGGTCACTCCGTCCAATTTGGTGATACACATGAAGTTGAATATTCAGCGCCACTGAATATCGTGTTCTGGACAGAAGTGCATAGGAATGATCAATACGCGAGCAAACCAACGATAGTGGGCAATGATATGGTCCCCCATGGGTGCGTTCCGAGTGGTTATTGGTCGTAATTACGTATTTATAGGATCCTCCGGTCATATTTGGTGATTCATATGACAGTGAATATTCAGCACCACTGAATATCGTGTTCTGGCCAGATGTACATAGGAATGATCAATGTGCGAGCAAACCAACGATGGGGGACGATGGTATGGTCCCCAATGGGTGCGTTCCGAGTGGTTATAGGTCGTAATTACATATTTAGAGGTCTCTCCGTCCAATTTGGTGATACACATGAAGTTGAATATTCAGCGCCACTGAATGTCGTGTTCTGGCCAGATGTACATAGGCATGATCAATGTGCGAGCAAACCAACGATGGGGGACGATGGTATGGTCCCCAATGGGTGCGTTCCGAGTGGTTATAGGTCGTAATTACATATTTAGGGGTTCTGCGGTCAATTTTGGTGATACACATGAAGTTGAATATTCAGCGCCACTGAATGTCGTGTTCTGGCCAGATGTACATAGGAATGATCAATGTGCGAGCAAACCAACGATGGGGGACGATGGTATGGTCCCCAATGGGTGCGTTCCGAGTGGTTATAGGTCGTAATTACATATTTAGAGGTCTCTCCGTCCAATTTGGTGATACACATGAAGTTGAATATTCAGCGCCACTGAATGTCGTGTTCTGGCCAGATGTACATAGGAATGATCGATCCGCGAGCAAACCAACAATGGGGGACGATGGTATGGTCCCCAATGGGTGTGTTCCGAGTGGTTATAGACCGCCATTGCATATTTAGAGGTTCTGCGGTCAAAGTTGGTGATTCATATGACAGTGAATATTCAGCACCACTGAATATCGTGTTCTGGCTAGATGTACATAGGAGTCATCAATGTGCGGGCAAACCAACGATGGGGGACGATGGTATGGTCCCCAATGGGTGCGTTCCGAGTGGTTATAGGTCGTAATCGTATATTTAGAGGTCACTCCGGTCCAATTTGGTGATTCATATGATGGTGAATATTCAGCACCACTGAATATCGTGTTCTGGCCAGATGTACATAGGAATGATCGATCCGCGAGCAAACCAACGATGGTGGGCCATGGTATGGTCCCCCATGGGTGCGTTCCGAGTGGTTATAGACCGCCATTGCATATTTAGAGGTTCTGCGGTCAAAGTTGGTGATTCATATGACAGTGAATATTCAGCACCACTGAATATCGTGTTCTGGCTAGATGTACATAGGAGTCATCAATGCGCGGGCAAACCAACGATGGGGGACGATGGTATGGTCCCCAATGGGTGCGTTCCGAGTGGTTATAGGTCGTAATCGTATATTTAGAGGTCACTCCGGTCCAATTTGGTGATTCATATGATGGTGAATATTCAGCACCACTGAATATCGTGTTCTGGCCAGATGTACATAGGAATGATCGATCCGCGAGCAAACCAACAATGGGGGACGATGGTATGGTCCCCAATGGGTGCGTTCCGAGTGGTTATAGGTCGTAATCGTATATTTAGAGGTCACTCCGGTCCAATTTGGTGATTCATATGATGGTGAATATTCAGCACCACTGAATATCGTGTTCTGGCTAGATGTACATAGGAGTCATCAATGCGCGGGCAAACCAACAATGGAGGACGATGGTATGGTCCCCAATGGGTGCGTTCCGAGTGGTTATAGGTCGTAATTACATATTTAGAGGTCTCTCCGTCCAATTTGGTGATACACATGAAGTTGAATATTCAGCGCCACTGAATGTCGTGTTCTGGCCAGATGTACATAGGAATGATCAATGTGCGAGCAAACCAACGATGGGGGACGATGGTATGGTCCCCAATGGGTGCGTTCCGAGTGGTTATAGGTCGTAATTACATATTTAGAGGTCTCTCCGTCCAATTTGGTGATACACATGAAGTTGAATATTCAGCGCCACTGAATGTCGTGTTCTGGCCAGATGTACATAGGAATGATCGATCCGCGAGCAAACCAACGATGGTGGGCCATGGTATGGTCCCCCATGGGTGTGTTCCGAGTGGTTATAGACCGCCATTGCATATTTAGAGGTTCTGCGGTCAAAGTTGGTGATTCATATGACAGTGAATATTCAGCACCACTGAATATCGTGTTCTGGCTAGATGTACATAGGAGTCATCAATGTGCGGGCAAACCAACGATGGGGGACGATAGTATGGTCCCCAATGGGTGCGTTCCGAGTGGTTATAGGTCGTAATCGTATATTTAGAGGTCACTCCGGTCCAATTTGGTGATTCATATGATGGTGAATATTCAGCACCACTGAATATCGTGTTCTGGCCAGATGTACATAGGAATGATCGATCCGCGAGCAAACCAACGATGGTGGGCCATGGTATGGTCCCCCATGGGTGCGTTCCGAGTGGTTATAGACCGCCATTGCATATTTAGAGGTTCTGCGGTCAAAGTTGGTGATTCATATGACAGTGAATATTCAGCACCACTGAATATCGTGTTCTGGCTAGATGTACATAGGAGTCATCAATGCGCGGGCAAACCAACGATGGGGGGACGATGGTATGGTCCCCAATGGGTGCGTTCCGAGTGGTTATAGGTCGTAATCGTATATTTAGAGGTCACTCCGGTCCAATTTGGTGATTCATATGATGGTGAATATTCAGCACCACTGAATATCGTGTTCTGGCCAGATGTACATAGGAATGATCGATCCGCGAGCAAACCAACAATGGGGGACGATGGTATGGTCCCCAATGGGTGCGTTCCGAGTGGTTATAGGTCGTAATCGTATATTTAGAGGTCACTCCGGTCCAATTTGGTGATTCATATGATGGTGAATATTCAGCACCACTGAATATCGTGTTCTGGCTAGATGTACATAGGAGTCATCAATGCGCGGGCAAACCAACAATGGGGGACGATGGTATGGTCCCCAATGGGTGCGTTCCGAGTGGTTATAGGTCGTAATTACATATTTAGAGGTCTCTCCGTCCAATTTGGTGATACACATGAAGTTGAATATTCAGCGCCACTGAATGTCGTGTTCTGGCTAGATGTACATAGGAATGATCAATGCGCGAGCAAACCAACGATGGGGGGCCATGGTATGGTCCCCAATGGGTGTGTTCCTAGTGGTTATAGGCCGCCATTGCATATTCAGGGGTCACTCCGGTCAATTTGGTGTTACATATGAAAGTGAATATTCAGCACCACTAAATATCGTGTTCTGGACAGATGTACATAGGAATGATCAATGCGCGAGCAAACCAACGATGGGGGGCCATGGTATGGTCCCCCATGGGTGTGTTCCGAGTGGTTATAGGTCGTAATTACGTATTTATAGGATCCTCCGGTCCAATTTGGTGATTCATATGACTGTGAATATTCAGCACCACTGAATATCGTGTTCTGGCCAGATGTACATAGGAATGATCAATGCGCGATCAAACCAACGATGGGGGACGATGGTATGGTCCCCAATGAGTGCGTTCCTAGTGGTTATAGGTCGTAATTACATATTTTGAGGTCACTCCGTCACTCCGTCCAATTTCGTGATTCATGTTCTGGCCAGATGTACATGTAAAGGATCAATGCGCGAGAAAATCAACGCTGGTGGGCCATGGTATGGTCCCCACCACTAAATATCGTGTTCTGGACAGATGTACATAGGAATGATCAATGCGCGAGCAAACCAACGATATTGGGCCATGGTATGGACGATGGTATGGTCCCCACATGAAGGTGAATATCGTTCCGAGTGGTTATAGGTCGTAATTACATATTTAGAGGTCTCTCCGTCCAATTTGGTGATACACATGAAGTTGAATATTCAGCGCCACTGAATGTCGTGTTCTGGCTAGATGTACATAGGAATGATCAATGCGCGAGCAAACCAACGATGGGGGGCCATGGTATGGTCCCCAATGGGTGTGTTCCTAGTGGTTATAGGCCGCCATTGCATATTCAGGGGTCACTCCGGTCAATTTGGTGTTACATATGACAGTGAATATTCAGCACCACTAAATATCGTGTTCTGGACAGATGTACATAGGAATGATCAATGCGCGAGCAAACCAACGGTTATAGGCCGCCATTGCATATTCAGGGGTCACTCCGGTCAATTGTGTAAAGAATGTTACATATGAAAGTGATAATAGGTCGCCAATGCATATTTAAAGCACCACTAAATATCGTGTTACTGGACAGATGTACATAGGAATGATCAATGCGCGAGCAAACCAACGCTTGCGCGAGCAAGCACCACTAAATATCGTGTTCTGGACAGATGTACATAGGAATGATCAATGCGCGAGCAAACCAACGATGGTGGGACATGGTATGGTCCCCCATGGGTGTGTTCCGAGTGGTTATTGGTCGTAATTACGTATTTATAGGATCCTCCGGTCCAATTTGGTGATTCATATGACTGTGAATATTCAGCACCACTGAATATCGTGTTCTGGCCAGATGTACATAGGAATGATCAATGCGCGATCAAACCAACGATGGGGGACGATGGTATGGTCCCCAATGAGTGCGTTCCTAGTGGTTATAGGTCGTAATTACATATTTTGAGGTCACTCCGTCCAATTTCGTGATTCATATGACTGTGAATATTCAGCACCACTAAATATCGTGTTCTGGACAGATGTACATAGGAATGATCAATGCGCGAGCAAACCAACGATGGGGGGCCATGGTATGGTCCCCCATGGGTGTGTTCCGAGTGGTTATAGGTCGTAATTACGTATTTATAGGATCCTCCGGTCCAATTTGGTGATTCATATGACTGTGAATATTCAGCACCACTGAATATCGTGTTCTGGCCAGATGTACATAGGAATGATCAATGCGCGATCAAACCAACGATGGGGGACGATGGTATGGTCCCCAATGAGTGCGTTCCTAGTGGTTATAGGTCGTAATTACATATTTTGAGGTCACTCCGTCCAATTTCGTGATTCATATGACTGTGAATATTCAGCACCACTAAATATCGTGTTCTGGCTAGATGTACATAGGAATGATCAATGCGCGAGCAAGCCAACGATGGTGGGCCATGGTATGGTCCCCCATGGGTGCGTTCCGAGTGGTTATAGGTCGTAATCGTATATTTAGAGGTCACTCCGGTCCAATTTGGTGATTCATATGATGGTGAATATTCAGCACCACTGAATATCGTGTTCTGGCTAGATGTACATAGGAGTCATCAATGCGCGAGCAAATCAACGATAGTGGGCAATGATATGGTCCCCCATGGGTGCGTTCCGAGTGGTTATAGACCGCCATTGCATATTTAGAGGTTCTGCGGTCAAAGTTGGTGATTCATATGACAGTGAATATTCAGCACCACTGAATATCGTGTTCTGGACAGATGTACATAGGAATGGTCAATGCGCGAGCAAACCAACAATGGGGGACGATGGTATGGTCCCCAATGGGTGCGTTCCAAGTGGTTATAGGTCGCCAATGCATATTTAAGGCGTCCTCCGGTCAAATTTGGTGATTCAGATGATGGTGAATATTCAGAGGCAATGTATATCGTGTTCTGGCCAGATGTACATAGGAATGATCAATGCGCGAGCAAGGCAACGATGGTGGGCCATGGTGTGGTCCCCAATGGGTGCGTTCCGAGTGGTTATAGACCGCCATTGCATATATAGAGGTTCTGCGGTCAAAGTTGGTGATTCATATGATGGTGAATATTCAGAGGCAATGTATATCGTGTTCTGTCCAGAATTGCATGGGAATGATCAATGCGCGAGCAAACCAACGATGGTGGGCCATGGTATGGTCCCCAATGGGTGCGTTCCTAGTGGTTATAGACCGCCATTGCATATTTATGGGGTCCTCCGGTCATATTTGGTGATTCATATGACTGTGAATATTCGGCAACACTGAATATCGTGTTCTGGCTAGAAGTGCATAGGAATGATCGATCCGCGAGCAAACCAACGATTGTGGGCTATGGTATGGTCCCCAATGGGTGCGTTCCAAGTGGTTATAGGTCGCCAATGCATATTTAAGGCGTCCTCCGGTCAAATTTGGTGATTCAGATGATGGTGAATATTCAGAGGCAATGTATATCGTGTTCTGGCCAGATGTACATAGGAATGATCAATGCGCGAGCAAATCAACGATGGTGGGCCATGGTATGGTCCCCATGGGTGCGTTCCGAGTGGTTACAGGCCGTCATTGCATATATAGAGGTTCTGCGGTCAAAGTTGGTGATTCATATGACAGTGAATATTCAGCACCACTGAATATCGTGTTCTGGACAGATGTACATAGGAATGGTCAATGCGCGAGCAAACCAACAATGGGGGACGATGGTATGGTCCCCAATGGGTGCGTTCCGAGTGGTTATACGTCGTAATCGTATATTTAGAGGTCACTCCGGTCCAATTTGGTGATTCATATGATGGTGAATATTCAGCACCACTGAATATCGTGTTCTGGCCAGATGTACATAGGAATGATCAATGCGCGATCAAACCAACGATGGGGGACGATGGTACGGTCCCCAATGGGTGCGTTCCGAGTGGTTATAGGTCGCCAATGCATATATAGAGGTCTCTCCGTCCAATTTCGTGATTCATATGACTGTGAATATTCGGCAACACTGAATATCGTGTACTGGCTAGAAGTGCATAGGAATGATCGATCCGCAAGCAAACCAACAATGGAGGACGATGGTATGGTCCCCAATGGGTACGTCCCAAGTGGTTATAGGCCGTAATCGTATATTTAGAGGTCTCTCCGTCCAATTTGGTGATTCATATGAAGTTGAATATTCAGCACCACTGAATATCGTGTTCTGGATAGATGTACATGGGAATGGTCAATGCGCGAGCAACCCAACAACGGGGGACGATGGTATGGTCTCCAATGGGTGCGTATCAAGTGGTTATAGGCCGTCATTGCATATTTAGGGGTCACTCCGTCGAATTTGGTGATTCATATGACAGTGAATATTCAGCGCCACTGAATATCGTGCTCTGGATAGATGTACATACAAATGATCAATGCGCGAGCAAACCAACGATGGTAGGCCATGGTATGGTCCCCAATGGGTGCGTTCCAAGTGGTTATAGGTCGTAATTACGTATTTATAGGATCCTCCGGTCATATTTGGTGATTCATATGAAGTTGAATATTCAGCACCACTGAATATCGTGTTCTGAACAGAAGTGCATAGGAATGGTCAATGCGCGAGCAAACCAACGATGGTGGGCCATGGTATGGTCCCCGGTGGGTGCGTTCCAAGTGATTATAGACCGTCATTGCATATTTAAGCGTGCCTCCGTCCAATTTCGTCACACACATGAAGTTGAATATTCAGCACCACTGAATATCGTGTTCTGGCCAGATGTAGATAGGAATGATCAATGCGCGAGCAAACCAACGATGGTGGGCCATGGTATGGTCCCCAATGGGTGCGTTCCAAGTGGTTATAGGCCGTCATTACGTATTTAGGGGTTCTGCGGTCAATTTTGGTGATTCATATGACAGTGAATATTCAGCGCCACTGAATATCGTGTTCTGGACAGATGTACATAGGAATGATCAATGCGCGAGCAAACCAACAACGGGGGACGATGGTATGGCCCCCGATGGGTGCGTTCCGAGTGATTATATGCCACCATTACATATTTTGGGGTTCTGCGGTCAATTTTGGTGATACATATGAAGTTGAATATTCAGCAGCACTGAATATCATGTTCTGGCTAGATGTACATAGGAATGATCGATCCGCGAGCAAACCAACGATGGTGGGCCATAGTATGGTCCCCAATGGGTGCGTTCCAAGTTGTTATAGACCGCCATTACGTATTTAGAGGTCCCTCCGTCCAATTTTGGTGATTCATATGACTGTGAATATTCAGCATCACTGAATATCATGTTCTGGCTAGATGTACATAGGAATGATCGATCCGCGAGCAAACCAACGATGGTGGGCCATAGTATGGTCCCCAATGGGTGCGTTCCAAGTTGTTATGGGCCGTCATTGCATATTTAAGGGATCCTGCGGTCAATTTTGGTGATTCATATGACAGTGAATATTCAGCACCACTGAATATCGTGTTCTGGCCAGAAGTGCATAGGAATGATCAATGCGCGAGCAAACCAACAATGGGGGACGATGGTATGGTCCCCAATGGGTGCGTTCCAAGTGGTTATAGGCCGCCATTACATATTTTGGGGTTCTGCGGTCAATTTTGGTGATTCATATGACAGTGAATATTCAGAGGCAATGTATATCGTGTTCTGGATAGATGTACATAGGAATGGTCAATGCGCGAGCAAACCAACAACGGGGGACGATGGTATGGTCCCCAATGGGTGCGTTCCAAGTGGTTATAGACCGCCATTACATATTTAAGGGATCCTGCGGTCAATTTTGGTGATTCATATGACAGTGAATATTCAGCACCACTGAATATCGTGTTCTGGCCAGAAGTGCATAGGAATGACCAATGCCCGAGCAAACCAACGATGGTGAGCCATGGTATGGTCCCCAATGGGTGTGTTCCAAGTGGTTATAGGCCGTCATTACGTATTTAGGGGTTCTGCGGTCAATTTTGGTGATTCATATGACAGTGAATATTCAGAGGCAATGTATATCGTGTTCTGGCCAGAATTGCATGGGAATGATCAATGCGCGAGCAAACCAACGATGGTGGGCCGTGGTATGGCCCCTGTTGGGTGTGTTCCGAGTGGTTATAGGTCGCCAATGCATATTTAAGGGATCCTCCGGTCAAATTTGGTGATACATATGACAGTGAATATTCAGCGCCACTGAATATCGTGTTCTGGCCAGAAGTGCATAGGAATGGTCAATGCGCGGGCAAACCAACGATGGGGGACGATGGTATGGTCCCCAATGGGTGCGTTCCGAGTGGTTATAGGCTGCCATTGCATATTTAGGGGATCCTGCGGTCAAATTGCGTCACACACATGAAGCTGAATATTCGGCAACACTGAATATCGTGTTCTGGCCAGATGTACATAGGAATGATCAATGCGCGAGCAAACCAACAATAGTGGGCCATGGTGTGGTCCCCGATGGGCACGTTCCGAGTGGTTATAGGTCGCCAATGTATATTTAGGGGTCACTCCGGTCCAATTTGGTCATGCACGCAACGATGAATATTCAGCTCCTCGGTGTTTCGCGATTTTGCTACTCATGCATGGGAATGACCAGTCCGAAGGCATGCAACCGATTGGGACCCATCCAAGGCCTTTCCATCGGCATATTCCGTGGGTTTGTACGCTTTCTTTACTTGCGTAAGGGGTTGAAACCTTCATGTTCCTCGTACACACGATGACACCGATCGTCGAACGCCACTGTGGGTCAAACCGGCCTATATCTGCACTGCACTGATCAATTTGGAGGAATGAAATCATCTTGAGCTTATCCTTGGACCTCTCCCGGACACTTTCCATGTGGTTATTTGCTGCATTTGCATCTTCGAATACCGGCTCCTTCAAACTTTGCATTCATGTGACACCATCCAGGAACTGCCAACATGAACCATATCTGAACAAATCCCCATTGGAATCATCAATCTCAGGACGTCCATCAAACTGTGTTGTATGCAGGGGGCGCTCATAGGTGTATCAACGCCCTTGATCTGCTCCTGAAGCCTCCGCAAAGACCTGAATGGTTGGATACCCATACCCATATCAGCATGTGCATAGCCTGCAACCTCAATGCCTCTCGGACGGATGGATGCACCAATGTAGGCTGATCTGAGCCAGTCTACAGCAACAAAACGCAAGCAATACTTTGATGCGTATCGGCACTATCATCGGGCATATGCGAGTACGAGCCGTCCCGATCGACCACGTCCATGCATGGCACAGTGCCCGATCGTATTTTGTGAACGCATGCGGCAAAGTTGTGGGAGTCGATGGAGTTGTCAGTAGTCCGTGACTGGGGACTCGATGAAAGATACCAATCAACAAATGGCGCCATCACCAACCTCGCCCCGAAAATTGCAACTCCCTCCATCATCCTACGTCGTCTGTCATGTTCCTTGAAGCTTCAGATCCTTGTGCATGAGCAAATAAATAATGCAAAGATCAAACTCTCTTATGGGGCTGCGCTGGAGGCGCTTCCCTCCGCCTCCTTTCAACTTCGCGCCGGACACTAAGGGAGCACAGAATCTGTTGATTGTTGTATGCATTCAGTGAATGTGCGAGCTGTCGTGTATGCGGCTGCTTTACATTTTAGGCCGGGGTTGGATGAGCGCGTCTTCTGCGCTTCAGCCACATGAACAGGGTGCCAGAGGCAGTCGGTTCATGCAACATCTGTGTGGTTTGCTCGACCCATATCGCGACCTGCGCTATGTGCGCGTCTGCTGTTGGTGCCGTCCGTTGAATCCTATGGTGAGTGGGCCGATGGTGCTCGCGGCGGAGACGAAATGATTCTGATCTATTGCGAAGAGCTTGATTTATTCCGGCTTCAGCCGAGTCTTGACCTTCAAAAAGTGCTTCGTTTCGAGCTGCCAATTGCTCCCACGCGATGCGCTAGATGCGACATATGAGCTATCCAGACCGTTTCGCCACGGACTTTCTGGATTGTTGCCGCCTCAGAAAAACCCTCTACATCGGTTCCCAGATCCTCGTGCATGACACAACATCATGCAGCATCGTTGTCCTTCTTTGATCATCAGACCAGCAACGTCAGAGCCATCAGTCATCCTGTTCCGTTCACAGCTCTACTACAATCAAGAGCTGACATCTCGGGCCATCGCACGGTACATGCAGGGCATCGCTCACTCTCGCGCTGCAATCAGAAGACGACAGTCAAGTAATCATAAATCAGCCTTTCACCCTTTTACAAGAAAGTTGGCACATGTGCTGCATAGTTCCATGGCACAAGTGGAGCACCCAGCATGGAACGAAAACAGCAATGACAACACCAATATTCGAATGCAGAAATGGAACAAAATGAAAACAACACCGCACGACCTATTGTTGGTGATAGGAGCCCAAGCATTTGTACAACTTTCATTTGTGGCAGCCATGCACACACCTGGCAGGACGGTTCCATGGGTGAGAGACGAGTGCACCCAAGGATGGAGAGTAAAACGATCGCCAGCGACTGGCGCGCACCTCCAAAGTGGCAAAAAGTGAGCGACGTCACTTCACAGGTTGGAGTCCAGACGGGCAAAAAAGTGCGCCATAGCCAGCTGAACCATTGACTCGTCACTTTTTGTTCCCTGTAGAGCAAAATGCTAGTTCAAAATCCCTGCAAAATATCATGCAAAACACGAATGGCTGAGACTGCAATCACCATGAACTACGGCAGCAAGCTGAGTATAGCAGGAAAATGGACAGCAGCTCTCTTGCGGTAGCCTACTTATTACGTTTGTTGCGGGGATGATGCGGATGGTGCTCTCCGTGTCCTTGAATATGTGCCGGCTGTGAAAAATGGAATCTGCAGCAAGATCGCAATGTGTCACGACCGATCATACTTCAATTGCATGGGCTCGCAATGATCATGGGATTGGTGGCCGTCGCCGCGAAAGCATAACTTCATTCTTTTGTGCTGTTGGCGTTGTTCCTTGGTCCGTCTGGTTGTTTCTTGTGAACCGCATTCCAAAAGTAACGAATACGTGGTCGAGTGTTCGTAGCGTGGCTATTGCGTTGATACATGCCGCGAATGGTTGGAGATGGTCCTCAAGGTCACAACGTAGTCCTCTGAATTGCATGTCCGTAGGCACATACGTACCAATGACCCGGAACGTAACCGCGTGATGCAGCGGATCAAAAGTGTATGTAGCTGGTACCCCCAAAATGATCTGACTACTATGTGATAGATCGCGGTCTTAGAATACAGCTACTTGGGTTTTATGACTAGTTGACTGAGGTGCGGAAGCTGATGGTCTGATAATTGCCATACACCGCGGGCAAGCGCGAGGAGCGTGTGTGTGTGCTCAGTGAAACGGATGAGAAACCAAACGGATGTGTTGATATGCTGAAAATTGAGTCTGATAGGATAGCGTCCAGTGATCGAATTACTTGGGAGACTGAATGTCTTTGGTTGAGCATTGTCGATCGATGATTGTCGCATAGGAGCATGGCCCCACGAAGGATCATGCGTTGGAGGATGCGCACATTCTCGGCGCACTGAGGATGTGGCCCGATGCTTTTGGCGCGAACTGACCGATCGGTATTTCTTTTTGTCCAGGTCTGAGTCCAGCTTGGGAACAGTCGTGGACTTGAGTCCGCTCACATTTTGAGATGTGTGCACAACTGCAATGATGCCGACACACAGGCGTCATGTGGATTCAGGCGCCGCCTCGGTGATCTAGAGAGTTGCAGTGGGATGGCGACGGCATCTACATCAGAAATGATTCGCCATTACCACGCAGATCATCTGATCGACCATCTGAATAATAATAATAACTCACTGACTATCCCTTGCATTCAAGGTTGCCTCGAAGGCTTCATAGTCGCCCGCAAACGACGAGCCAAAAGGCCGACCACGCCAGAACGACTTCTATTAGGATCTCGCTTCCCTGCCTTCCACAGATTGCCATCTCCATAAATCACATAGAACATACGCACTGGGCACCCGATTCCACATCCGCCGTGCACTTCACCCATATCATGAATTCCCGCGTCTCCGCCTCGCTTGTTCACGCTCTGCCCTCTTGGACCGGAGACTGCTCGCGCACTTCCTCTTCTGCCCCTCCTGATGCCATAATCCTCCCTTTGGCGCCCTCTTTGTTGCCTGTCACCCATGGTGGGCGTTGCTGCTCCTGTCCTCGGCCCCGTCTGCCATAACCGGCTTGCCGCTGTTCCTAATCTGGCCACCTCCACATGCCGCACCCGCGCAAGTTGCTCATCCACTGGCATTCTCTGGACCTGCTCCTTGCTCGTGTTCTCCAGCAGCCCTGCGTCCCTCCATAATAATCCTCTACTCCCTCGCTGCTACACCACTTCCACCTTCTCTTGCGCCTGCTGGACCTTCTCTGTCTATTTGCTCCAAAGCTCATCCTCGTACAGTGCCTGATTTCATGGTTTCCACGCCACCCATCGTGCTTCCCACAGGCCTCGAATCGCTTAGCTAATCCAATGCGTTGACGTATCTCTACTGCCACTGCGCCGCATCGTTTCAGTCCGTACTCGCCGCCACTGCCAAGACCACCTCCCCAGCACCATCTTGTCCCATCCAATCTTGCCTTGCGCCATCGATGCTCTGTGCACATCAGACCACCCTTGCGGTTCCGTCTCGCGCTGTTCTGTCCACATTCGCACCTGTCGCACGATCTCTTGTACCATTTGCGGATCCCCCTCGTCCATTCTCATCGCGTGCGCCCACTTCTTCAAAGCAGCATGCCTCACGCGCATCGCAGCAGGATGCTGACACTGCATCACATGCGCCTTCATCTCTTCCTCTGTTTTGCATACCAGGCATAGGCCATCGCTCCAGAATTTCCACTTCCGCATATTCCTGCCGACCGGTCCGAAATGCGCCGCGTGCTTCACCACTTATCGTCGCCTTCCATTCTCCAGCCCATGCATCGCCGCTCGTATAGAATGGCCGTCGACGTCAGCCATCTCCTCCCAGTCCATTTTGCCTGTCCTGCTCTGCCACTGCTCGGTTTTCTGCCACTGCATGTGTTCCCACAGAGTATCCTTCGTGCTCGCGCAAGCCTTCTCTCCCCCTATCCACACTGGCCACTCATCTCCATGCAGTTCCTCATCACGCTCCGGACCGTTCCGTCTCTACTCCGCTCCCGCCATTTTGTCGACATCGTCGTTCCAGTGCGATGATCGACCATCTGAATACCTGCGATACTATACTGCGATCATCTCTCTTTCACATGCCACCGATCACACGCATATTGGCGACCGCCACCACATTCGTTCAAATTCGCCACACCAATCAATCATCCTGCTCCCACTACGGATTCCAGATGATGTGCGCCCTCTGGAAATGGCCAATAGCCCGAACACAAACGATCAAAGGTAACAATCATGTTCAATGATGGCACTACCCATACATGGGTCGCCCTGCTCGTTCGCGTCCTCATTCCACTCTGGTCAAGTCTCATCTGTCTGCCTACACTGTAGCTGATCCGCTCAATTATGTACAATGGGGTGGGACACAATCCATTGCGCTTGGAGCAGCGCTGATATGTCGGTCGTATCGGTGCTCCGCTCGATTGGTGTCTCCTTTTCGTCCTGCTCTACTCCCCACACTGCAGTCGACCATTTTCTGGAGTCGACCCATGGGCGAAAGATGACGGAAAAAGAGACGACGGCGACACACAAAACTCGGATCGGATCCACAACAAAACTCCTCCAATCGCCGTGCGCATCCTCACTCTCCTCAGTTCTGAGACATCATGGCCGATTCCTGTCGCATGGAATACAATCCAAAGCAGAGAAAGCACACGACCATGAGAGTAATACCATTCCTAACAGGTATCATACTATGATTGTCTGAATTATATGTTATGACATAAAGGTGCACTCTCCTCGTATTCGTTATGCCATCGTATTGCGCATCACATCACGATGATGTGGTGACGAGGATGAGTTGGACATCATTGAAATCACATCGATCGTGTAGTAGTGTAGTAGTGTAGTAGTGTAGTAGTGTAGTAGTGTAGTAGCGTAGTAGTGTAGTAGCGTCGTGGTGGAGTACCTTAGTATAGTAGCATAGTGTTATCAGTACAATAGCGATGATGTTGTGGTGAGCAGTCGCGAAAACGCTCTGTGATGGCTGTGCGCATCATGCTTTTTTGTTTGTGCGAAGTACTCCGAATCGAATCGTCATCGAAGTTTTGTGATCACAGTGTGTATCCTCATCCTCGTCGATTCAGGGATCGACCATGGCCGATCTGTGCGAACGGCCAAGATGACGGAATCAAAAATGCATGTCCAATCCGCAACAAAAGTTTCTCCGATCGTCGCGGACATCCTCGCTCTCCTTGATTCTGATCACACCCCCGATCGTTTCTGTTTTGGACCGAAAGTCGACACACGATTCGAATCACTGCGTACCAGCACCAACACACACAGAGAAGCACACCAAAACACCACGCGAGACACAGCAGAATTCACTGTATCACAATTGCTATATTGTACGTTTACTAGAATGATCCATGACTACTCTACGCCCAATACGGGCTGTAGTTCATCATGGATCCTGATGTTCATGCTCTCAAAGCTCCATCCTGTTGACGCTGTTGCTGTCGTTGGCAGCTTTGGTTGCTTTGATTGCTTGTCTCGCTTTGCTTTGTCGGGTTGGTTTGTTTCCCACGTCTCTCTCCCTCTCAAGAATGAGGGAGTTCAATTGGCCCATGGTGGCCTTGTTGCCGAACTCGTTGCGGATGTGACGACAAACGTCTTGTTCTCCGACGATGCCTCTCTCAGCGAGACGGTCGAACTCCTCCCAAATGTACCTGCGACGCCCGAAGGTGGACTTATTAATGTTGTCCTGGAGGGCCTTTCCCATGTTCTTCGCCGGAATCAACCCCCTCATCCCCACGAAGTACTCCTCCCAAAGCCGCTCCAACGTGCGGATTTGTCTAGTGAGGACTGCTCGCCCTGGAGCAGGCTTCTCCGTCTGCTTTGCCATCGTCCTTGCTCTGGCTCTCGCTTCCTTTGCGATTCGCTTCTGCTCTGCAGCCTCTGCAAGAATTCGCTCCAATCTCTGTTCTTGGAGTTGCGCTTCAGCCTCTGCTCGCTCCACCTTGGATGGTTCTGTTTCGACCTCCATTGGCGCGAATGTTGCGGTTGGTGCAGGTTCTGTGGTTGGTGTGGGTGGTGCTGCTGGTTCAGGTTCTGCGGTTGACACAGGCACATTGATTGGCACATTGATTGGCACATTGATTGGCACAGGCACATTGATTGGCACGGGCACATTGATCGGCATAGGCACATTGATCGGCATAGGCACATTGATCGGCATAGGCACATTGATCGGCACAGTTGCTGCTGGTACCGAATCGATGATGGGAGGTTGATGGTTGCTGTTCTTCGTAAGAAGATCGAAGAGGGCGTCGAGCTTCTTTTCCATCCTGTCCAGCTTCGTCTCCATCACGTCCTGCTTCGTCTCCGTCCTGTTGCTCTTGACCTGGTTGGCCAGGACGGTAGACCTGATCTCTTCAACGCTCGCCATGATGTTGCCAAGGACACGCTTTTGGGTATCCAACCTGTCGACCGCAACCTCTGCGAGCCCGTTGGTGTGGTGGTAATCCTGGAATGGATTGCCATCCATACCAGCCGCTTGATCGATGCTCGGACGTGGACCCTCTGCAATCTTGAGTGCACCACGCACGTTGCCAACGTAGAGGCAGACTCGCTTCACAGGGTTAGCATCTGGGTCCAAGTTAGATTCCTTTGCCAGCTCGCGGTAGGCCTTACGCACACTGTCAGAGAGCCATGCAGGCATCATCTGGCAGGCCTTAGAATCCATCGCACCCCACAGGAGTCCACGAGCAAATGCAAGGGCAAGGGGGGCATTGAATTTTTTCGCCATTCCTGCGCCAACATGCTCGAGGAGCCACTCGTCTGTGACCAATTCTGGATTGATCACGTTGTACTTGCATGGCGCACCGATGGTGGACTGGCATGCTACCTCTGCATCAATGCACGAGAGAGTGACATCAACATAGCGGGTGATCATTTTTCCATTTGGCTCAGCCCACCGAGCTCTCCTGTTGACCTTGTGGGGGCTGCAACCGATATTGCTTGCGTGGGTGGCAGCGCACTTCCTGATTGAATGTGTTCCAAGCAGCTTCACTGGCCTGATACTAGAGACGATCTTGAAATCAGGATCGCTAGTACAGAAGTTAACGGCATTTGTGGCCATCTTTGCTGTTGCTTTAGGCACTCTTGCGCCGCTTCCGGAGAAAAAGAAGATGTACGGTTCCTCTTGTTGCGACTGAGCCAAGGAGACCTCCATATGGATTGCAAGGGCAAGGATCGGACAGTAGGCAATGTCAAACGATCCGACGATGATCTGGAGAGGAATCTTGTGGATGTCTGTAGAATTCTTTGACTTCATCACCCTGATGCCGATGTGCCCTTCGGCATTTGGGATGGTGTAGAAGTAGGAATACTTGAGGTCTGCAATGTCACTGCAACGGCCGATGAGGTGGAATTGCAACTTGAAGAAGGAGGTGAGACCGCACGAGGTTTGCCAATCATTCGCAGCACCAAGCATGGACAACAACTGCTCGAACTCAGCGATTTCGAATGGCTCTCTCTCTGTGCTCTCCTTGCAATCGCCCGTCTTCTCCAATTTCGCGACGTGTTTGATCGCCCTTTCGACGTATTTGCTGAGCACTGGATTTCCCGTATTCGTGCGATCGCACCAATTGTCGCGTGGCATCTTCGAGGAGATGGCAGATTTGTAGCGCTGCAGAGTACCCAACCTGGCAGAAGAGGAGGCATCACTGGGCCCAGGATTCTCAGTTCCAAATGCCATCTTCATCAAGAAGCACGCAATGTGCTCAGGACGGACATGATCATACTCGGCGGCGGTGTACGGCTCACTCTTTGCCTGCAGCACCTTCAGCTCTGCTGCACTGTACTTCTTCCTCAGGAAGTATGTCATGAACACAATCACCTTTGTATTGATCTCTTTGGTGGAGGAGCACATGGCAGGGACTGTATTGGCTGGTGCATTGTCAGGTGCATTGTCAGGTGCATTGTCAGGTGCAGTGATGGGCACAATGGGAGGCGCGATGGGATCGGTGGTTGGACTGCCAGTAGGGGCGGCGAGAGTAGTCATATTGGAAGTATCAGGCATGTTGGAGGTATGCAGGATGGTGTGGTAGATATGACAAGATCACTTTTGATGCAAAACAAAGGTGCCACAGTCAAGATCATCAATCATCTGTTCTGCTGCTGTTCTGCTGCTGTTTGTTGTGTTGTGTTTGTTGTGTTGTGTTTGTTGTTCAAATCGCTCGGCGCCGGAAATCGCACTATTTGATTTCTCGCAGAAAACCACCAAGCAGACCACAGGAAAATGCCCAACGATACCACGAGTTGAAGCATTTTGTGAGCGATGAGTCGTGATACAATACACTAATCTAGAGCACGCCCCAAAACCATCCATGTGACTGCTTATGATGCTATATCTCAACAACACCTCATTACAATTAAAACTAAACAGTTCATTCGGACACCTGTCTATCAGTGATTCTGAATGTCGAAGTTGGATTTCTATGAACTTTATTTTTAACATCATTTTGGCTTGCTGTCCGTGATGCAACGGATGCCAAAAATTCTGGATGCCACCATGCTGCCCACCCTTCATCATCCATGATCATCATCATAATCCTGAAATCTCTGCAACATGCGCACCACATTGGCTCCGCATACCCCCCATCTATCCACTCCATGAAGATCCGCGCGGATATCCGCATCTCATACTCCGAAGTCTCCCTGCACTGAAATGCAGAATTTCGACATTTTTTTGGGCCACACGGATGCCGTTCGTATTCGGATCCGTATCTCGTCGATACGATCCTTGCAGCTCCTCCACATGCCCCTCAAGCGTTCCCACATCCCTTGGCGACACACTGATGTGTTCAGAATGGGTGGGGCGCCCATGCCCCCGATGGTACACCTCAGTATGATGAGGCCATCGTGCTGTTTTTGAACTCCAAAATTGACCCCTTGGTGTGAATTCGCATCTGCAGCCTGTTCCAGACAAGATAACAAAGGAATTCTTCGATGTCCTCTTTCCTGGCTTGATTTTGACCACATCATACATGGATGGCTTGGCGATTTGGGGTGAATTGTTGATGGTGCCCATTGGCGAAGCCATGTGACGAGTGGGCTGCCACCCACCAAAAGAAACTCTTGCCCTCCACTGTTTCTTTCCGTCCACGCCTTCCAGGCCACCCCCGACCCTCAAACTTCGTGTACATCTTCATCGTAGCCTCCTGGATGCGTCTTGCCCATCCATGGTTGTTGGGATGGCCTCTGCATTCCAGGCAGTGACCATACCCAACCAGCGGATTTTCCTCCAAATCGTGCCGTTTGCGCGTGGTCCTGTCACGGTCCCAATTGAACCACTCCGGCAGCCCCCTCTCGCTCATCCATCAATCTTTCCATGGCGGTTCCGCCTGTGCACTCAGATCTTGCAATGGAGCGATGGTTATCGCAGCGCCGATGATGCCGTTCGACGGCGCTTGGGGAGTTTCGTTGTGTTTCTCCATTGTCGTGTTGTTGTGGTGCTGTTGTGTCAAGTGTGTTGTTCTCAACGGTTGGGGGACGTGGAGATTACCCAGAATTGTACCGAATGTGCGCAAAGCACAATGCACAGAACGCTTCACAAGTACCAAGGCCACGCAACCCTTCCACTACCACGTAACACAGCAATGATGTTCTGTGGCGTCTTGTGATTGGTGTTCTATGGAGTGGTATCGTTCCTTGTGACGTCGAAGACGGATCGAAACGACCAACACGAAATAGATAAATATACAAAATAACCGTGTCTCCCATATTGGAGCTGGACCTCAACAACTAGCGTTATCGTGGTGCATTTTCTCCCATCCGCTGGCCGGCGCGAAGTGCCAATCGGCAATGACAATTTCCAAAAAGCGCGCGCCTTGGCATTTTTGAAAAAAGTCCAGAGCATCGAGTCTCATCCATGCATGCTGCCGACAAGGACCGGACCGACTCAGTTTTGGTACCACCGTTCCGGACAAACTCGTTGTTGATACCATGGGAAAACTCCCGTAGTATCGGGCGCCACGTCAGTGGCGCCCCTAAGTAATCGATTGGCTCACAGCTCTTTTTCGAAACGAGTTTACAGGGGACTTCGGTTACTTCGAAAGGGAGAGAATTGGTTCTCAGACCATTTGATGGCCACTGTTTCTCTCTCTCCGACCAAAACCCAAAGATCTTGTGTTCGCCCGTCTCCACCGTGTGGCGGTGTGTTGATGAAACACGACCCATCCACGAAATGCACACGCCGTGGTTGGTGTTACGCTACAAGTGTTATATATTATTCTATAATATGATCGTGCGAGTTGCTCCACAACATGGCAGCCCGACCGGAAGTACTCCGCGAGTGCACACTCCATGTGCTTCGAGCAACGATGGATGGAGTATCATCGTCGCTGGAGTACCATCACCAGCAATGCTATCGACATCATCGTTCTCCTCGTCAATGAATGATCGCGGACGACACGATGTTGGCGTCACAAGCTCAACGGCCAATACGTGGAGACTCACCTTGAGAATCATCGATCGTGAAAAGGCCAGTCGGCACCTGTCACGTGGTGTACGAGCATCGGGGACATCGAAAACAACCCACGCTGTGCCACGCTACCGATGCTGCCACTACCAAACCAAGGCCAACGACCTGCAAAAAACGAAACAGCGCAAAGCATCATAGCACAACTCCGCTCATCTTCGTTGCAATGCAAGGCGAGGCGAGATGCGAGATGCGACGAGACGAAACACGGCAGAACACGACGAAACGAAACGAAACGAAACAGGTGTGACAACACGATGCATGACGAGACGGAACATGAGATCATGAGGGAAAGGCGTATTCTGGCAGCTCCATCCAACCATCTCTTCGAAGCTGTGTTCATAAAATGAATGAATCCTCTGTGCGAATTGGACTTCTATCGCATACATACTCCATTCCTCTCATATCACATCAGCGACAACTCACATCATCTCGTCACGTCCACGCGATGTGTTCTATTCTTCATGCATCCGCAATGTACTGTCGCGGATGCTTCAGCTTTCGGACACCACTCACACAATACCAACACACCACACGTCACAGCCAACAATCATGACGCCGACATGTCCAACCATCACGAAAGACAAACTCCTTCGCGCTGCCACAAACGGGAATCTGACAATGTTGAAGGAGTGGAAGAACAACAACCCAAGAGACGATCACGGTAGCATCAAGGATGACAATGGCAAGACTCTCCTGCATCGAGCATGCAGCAAAGGCCGCCTTGGCTTGTGTGAAGTATCTGGTGAAATCAAGCTCGACCTATATCAACATCCAAGCCAACAATGGGAGCACCCCGCTTGTGTCAGCATGCTGGAATGGTCACCTGGATTGTGTGAAGTACCTGGTGGAAGCATGCAACGCTGACATATCCATCCCTGGTTTCCGTGGTGCAACTGCATTCCAGTGCACTTTCCATCACGGTCATTTGGATTGTGCGAAGTATCTCGTGGGCTTCATGTGATGCAGACATCGATGTTCGGGACACTCGCGGCCTCACTCCACTTCAATGGGCGTGCTCGCGAGGTCATCTGGACTGTATGAAGTATCTGGTGCAATCGCTCAACGTCGATGTCACTATCGTGGATAGTGCTGGCTGCACGCTGCTGCATTATGCATGCCAAAGTGGCGCTTCGGAAATGATGGAGCGCAGGGACGAAATACGCTCCGCTCCCGCCGACTTTCGGAGGTGGGATCAATATGCTTCATTGGATGTGAGTACTCTGGACGTGACCCTTTGGAGGTTGTGAAGTACTTGGTGGACTCATGCAATGCTGATGTCAATGTCCAAGATGCTCGTGGTGCCACTCCGCTTTTTATTGCCTGCCTATACGGCCATTCGAACGTTGTCAAATATTTGTTGGAATCTTCCAACGCTGATGTCAATACAGAAATCGACGAAGGCTACACTCCATTATTTGCGGCATGTTTATTCGCCGTTTGGAAGTTGCAAGTCTCTTCTGGAATCTCCCAACCTCAACGTCAACGTCCAAGACCGTTCACGGCTTAGCCCCACTTCATATTGCATGCTTAAACGGCAAGACTGATCTTGGAAAGTCTCTTCTGGGATCTTCCAACATCGACGTCAATATCCAAGACAGTGCTGGCTTCACCCCACTTCATATTGTATGTCAAAATGGTCACTTGAATGTTGTCAAGTATCTACTGGATCTTCCAGCGCCGATATCAACGCACAAACCACCATCGGCGTCACCCCACTCTCATGTTGCATGTCGCGTCGGTCACATGAATGTTGTGAAGTATCTTCTGGAATCTACCAACACTGATGTCAAACGCACGAACCAACGCAGGCCTCACCCCACTTCATGGTGCATGTGTCAGCGGTCCTTGAATGTTGTCAAGTATCTGGTCGAGTCCAGCAATGCTGACATCAATGTGCTATGCCGCAACTGCACACCTGCTCGTCTTGCTGTACGTTTTGGGCACACTGAGATTGCTGATTTCCTTGCGACCTGGCAACAAGAGCATGGGGCGTAGGTGCATAACACAGACTCATTGATGATGAGTATACTAATACGATGAGAAATGCTACGAGTACTCTGTGTTTCACAGTTTATTGTATGTAGAATGCCATAGAGATGTCTGCACGGCCATCAACTCATGGTGCAGTCAAGTGCCAGTTTCCAATCGATCACCGATCAACCAACCAACCAATCGATCCAGCTGGCCAATAGAACTATTGCGACTTAAAACACCAACCCTTTCATGTGGAAGCACCGGCCGCATCAACGCAGATTACGTCTTGGACACAGCCTCGATAGATGGGACCTCAGTTGCACGCACGTACGTTCCCAAATCTCGCGCCACGACATCGATCACGCCATGGATTTGTGCGAGAAGGCACTGGCAGCTCGGAGATGTTTGAACTCGACTCAATTCAGCCATCGTCTGATTGATACTGACACACGGAAGGAGTTGTTCAAATGCCTGTTCTATCTGTTGCTAAAAATGATGGGCTGAGTCTTCCTGCGGCAATGCCGCCGACGCTGCTGGAAGCATGCAGCTGGAGAGGAGTAATCAACTCCAATTCATTTACTACATTGAAGACGCAATTCCTTTGTTTTCGATGCAAGTACTACGCCAACCCACGGACCGGCAAGGTCTAGATTCGCGAGACACGTCTTGTCGTCATCGGTCGCATAAAGTCTCAAGCACCGAAGTTGACATCTCAACGGCCCAAATTGATTCGCATCATCGCAGGCCGGATCCTCATCGAAAGCGGTTCTGGCTTCAACTCACTTGCTTCTTGGCACGAGCTGGATTTATCCCAACGTTCTACGGAAAGACGAAGCTGCGCACCTTCCGTGGCCCCCATCAGAT